>CM057831.1:86882911-87444375 GCA_030068075.1 Paguma larvata
AACCAGCTCTACCCTGAGCCCCGGAGAGCTTGGGCTTTGAAGTCAGATGCACCTGTGTGTGAACCTCAGCTTCGTATGACTTGGGCAAATTGTTTTCTTAACCTCAGTTTCCTTATCTGTACAATGGAGATAATAACAATACTTGGTTTCATGGTCGTTTTGAAGATTCAGTAAGATAATGCATGTAGAGCTCCTGGCACGGGGCTCCGGACCTGGTAAGCACTCGACAACGCCAGAGAAGCTTCGCGAATCATTTCAGTTATGCTATTTTATAATTATTTTTTTACATAATTTTTTTTTAAGGAGGCTCCACACCCAGTGTGGGGCTTGAACTCACGACCCTGAGATCAAGAGTCACATGCGCTACTGACTCTGCCCCTGAAGAGTTAATTAACATTAGCTAATTAATATGATTACTATATTATATATAGTTTATAGTTAAGAACAACGTTGTGCTCTAGGCAGAGAAGCACATCCGTCTCCCCGAAGAGAGGGGTAAGTCATTGGGCAGTTATTTTAGCTTCAGCCACCTGATTGACTTTTATTTATGGCTTCTTCATTGTACGTGTGCTTGGTTTTGAGGTGTCTTACAAATAATATTACTAAGTCCTTCATTTCCTGTATGTGCAAAAGCAGTGAGATTGTTGAACCTGCTACTTAAGAGATATATCTGCTCATAATGGAAATGAGAGCAAAGGTCATTTTTTTAAAGTTGAAAGTGAGAAAATGCAGAATTAGGCATGTGTATTTGAGGCAGAGCATTGGAGAGTGGGCATGATAATACATATAAAGTGCTTAGAAACAAGCTTTGCACATAGTAAGCACTCAAGAAGTATCTTCCACTACCACCACCACCACCACCACCACTACCACCACCATCACCATCATCATCACCATCATCATAACCACCACTACCACCACCATCTCCGTCATCATCACCATCATCATCACCACCACCACCACCACCACCACCACCACCATCATCACCATCACCATCATCATCACCATCATCATAACCACCACCACCACCACCATCTCCGTCACCATCACCATCATCATCACCACCACCACCACCATCATCACCATCATCATCATCGTGGGGAACAAGGAAGGAATCGTATAGTGTATGGAAGATTTTGAAATGGTGCACTCTGCAGTTATCAGCCAGAGGCAGTTATCAGCCAGAGGCAAGGAAAAGTGAAGGGCAATTGGAGAAAATCTCAAGTATGTGGCTATAGCTGAGCCCAGCCTTGGTGGCCTCATGTAAACTTAGGAGCCCGCTAGGAACTGGAGAACACAAGGGCTTAGCTTATGGGAAGTGGAAAGTGCCGTTGGGCAATGTCGGTTGCAAACCATGGATGTCCCATGGATTTAAGGTTTATTTAAATTTGCTCCTCATTAAAATGAATCTTGGGTGATCGGGGTACGGATCCCATAAGGTCTCTGAGACACTTAGGGACACCATCTGGGGAAGAAGTGTCCTTTGCCTGAACAGATTTCCAAATTGCCCAGGGGAGGGATGTATGAGAGCAGCAAGGAGGAACATGAACTTTGGAGCGGAAACTAGCACTTGTCCGTGGTGGCTTTGTGAACAGGTACTGCGAAGGTAAGCCCTTCTTGGTCACCTCAGATTCATAAATTTTACATCAACAACTCACCTTTGTTGAGCACGTATGATGTGGCAGACCATGTTCTGGGCATACTCCGTGGACGTGCGCCCAAACTCCATGAGTGAGGTACTGGTGTGTTCCCAGTTTCACAGATGTGGCAGCTGAGGTGCACAACTTGCTTAAGGGATCCAGCCAATTTTGCAAGCGAGAGGTGAATCAGGCAGTCTGGCTCGGAAGCCCATGCTTTTACTTAACTGAACTTACAGATGGCCTTTTAACATGACCCATTTTTAAGTATAAAAGTTTCTACATTATCATGACACCTATCGCTATTAGGGAAGCATGGTTGTTGAAGGCAAGGAGAAAGCCATTTGATTTAGAAAGAAGTGCACCATTGACCCTTGAATGGATGGTTTCTTCAAAGCGCTGGGATGGCAGCCAGACCGTAAGGGCTTACCGGAGTCCAGGGAGGTGAGAGAAGGGAGGCTTTCATGTATATATCACTTCCAGGAGTTTGGCAGTAATAGGCGAGAAAGAACTAGAATTACAGCTACAGGGAACAGCTGACCATGTGAAGCCTGGTTTTTTTTTCTTCTCCCCAAGGCGATGAAGTCATGTTGGAAAGGAGGAGAGGGTGCTGGCGGAGGGGAAGAAGATCGAGACGTTGAAGAGGGAAAGATGTCTCAGATAAACATCTGGGAAAGGATAGCACTCGGGCTCAAGAGCAGAGGGTTTGAAGTCCAGCTGAATTTGGAAGAGACGTTTCGGGTTTTACTTATTAGTGATCCCCTGATGAATCAGCGGATAAAGTTTCAGTTATCTGGACTCACCTTGTCCTGAAAGCCCACATTCTCCTGATATGGATGGTTTATTATCTAACCATTAGGAGAAGGGGGTGTGTGTCCCACAGCTGCTACTAGATAGCTATGTGTTCTTGGACAAATAAGTCACTTCTTGTCTCTGAGCCTCAATTTCCCATCTGTAAAGTGGCTGAGTCCAACCACAGATCCTGGGTCCTCCCACCTGCACCAGAACGAACTTCCGATATGAATTGAAAAATATCCTGCTGTTTTAGGGAACAGACTAATTCCCTTATCGTGTGAGTTGTGTTTGGGCGGGAGAAGCAACCACGGTCACTTCCCTCTGCCAGAGAGGGGGTGATTTGACCAGAACTGTAAATGAGTCGGCATTATTTATAAATGTGTGTAATGTTCATTCAAATGGATTAATTCGTTACCAGGATTCTAAAGGCATCATTCTAAACACTATAAAAACGTATGTCCTTTATTAGCCGTATACATATCTGAGACTCAGGAGGATCACGGCATATTGCTCGCGCGTCGCTGGAGCGTGGTGCACTGTCATCTGAATACACAAGTCCACCCATTGGCAGTGGGACTGTCGATCTCCCTAAGAGCCTCAGGAAGGAGGCTCTCAGGAAGGAGGACGAAAGTGTGTACTTGAGTTGCCAACCACCTGTTGTTCAGAGCATTTAATGAGTAGAATTTCCCCCCAGCCACTAGAACTATCACTCAACAGATGCATAGAGTGCCTACTATGTGTCAGGCACCAAACAGGAAAAAGGGGACTGTAGATATCAGTCTTACTGATCAAAGCCTGTAACCACAATAAAAACACAAAACAGGAAACCATGGCAAGTATCTGACTATCTGGTGTGCAGCCATTTGGAACACAAGGGGTGCAGTGCGTCAGCTAGAGGTGTGTGGTCAGCATGGAATAATAGGCTGACTAGGGTAGAAGGGTCTGCAGCAGGCACCCAGGGAGAGACCTGCACAGTTACACCTGTATCTCCTTATGGATAGATTATTGCTCAAGAATGCTTACATCTAATGATCCATCAGCTTCAACAACAACAACAACAACAACACACACACACACACACACACACGCACGCAGGCACGCTCCTACCTCTGTAGCACCTTGGTGTATACTGTGGCCGTAAGCCAGCCCTTTGATTTAAGATGCAGTTAGTAGTCTATACTAGCAGTTCGCACACTGTGGTCTGGGGACCTTTGAAGTTGCCCTCAGAACCTTTGCAGTCACGGAGGGGCCCCGTGTTCAATGTAATTAACACTCTACTGTGGCTGTCTTGAAATTCTCACCGACTTTTGGACAAGGGACCTCCACATTTTCAGTTGCACTGCAGATTATGTAGCTGGTCTTAGTTGCTTGAGACCCTTCCATGGGGTTCAGGAGCTCAAAGCTATTTTAATAATAATAATGATACATTATTTGCCTCTCTTTTGCTCATTCTTACACAAGAACATGGTGGAATTTTCCAGCAGCTACCTGACGTTTCCAGCAGCTACTGCAACTGAAGGCAGAAGCAGATCTGAGAACCCAGCCCTTCTCTCTGAAGCCGGGCATGAAGGAGATTGGCAGAAATGAAAAACAATGCTAACTCTTTCACTGCACATAGTTTGCTTTTGGAAAATATAGCCAGTTTTCACAAAACTGTTGACGTGCAATGGGTTCTTAAAATTATTTTGAAATGAATTAATTAATGACTTTTTGTCTTCAGTTTTCACTTTTAACATATTAAATCTCAATAGATAAAACTCACACACAAAAAACACCAAGTTTTGGGAGATTATCAGTAAGTTTTAAGAGTGTGAAAGGCGGGTACCTGGCTGTCTTAGTTGGTAGAGTGAGTGACTCTTAATCTCGGGGTTGTGAGTTCAAGCCTCCTGTTCAGTGTAGAGATTACTTAAAAATAAAATCTTCAAAAAAAGTGTATAAAGGGGTTTGGAGTTCAAAAATTTTGAAAGCCACAGATCTGTAGGTATTTACTATTTCTGTTGGAGGAAAGAAACCACTGAGGAAAGGTGTTCGGAAGATAAAGTATGTTTGTTTATACTTGTTGTATTGGTCAGGGTTCTCCAGAGAAACAGAAGCAATGGAGAGATATATCTATATATCTATATCTGTATCTATATCTATCTATCTAAAAATAGAGATTTATTATAGGAATTGGTTCGTACAACTTATGGAAGCTGTTGTACAGCTTTTCGTACAGGAAGTTGTTGTACATTCAATATGGAAGAATTCCCACAATCAGCTGTCTGCCAACCGGAGACCCAGGAAAGTCGGTGGTGTGATTCATTCTGAGCCCAAAGGCCTGAGAAGCAGGAAGGGCAGTCATGTAAAGCCCAGTCTGAGTCCGAAAGAGAAGCAGGAGCACCAGCATCCAAGGGCATGAGAAGAGCCCAGCTCGGGCAGAGAGCAAATTCACCCTTCCTTTGCCTTTTGTCCGAGTCATGCCCTCAACGAATTGGACGAGGCCCACCCACAGTGGTAAGGATGATCTCCTTTGCTCGATGCACCAGTTCAGACGCTCATCTCTTCCAGAACGCCTTCACAGACGCACTCAGAAATGGTTCACCAGCTATCTGGGCAGCCCTTACCCAGTCAAGTTGATGCACAAAATTAACTGTCACGCTTGTTCAGTGATGTAGATAAATCAATGTCTATTAAAACATGAGGCCAAGACGCAATCTGTTCCTTACTGTTGAACTTCTGCAGAACTTCCCGAAGTGTCATCCGACACAAATCATTTGCTTTACTTGTTTTTCTCTTCTGTCAAAGTTTCAGACTGGCTGGCTCTGGGTCACCTCTTGCCATTGGAGTGTTCCAAAATGGAATCATTGCTTCAAGAGGCAGTGAACACCTCTTCCCTCAAAGGGTCCAGGCAGAAGCCAGCTGCTGTACCTCCGGATGGGTTGCTGCCCCCCTTCCTGTGGGTGCTGGAGAGGGTTTGGCGTGAGACAGAGTTGGATATAGTGACCTCTGTGGTCCCTTGCACTTCTGGCATGTTAGATGAGAGAGTCCGTTGCCTTACCAAGTCCAAACTCACAGGTTGAAGTGATAATGAATGGACCCATATCTTAAGAGGAAGACAGAGAGGGAGAGAGACAGAGAGAGAGAAAAGGGATGTTTTGTCAGCATCAAAGTAGTGGTGCGGTTACTAGAGATTCCAATCTTGCTTATGAGACCGAGGTACCAGCTGGAGCCCGAAGAGGGAACTTTCTCCCCAGATGTGTTCGAGGGAGAATGGGGTCGGCAGGGCAGAGTGGGAATGGGAATTGTGTGTTCTCATTGTGATGGCTCTGACTCACTGAGGTTCACACGTTTAAAATTTTTTTTAACATTTATTTAATTTTAAGAAAGAGAGACAGAGTGTGAGTGGGGGAGAGGCAGAGAGAGAGGGAGGCACAGAATCTGAAGGAGGCTCCAGGCTCAGAGCTGTCAGCACAGAACCCAATTCGGGGCTCGAACTGGCAAACCGTGAGATCATGACCTGAGGCGAAGTCAGTGGCTTAAGCAACTGAACCACCCAGGCGCCCTGACGTTGACATTTTTTTTAAGTCACTGACATCTCCCTTCCCCTGTTTGCAGCTCCTTTTCCTTCACTTTTAGCCCCAAAGTCCTGACAGGCTTTTTCTCCGCTTGCCTTTCGAAAATCCATCTTATAAACGAATGCTAAGGTGCTTGGCTGGTAATAGTTTAACACATTACCCTTGGAAAAGAAACAAGGAGATCCTGGAGATAATGTCTCCACCCTGAGGAACAAATCTCCATAAGCAGGAAATTTTAGGTGCTGGGCAGGCCGTCCAGACATTTGGGGGAAAGAACATTTTCCTAGTAATTCTCGAACCATGCCTATTGTTTTAAAGGGGTCATTAGTTATGTCTGTCCTCCCTTCCTCTCTGCATCTGCCTATCCTTTTTCATTCCCACCTTTCCTCTTCCATCCAAGCCTCTGGTATATCCGAGGAGTAGCCTAGCTATTGGGATTCAGAGATAAATAGCGTGGCATCATTGACCCCGTAACCGGGGAGTGGAGACCGGTGAGCTGATCACAGTGCCGCCCCGAGCCCAGGCTGTAGGGGAGGGTGTCCTAAGGGCCAGGGCAGCTTGCCTGGGATGCAGGGGAATGACGATCCCTTGACCTGGCTCATGGAGGGAGACGTGAGTGTTTATGAGGGGGAGCCAGAGAGCAAGGAGGCCCAGGGAGGTGAAGGAAGTTGCCCCAGTTCACACTGCTTATGTTGCTGGACCAGCCCTGAAGCCTGGTTTGCCTCCGCAGCCTGCACCCTTGACCTGTATGCGGTGCTGCCTCTTCCCAAACCGCCAGCCACTCAGCGTGACCCGGCAGAGCGGGAGGTGGGGGGAGAGAGTGGCTGGGAATGAGGCCATGGTTGAGGCTTCACGCAGTATCCCTTTAGTCATCCGGGGAAACAGAAAAGGGCGGCAAACACATATAGACCAGAGAAAAGTAAGGCCCAACTCTTTGCCGTGTTGTTAACTTATATTCGTGTTCCGAGATAATATTCACGGAGCCCCTGCCCTGCCTCTGGGCGGATATCACTCTCTCCCTCTCGAGCTCATGCCTCGCGCCTTCACAGCGTAGCTGGGGACAGTCTTACTGAGCTAAGCAGGATTCGCCGCTGAGGGTTCAGGGTCGTTTCCACCGATGCTGTGGATGTAGCTCTTCATTCGTCACTTCCTTTGAAGACCTTTCGCCGCTTCTAATGAATAACCTGACGCATCTTTTCTTTCCCCCCTTTCCTTCCTCTCGCTCCCTGCCCCGAGGGTCATCGGGTTTCCTGCAGCAGGGGAGAACGGCCCTGGCTCCCAGACCAGCCAATAAGCAGGAGTGGACTCCTCTGTGCCTTGAGCTCCTTGCTACGGGTTTCGGGGCCCTTTACCTGCCTGAAGCTGGCTGACCCCTTACTCTTCCACAAGCAGCGGCTCAGGACAATGCTCCCCCCTCCCCCCCGCAAGAATGCAAGGAAACAATCGGCTGTGAATTTCCAGTGGGAGGAACGGGAACCTATTTAGCCAGGAAGTCTAAATTGAACAGCGATTAAGTCACTCAAGCTCCCTGGCCCCATCTAACTTCCAGAACTGTAGGTGTTTCTGTGTTCCCGTTGGCGGCCGTTTTCGCAGCGGCTCCTGGAAGGGCATCTCGCTTTTAAATGAGGTGTCTGCTTGCTCTGGGCAGGCGGCGCTCTGTGGTGGTTCAGCCCAAGGACCCATCTCTTTCACTTGCTGTGTGGACAAGTTTCCCATCTCTGGAAACTATGCCTCGGTTTCCTCCTCGATGAAGTGGAAATCATAACAGGACCAGCCCCACGCTGCTGTTTCACGGTATTAAGAGAATTAAGTGAGTTGACACTAGTGATGTGCTTAGAACTATGCAGTGCAAACACTTTTAAGCGTTGAAGTGCTGAAATAAATATGTTTAATTATCCAGCTTCGGGTGGTACTTGCCTCTGTCTTCTCTTTCCTTCAGGATGTCTGTCATTGGACAGCGGGCACGGATTTAGGGAAGAGGCTAAGAGCAAGGATTCAAAGTTTAAACCACCTCCGTTCAGATCCTCCTCCAGCACTTAATTAGGGGTTGTCCCCTAATCTCTCTGCTCCTCAGTTTCCTCATCTGTAAAATGGGGGCTATAATTGTACCTATTTCTCCGGATGGTGATGGGGAACGAATTTTGTCACATTCTTGGTGCAGTGGCTGGCACAAGTAAGTACTCGATGTATTTTAATGTTATTTGTCAGGCACTCCAAAACAAGTGGCTTATAGATGCACCAATTTCCACGGCCCAAGCAACAATAATGTCCAAGCTGACACCCTGAGCAAGGGTGGCCAGAGCCTCAAGCCAGCTCCTGGGGGCTGGCTGTGTGCTAGTCAGTAAAGAGCGTGGCAGCTTGGCAAGGCGGGGGAGAACTTGGCTGCCCCGCATTAGCCCTGGCTCTCCTGCTTGCGAGAGGTGTGACGTCGTGGGCCAGTTAACATCTCCAAACCTCGATTTGTTTCCTTCCTCCCTCCCTTCCTTCCGTTAATAAATATTTATTGAGTGTCTACTCAGCAGAGGCACAGTGCTGAGTGCTGGGTATTCCCCCAGGGCACAGGCCGGTGGCGGCTCGCGGGCAGAGTGTGTGCTGAGTGCCCGGCCTGGGGACCTGCTGCCGAGTGTGTGTGTGCGCAGAAAACTCGGCTGCTCGTGCGAAGTTACTAGCAAATACCCTTACTTTGCCCCTCTCTCTGGTCTTATCATCCTTTCTTGTGAAGAAGGTGGCTGGTTCTGACTCTTTTCTCCGGCCCAGACGAGGTGCTCAGGCAGGTCAGGAGAATGATGGTTCAAGGTTACTCATTTTGTTTCTGCGGTGGAAAATGAAGCAGGGATATATTTTCCCCGTAAATTTAGGAGACTATCAGTAGATTAGTCATCCAAGAAATTAAAAATCAGAAAGCAGAGTCTACTCAGTAGGCTCAATTAAGATCTCCCCTTGATCTTATTTGGTCCTGGGCCCTTTTCGAAGCAAATTTGACTGGCATGTAATCCTTCCGTCTCGGACAGCGTTTCCCTCCAATTCCGTTCTGTGGAACACCATATCCTCAAACCGTTGATAGGAAATGAAAAAGGAATGAAATTATTGAATTTCTTTCCTGCAGACCACCTGCAGGTTCTCCATACACTGATGCATAGTGTGCTACCGTATGCGGTACTTCCCAAGATGATTTGGCCAAGGAACCTTTCTCCGGTAACCATAGCTACATCTCGTAGCTATTGCCCTTCCTCGGAGAACGGTCTAAGCAACGTCCATCCATGAGATCTCATGGGCCGGTCTGCACTCCTGTCAGACCAGAACTGCCCCCATTTAATGTTAGAGAATGAACAGAGAGTTCTTTGTGAAGGGCGGCTGTCCACTCGCTGGCTTGGTTCACCTTGACTGAAGGAGACGCTCAAGCACTGCGAGGTACCATTGTCCTAGGAGCCAGGACATCTTTGCTCTGTCCGCTTTCTGCGACTGCAGAGTTCTCCTTATCTCCTTCGTCCAGCAGAAAACCTCCCTGGAGTTGGTGGTTTGGATGAGAATATTTATCTTCCCCAAACAGCTGTCCAACTTCCTCTCCCCCTGTTGGGAGGTCAAGTTGACTAACGGGAGGGAAGCGCTTACAATGGGAAATAAAACCTTGGGTTATTTTTACTCCTGACAAGTGTGTGACCTTGAGAAAGGACTAAGCCATTCGCGTGAGCCTTGATTTCCGCATCCATAAAGTGGTAATACTAATATACGCATGTTGCGGTGTTGTCTGAGGAGTGAGATACTGCGTTCAAAGCACCTGGCACCGTATCAGCAGTACCTACGTCTACAATCAACATTAATGTCAATTGTAATTATTGTTATTGTTGATTCCGCATTTGTGTTTTCCTGTGAGTGTGTTTTTGAGAGAGAGGAGAGAGAGAAAGAGGAAGAGAGAGAGAAAAGAAGGAGGAGGAGGGTGGAGGAGGGGGAAGAGGAAGAGGAAAATGAAGAAAGGAGGAAAGAGGAAGGCATATGCAATGCTTAGGATATAGTGGGGATTCCATCTTGCAAAGGAATATTTAGATTAAAATGGAAAATGAATAAATTTCCTACTAATGCTGGCTCTTTTACCTAAAGAGATCATTTATCAATGTGATCCTAGGCAGAGTCCTAGAAACCAATATTACTGATTATAGATTAACTGGTATCTTAGTTTATACATTAGGCTCTAGAGAATCTTATTTGCTAGGAGTAAATCCAAAAAGCTTACTTTGCATGGGATGCATCTTGTGGGCATATCATGGTACCCAGGATACCAAACTCATGGATAGGGTTGTATGCTGGGCTCTGACTCTGAAGGAAGTGGCCTAGATTGTCTCCAGAGCTTTTTCATCAGGCCTCTGATGAGCCACAGCCTAAATGAACTATCCTGGACAGGACTCTTTCTCTGTCTTTCTCTCCCTGCCTCCTTTCTCCTCTTCCCATCTCTTCCCTTCCCTCTCCTGCCCTCCCCTCCCTCACAGACAGGAATGAATAAGCATAAACCCATTCTTGCTTATTCCATTTGTCTTTGTACGTATCCAATGGAAACTACTGTCTTAGCGTCGTTACGTTAACGTGGTTGTGCTCTTTATTTTTATTTGATCTGTTTTCAACATGGGGAGGGTATGAATGTCATGCTTTAAGGTCACCATTTTGCTTCCATGTTCTTGGACCACTAGTTGAAGTCTCCCTTACATTCCAGAGCATTTTTGTAAATACAATGATATGTCGGTCTTGTAGTAATATAATAAACATTCGAGTGTAAAAGAAAGGCTAAGACGTATGTGAATCAAATTGGGAGCTGAAGATAAAATTAGGCTCTACCATAAAGGAATCAGCATTATTTATCTAGGGAAACAAACATTATGGACAACAAACACACAAAGATCTTTTATGTTGAGTGTGGTACTTCATTACTTTTCTATAGCCACTGAACATATTGTACAAGAGTGTGGCAAGCACTATACACATATTTCACATAACTCTCATAAATCTCACTTAAACCGTACAAAATCCCTGAAAACCAAGTTGTGTCTGCAACTGGGATTCCAATGGATTAAGGAACTGCCCCCAAATAGTATCACTAGGTCTAAACCAAAGTGTAGGGTTCTTCCCCAAAGGAAATATTCCTTGACTACAAGGTTGTGCTTATACTAGGATGACTGTCCTGATCCAGACATATGTTGCAAAGGGCAGCCTTACCCTTGCCCGGTACTATCTCAAATGAAAGGGCCGGGGACCTCTCACGGAGATAAGGACAAGCTGGGTTTCATGGGAGCTGGGGCCGAGAAGAGGCCTCTCACCACCCCTCCCCCGCCTCTCTTGATCTGTGTGTGTATCTGTGTGTGCCTACGCACACGCAGGTGTGACTCTTCTGTTGTGAGGTCCTCACGATCTAAGGATCATTCACCCTTTTTTTCAACAAGTATTTGTTGAGTTCCTATGTGATGTGGAGATCACAGATAACCTGGACAGTGGTTTCATCAGAATGGAGAGGATGAAAGCCTGATTGGAGAGAGTCAAAGAAAAGACAAGAGAAGGAATAGTGGGGACAGTGAATATGGAAAACTCCTTCAAGGTGTTTTGCTCTACATACACAAAGATGGTGGGAGTGGAGGGACGCCCCAGACACCCCACGAAAAGATGGTGTATGTGGAGGAGGGGTCTGGTACACAGCAGAGGGTTTAGCCTCAGATTCCTCTCCAGCAATAGGAGGGAGGCAGAACAGGGCTGTGAATCCTGCCAAGTGGACTGGTTCAGTGCCGGCGTCTGCCCTGCTACTTTAGGGCTTCCAGCTGGTTCAGGGTTTCACCTGAGTGAGGGGTGGTCTAGGCGCGAGAGATGACGCGAAGTCAGTCTCTTGGAGTCAGCCTCGTATCAGGACTGGTCCAGCGCTCCCAATGTAAGGGCTGAGACAGAAAACATAAAGACAAGACAAAGACAAACGACACGGAGACGGCCTCTTATTTGGACTGCTCAAAGTTTATTTTTTCTTTAGGGTTTTTATGCATTTTCTCTAAACACAGCAAGCATACATCCTGCAAAGATTGGCAGGATGAAAACACTCCAATTTCTCAAGGTTCTTAGTAAAAATAAAAGAAACTGATTAAAACAAACTTTACTTCAAAGAACCCTAGTTTCTCAAGGTTACATAGATTGTTTAAACAATTAGTATATGAGGGTAAAAAAACAGCACACCTGCAGTCAAAGGGTAACTAATGAATACATTCTGGTGAATATTATGGGTTGGAAGGATAAGAACAAAGTATACAGATATCAATTAAAGGCTCTAACTACAATTAGAGGATTGTGTGAAAAACATGTTTTTCTCTAAAGTTACCCTCTAAGATTATTTATTATCTACTGGCCATTAATAATATCTTAACCCAAAAACTACAGCAATTACCACATTTCTGAGGGTCAGGCTGCACTCTTAGGTTTAATAGAACAATTAGAGATTTATTTTATTTTTGAATTATTTCTATATTACCTGAGGCAAACTAAAGCCTCCTAAATGATTTTCTTATTATTTTTATGATGATCAACATTATATCTCTCTATATTCTAAACCTAGTAAGAGGAATAAAACCAGCAGCATTAACTGGCTAGCGGGGGAGATGCCATAAGACCCTCTTTTACTTCACCCTGCAGCTGCTGCTGGCAGGGACTTTTCTTCAATATTATCCTCACCCTGAGTGCAGGGGTTCTTACAGAACCAATGTTCTTATTGTAGGCCTGGCATGAATTTATCTCCTGATGGCCCTTTTGCGACTGTGCCTGTCTTAGGTTGTTCCCCCCCAGGGATCTTACCCGTCACTGGCTAACCAGCCATCCTCTTAGGGCCAAACAAAGTGAGGAGATCAAAAGTCATAACTTTTATGGCCTCAGGCCTAATACTTGCCTTAGGACACCTCCGCCCGCCGGCGGGGGTCTAGGCTCCGGGCCACCTGGGCCTTCTTCACCCTGGGCATCGCTCCCAGGGCCATGGCCTCTTGGTCCCTGGCAGTTCAGCAGTGGCAGCATACGCGTCTTAGCTCAGGGGCTGCCATGACAAGTACCCCAGGCTGGCAACCTAAACAGTGGACATCATTTTCTCACAGGCGTGGAGGCTGAGGTGTCTAAGATCAAGGTACTGGCAGATTTAGTTCTTGGCAGGGCCCCTTCTCATGGCTTGCAGGTGCCCCCTTCTTGCAGTGTGCTCACATGATCTTCCCCTGATTGGGAGACAGAGAGAGGCAAAGAGAGAGACAGAGAGAGATTAACAATCTCATGTTTCCTTCTCTTTTTATTCCTTTATTATTTATTTATTTTAAAAACGTTTATTTATTTATTTTGCGGCTCTGAGCCCAGAGCCTGATGAGGGGCTCAATCTCATGACTGTGAGATCATGACTTGAGCTGAAATTAAGAGTCAGACATTTAACTGATTGGGCCACCTGGGCGCCCCTCTTTCTCTTTTTATAAGGGTGCTGAGTCCCCCATCCTCATGACCTTATCTAACCCTAGTCACCTCCCAAAGGGCCCATCTCCAAATATCATCACGCTGGGGACTAAGGGTTCAACATGTGAATTTGGGGGATACAAACATTCAGTCCATAGTATTATGGAAATTATGTTTCCATTTTCTCACTGAAAGAAGGAAAAAGGTTCTCAGATGCAAGTGAGGATATGTGAGAAAATTTGGGAATGTTGGAGACAATGGGACAGTGACTAGACTAAAGACATCTGGTGTGGGTGCTGGGAGACATTAGAACCCAGGAGGATGGTGAGAGTGAATCTAAAGTGAAATCAGGCAGCGTGGTTGTGCGTATTTCTCCGGCCGCGTTCAAAGTGATGCAGGCACCGAGTAGGAAAGGAATTGAGCTTGACCTAGCAAGAGGACCTTGACCTAGCAAAGCAAATACAGTGAAATGAGCAAGGGGCCAGGGAGTCTAGGGTGCATGTGAGGAGGAAGTTAATATAATAATGGAACTTACTCTGGGTGAGGAGGGAAGTGATGAGTGACAGGTCATGAAAACTAATAGATTTTGGGGAGTTGCAGAATTATGGGAGTCCGGGTGCTGGAGGGGTGAACTGGAAAGTTAGAGAGTGGGAGAGGGTAGCAATAGGAAATGACAAAGACAAGGCTGACCGTGAGAGTGAGTGGCCTTGGTAGAGTGGAGGATGAGGTCATTGGAGCAAAGGTCAAGGAACTGAACCAACCGCCAGGACATTGGAAAGATTTTGTCTACGAATATTGAAATCATCAGGAATTAAGACAAGAGCAGTAGCTAAGACAATGACCATGAACCAGGAGTTAAAGCATCAAGGAAAGAGGGGAATAATCCAGGAGTGTGCAATGACCACAAAAGGATGGGAAGTGAGTAGACTAGTCTGATGGTTCGATGGGGATTTTTAGGGAGGGAGTATGGTCTCAAAAGTAGTGCAAGGAGCAAAGAAAACAAGCCCTCTCCCTCTCAGTCCAGTGATAGGAGCAGGGTTGGAGAGAACCTACCACCGTTTGAGGGAGTTTCAGGGGAAGGAGGGTCCTCAGAGGGTTCACTTAGAACAGTGATTCTCGGGGCACCTGGGTGGCTCAGTCCATTAAGTGTCCGGCTTTGGTGGAGGTCATGATCTCATGGTTTGTGAGTTCAAGGCCCATGTAGGGCTTTCTGCTGTCAGCTGGAGCCTGTTTCAGATCCTCAATTTCCCTTTCTCTCTGTCCCTTCCCCTCCCCACTTGCTCTCTCGTGTTTACACTCTCTCTCTCTCTCTTAAAAATAAACATTAAAAGAAAAAGAACAGTGATTCTCAAAGTGTTGTTTATGAACCCTAGGGAGTCTCTGAGGCCCTGTCAGAGATTCACAAGTCAAAACTATTTTCATAGTAAGACTACAATATTATTTGCCTTTTCACTCTCATTCTCTCGTAAGTGCACAGTGGAATTTTCCAGAGGTTACATGATGTGCGATACCACCACAGATTGGATGCAGAAGTGGATAGGAGAGTCCAGCTGTCTTCTATTAATCCAGAAGTTAAAGAGATTTACAGAAATGTAAAACAATGACATTCTTCCCATGAGTTAAAAAAATAGTTATTTTTCATAGAATATTTGACAGCTTTATTAGTTATTTTAAAACCAGTAAATTAGTTTGAATGTTTAATTTTAAATCCAGTACACACTGATAGATAAAACCCACACAAACAACAGTTCTTCGGGTCCTCAGTGGTTTCTAAGAGTGCCCTGAGACAAAAATGTTTGAGAACTGCTGAGTGTGGGCATAAAGGCTAATGGAATATTCAGAAAAGAAGCTGAAGATATCGGGGATTTTGCTGATGATGGGTGGGTTCCAGAGCACACAACGGAAGGTTCTAAGGAATGGGGAAGGGCTGGGAGACAGGTCAGAATGGAAACAGTCATGTGGTGATGACAGTCTGTAGGATTTGGAGTAACCTTGAGCCCTGGCTTCTTGTATTGATGGACAGAGCCAGGGTGTGAAGGCCATGGGAAGTCCAGTCCTGAGTACCTAACGGCAGAGGGTAGTGATGAGCCTGTGGGCGCTGATGGGAAGCCAGGAGTCCACTGAGCCAGCTCCTGCTGAGAGAAACATGGTTTCAGGAGGCCAGCCATCTTACATAGTCTTTGAATTCCTAAAGAGCAGTCCGGCTGGTTCTCCTCACCTGCTCTTGTGTCAGGCGCCCTCTCCCACGACCAGACACCTGTCACAAGTTGTAGGATGATCCACTGCCTCATCCTGCAAGATCGTGCGATGGTTCCTAGAAAGGAGGGTAACGGTCTGGGCAGGCATTCCCAAATGCCTGCTACAATGACTAAGGAAATGAGAAGACTTTTTTTGGGGAACAACTCTGAGTATTTGGGATGTTTCCCATTTAGTCTTGCCTGAAGGTCCAGAGCTGGATTGAGCGTGGGTTGACCTTACATTGTGACACAAAAAAACTGGGGTACGTGGTCTGCTGTGAACTTCTTCCATCGTCTCCGATGCAAAAGGCCTTCTGAGAGGCGAATCGGGCAGTACGATGTGAGCATCTTTGGATGTGGCAGTGGCGGATGGGTTGAGGAACACAGCCAGGATCCCACGGCAGTGGAGAAAGTCTGGAGATGACGTTGCCCCAGTGGTTGATTGGTGGAGGAGCTGGCCCCAAGAATCTTTAGGTCAAGTCAGCCATCTTGCACAACTTCAGAAGACACTATTCACACTGTAATTCAAGCGACGGCTGTCCCCTGTAGTTGTGTAATGCAGAAGCCCCGACATGAGACCCCGCCCTGTGCATGTCAAAATCTTACTTTGACAGTGTTCACCCTGACACCTTTTCACTGTAGTCTCAACACATGAATGCATTGCATTTAAAAATGTCTAAATCTTCCAACCAGATCGACACGATGTCATAATCACAAGAAAGATAAAACAGCTTGCAAATATAAACTTTCAGTGAAGAGAAAATAAGATTTTAAATAATGTGTTTAAATGTGCCATATTTGGAGAATGTGCTCAAAAGAGCATTGATCTCTCCTACCCTGTCCCACCAAACTGTGAGTAGGAACATAAATCAATTTCCCTCTCCACTGGATAAGTCCCATCAGCCTTCAAAACATGCCTTATTAGTTACCACCCATTTTTTTTAAGTTTATTTATTTATTTTGAGAAACAGAGAGAGCCGAGCAGGGGAGAGGGGCAGAGGAAGAGGGAAAGAGACAATCTCAAGCAGGTTCCATGCCCAGGGTGGAGGTGGGGGTGGGGGGCGACACAAGGTCCCACCTTGACCATGTGGGGCTCCATCTCACAATTGTGAGATCATGACCTGAGCCAAAACCAAGCCCCAAATGCTTAGCCAACTGAGCCATCCAGGTGCCCCAGTTATCACCTGTTTAAAAATAATCAAACCATGAAGTCAACAGACTTTCCCTTGACCTTGCACCCTCTCCCGGTCCAGCCCCACTCCTCTGCTTCCCTTCAGGGCAGAACTCACGGAAAGAGTTGTTATTATTCCCTGTCTCCTTCTCTTCAACTCTGTCTCCTTTCAGCCCACTCTGATGGGATTTCTTCCCACGCCACTCCACTAAAAGGACACTTATCAAGATTACCAATGTGGCTTTCTCAAAGAAAAGCTAATTCTCTGTTCTCATTTCACTTTTTGACAGCATTGGACATACTTGACCGAGCCTCCTCTCCCAAAACACTTTCTTCTCTAGGACTCTGTCTCACACTCCCTTGGACTTCCCTGTTTCATTAGCAACTCATTTCTTTTTATTCCTCTGCTGGTTGCTTTTCTTCTATGAGACTCATCTATAATTCCTGACTTCTCCTGTCTGTCCACATTCACTCCCCAAGGCATTGCACATAGTCCCTTGGTTTTCAATGCCATTTACATACACTGAGCAGTCTCAAATTTATCCATCCCTCATTGCCATCTCATGTATTCAAATGTCTACTTGACATCTCTGCCTGACTGTCCCTCAGGCATTTCAAACATAACAGAGCTACCACAGAACTAGGGATTCTCCTTCTAAATGCACTCTCCATTCTCTCTTTCCCATCTCAGTAAGTGGCACCACTATCCACCCCATTGCTCAAACAAAAAAGCCAAAGCCTCAGCCATGACACGTATCTTTCCTCATGTATCTTTCCCATCATGCCCAATTCCATGTTTTACAGATAGATTGCTCCAGACCGAATCCAAGCATCATCACCTCTTCTTTGGTGATGGGGGCCACCTCCTCAAAGTGACTGCCAACCCTCACTTTTGCTCTTTTTCTAGTTCATCTACAACCCGTCAGCCAGAGGGATCTTTCTAATGCAAGAATCGGATCATGTTACTTCCTTCCTAAAACCCTCTGATTACTTCTCACTGTGGCCAGGCTCTCACTCTAACTTACGAGGTCCTTTATGATCTGACCTGGAGCTGTTTCTTGGGCCTTATCTTGTTCCCCTCTCCTTTTTGCTCTGCTTTAACCATAATGGTTTTCTTTTCATCCTTCTTACTTGCTAGGCTTCTTCTTGACTCAAGGTCTCCGTATTGGCCATGTCTTCTGCTTGGAGCATCTTTCTGTTCCTATGGATTCTTCTTTTCATCATTTAAATCTCAGCGCCAGAGATACTTGGGCTGAGAGGCCATCCCTGCAGACCCTGGAGAAAGCAGTTCTCTACTCCACAGTTACTCAGGTGCCGCATGTCCAGTCCTCCTGGTGCATGGACCAGAACTTGAGATGATCTCCTCGATGTGTTCATTTGCATGTTGACTGTGTGTTTTCTGCCCCTTGTTGGTAGAGCCTTTGTCCTGTTCACTGTGGCATCCCTAGTACTTGATACCAATAAGTGCCCCTTCAGTATTCGTCAACTAACTGACTGACTCGGAACTGTAGGAAGGAATAATTGAAATCCGGATTATCCAGGGAAAATTCGTGTAAGGTTGCCAAGCTCTTTTCACTTTTAAGATTTGCTCATTCGAGTCATTCTTAAACTACAATCTCAAAATAAATACCAGCGCAGTTAGTGGAGGCCAGATACTTTCCCACACCGAAAGACAAAAAAGATACTAAAACCAACATACCAGAAACACCCCATGTTTGCCAAGGAAAGGATGAAGAGGACAAAAACCATTTATCCTTTGTACCGTCTGACATTCTTCAAAAAACAAACTTCAGATTCCTCCATGTTTGTGCCATGGACAGGGGCGCCTGAGTGGCTCAGTGGGTTAAGCGGCCAACTCTTGATTTTGGCTCAGGTCAGGATCTCACAGTTTGTGAGTTCGATCCTCACATCGGGCTCTCTGCTGTCAGCGCAGAGCCTGCTTTGGATCCTCTGTGTCCTTCTCTCTGCCCCTCCTCTGCTTGTCTTCTCTCTCTCTCACAAATAAAATAAATATTAATCAAAAAATAAAAGAGGACAGAAGGAGGGCAAGCTTTTTTCATTAGCATGTTAAGTCTTCCTGCTGCTTTTACAACCTAGTGTCAGACCAGATACTGAGCTTATCTTTCAATGGCTCTGTCTTCGTGGGGGGTGCGGGGCTGTGGATGTATACTCTGTGCTTACTTAAGTTCTCGATCTACATTGGTATGGATCGTGAGTAACAACATTAACTTATTTTATGACCGGAGCTCTGAGGACCTGAAAACCTGTGCGTTCTAGCGCTGCACGTGTCTGGGGGACCTACCTGTGCTCCTCACGAACGCTGTGGCCAGGCATTAGCAGGGCCTCCGTTTTTCCATCTATGAAGAGGAGAAAACGTATGAAGGGATATGACGCTTTTCTCCGCTGAAATGCCTTTAAGGCATTGTATGAGACGTCAAAGGAGCATGGAAGGAGGTCTAACCTCGAACGCCTGAAGTCAGCAGATATTTATTTCACACCCGTCGCATACTACAGATCCTTGAAGCATTAAGTGCTCTGACTTTGTAAATGGAAGTGATTTTAATTAAGTTAACCTTCCCGAGAGGGAGTATGAGTGGTTGGGCCTGCGGCACACTGAAAACGGCGTCCCCGGCTAAAGGGAGAAGCATTATACCACTAGCCCATTGTGGCTGTGCCGACTTACGGCACGAACAGCGCCGAGTCTTTCCGATTTTCCAAGGCAAGCTGAAAATCTATATTGTTTGCATGAAGTGTTCTGATTTTTTTGTATATTGGCAAGTAATTTAAAAAAAACGTTGACACCACGGGGTTCAAAAAATATGCTACATCTAATATACATGTAGCTGGTCCACAGGTGGCCAATCTGCAGCTTCTAGAATCCAGAGTTTAGATAGAGTCATGACCTCTCAGCTTCCGTTCTGGATACCAGCTCTGTGTGTGTGAGTGTGTGTGCACACATGTGCACCTGTGTGTGTGTGTTCTCATTCCTGAAACGGAAACTGATTGGCCCGGCGTACCGTTTCAGGGCCAGAGTTCGTCACAGAGGTTTGTCACAGAGTCTGGCTGCATTTGGGTGAGGTACCTGCCCTTGATCTTAAAGGGGCTATCTAAGACCTGCCTTTTCAGGAGGGACCTTGATTGAGTCACCTTCCATTATAGGGGCTGTGGCCATGGCAAGCTGTGTAGCCGATATGTGTTACAAAGACCTAGACTTTTCATCTCCATAAATGAATGTTTACATAGAATGATCTGTATTGCTTCATCCTAACAAAATCCTATTTCTTAAGAAAAGCCAACGTGGGGGTGCCTGCGTATCTCAATCAGTTGAGCGTCTGACTCTTGATTTCAGTTCAGGTCACGTTTCACAGTTTGTGAGTTCGAGCCCCGCGTTGGGCTCTGTACTGACAGGTGCGGAGCCTGCTTGGGATTCTCCTGCTCTTGTTCTCTCTCTCTCAAAATAAATAAATAAATAAACTTAAATATTCTTTCAAAAAAAGAAAAGGCAACGTTCCATTGGCACTTAGTTGAAGTTTTGGTAAAAATGTAGGTGGTAACAAGTCAAAGATGTTGCCGGTAGTAAGCCTTATTAGAGAAAAGCTCTGACCGGTTTACACCAGTGTTGGCTACTTCTCATTTTAAGAAAATTCAGGTTACAAAATCAGCATCTCTTGGGTTTAGAAGAGACTCTAACCTCTTTAAACCTCCCTTCCAGGCCTCGAATACTTTTATGGCATCCCCACCCAGCTGGTGTTGCCTACGTTGTGGGTACTTCTCTTTACTGAGGAGCATACTTCTAGGGGGAGGCGTTTTGTCCTTGGAGAGGCCTAGCGATTAGGTTTTTTCTTACTGCACAGTGCCCAACCCGTCTCATCAGCACGGCGTGAGTCTGCTTCATGAATCCATTCAGATTCATTCATGTGGTATTAGTGAGTGCATACTGGGTGCCAGGCACTGTTCTAGGACCTTGGGCAATATCAGTGAACAGAATAAATCCACGTTCTTGGAGAGCTGATGTTTTGGCCTGGAAGTAGGAGGTGGTGGGGGAGAGAGACATTTTCTTACAAAAGTAAGTTCTGTAATGTTGCAAAGTGATAGATGCAGTGGAAAAAAGAAAAAAGTAGAACCCAATGAGGGGGATTGGGAGGGAGGGCTGAGTGAGTTACAGTTTCAGATAGACAGAATAGGATCGCCTCACTGAACAAGACTTGAAGGACATGAGAGAGTTAGGGAGGTAGAACGAGTGTGCCCAGCTAGGGCTTCCCACAGCCCTGCAGAAATAGCTCCCTTTTCACTTCCCTGACCTGCGAGATAATACAGTAATAATAAGGGCTTAATTTCTGTCGAATCCAGGCAGAGAGTCTGAGCGCTTTCTCCATATGAATTCATTACATTCTCATAACAACCCCGTGATCACTACTATTTTCATCCTCGTTTTCACAGAAGTGAACTGAGGCATAGCACAGCTAGGTAGCTGGGCTCATATCCTGCAGCTAATTACAGGAGGAGGTGGGATACGAACTTTGACCTTCTGGTGCTAGGCTTCGGCTCTTAAGACCTCAGCAAGGCTGCCTTGAAGATGTCTCCCAAGCCACTGTCCCCTAAGCTTTTCTTTCCCAGGCATGTGCCTGGAGCCTGGTCCTTTCCTTGTGTGTGCTTTCTGGGATGAGATTTCCTTACCCTGGGGTTCGTATTGAGGATACCTTAATATCGTTGGGCAAGTGGGGCTCAGGGAGCTTCATCAAACCCCTTCTCCTGGGCACACCCTGACCAGCAACCCATCCTTCGACTTACGTATTTTAAGGTCCTAGTGATCAAAATAAACACATATTTTTTTTCTCAGTTTTGACATAAAAAGACACGTACATCTTTTCTTCAGCAAATGTCACTGTGGTTTCAAAGCCTAAGTGTGATGTTTGAGCAGGCAGCATTTTAAAAGTATTTCCTGCTCAACCATAGGGTGAAATCATACGAGCCAGTGAGTCCTGAAAACAGCTGCCTCAAATTCTTACCACCTGCAAAAAAAATTTTTTTTTAATAATTTTGCGTTGCTTTTAATTTTGACATCGTCTGGCTTTCTGTTCTTTCAAACTCCGAGGGACCCTCCAACTCACTAAACCTTCAGCCGGAGAGAGAATTTGGGAGCTTTAAAAGGGTTTTGCAAATCTAAGGGAGACTTCACTGGAATTCTATTTTCATTAATGCACTTAAAACAACTGTTCCTGGAACCGGCCTGGGGTCGGTTCCTTGAAACAACAACAAAAGTCCCTGGTCTCTGGGACTCTAGTGAGCCTTAGAATCAACCCCTCGCCTTCTTGGTAGAGTTTCCCAGGGTGGGGGGACGCGGCGGAGATCCCTGGGTGGGGGTGGGGGGAAGGGTGTCGTCTTGTGGGAGCTCCCTTGACCTGTTGCATCCTCCCCTGCTTTTCAAGTTAAGAGTTGGATTTCCTGAAATTGTTGATCTGGATGAAAGTGCAGTCGCCCCCTCCCCCTCACTCCCCTCCCCAGCAGAGTGCGAGTCGCTGCTGGGGAGGAGTGGGAGGGGTTGAGGTGGGGTGAGGTGGGGTGGGGGCCGCAGGAGAAAAACTAAAGCGATGAGCACAGGACAGGAAAAGTGGGAGGAGGAGGAGGAGGAGGAGGAGGAGGAGGAGGAGGAGGAGGGGAAGACCAAGGAGGGGGAGGAGGCGGCCTTGAGAGGAGAGAGGAGGGAAACGTGTCACCAGCCTGGCTCGGGGAGCTCCGCGGCCGCGGCGTTTGTGGACCAGCGCTGGGGGACCGGAGGCCGGACGGGACCGCGTAGAGGCCAGCGCTGCGCAGGGAGGGAGGAGGGAGAGCTGGGCAGAGCGCGGCGGGAGAGCCAGCCAGGTCCCTCGTTGCTCTCTGGTGAGAAAACTTTCTCGGGAACACCGGAAACTTTGTCCTGGGCGCGCAGTGGAGAGCTGCGGGTGTGTGCGACTCGAGGTGACTCAGCCCCGGGACCCCCAGGGGGTGAGTGGGAAAGTCCCCGGGAGGGGCTGGAGTTGTAGGCTCAGCAACCGCACAGGATTGAGAACGAACTCGCCATGGACTCGGGTCAGACTGGCGGGACACGGGCGGGGGGGGGGGGGTTGGGGGAGAGCGTCTCATTTGGGGGCAACCGGATGGGGACCCCCGTGCAGTTAAGGATCCTCCGATCCAGGCGGGTGTAGAGAATCCAGGATCCAGGCGGACGTAGAGGACCGGACTGGCGACCCCCGAGTTGGGGCGGGGGGAAGCGGTGCCCCGCGTCTTCGGCTTAGCGCGGGACTGGAGGCGGGTGAGGGGGGGATGCCGCCGACCGCGGGACCCAGGCTGGGCCAGGAGATCGAAAAAGAAAGTTTGCTTGTTTGCCTCTCTCGTTCTCCCTCGGCCCGAGGGTGCGAATCTAAAGAGCTGCCCCGGCTGGGGCGCGGGCGATTGGGAGCCCTGACACAGCCCATCTTTTCCTGCGGTCCCCCTTTTGCAGAAGCAGGCGTGGGAGGGAGGGCAGCCGCTTTGTCCTGCGCGCCTCTGCCTCCGCCGGCCGGGGCGAGCCGGGACGCAGCCCGCCGGACACCCGGCCGGAGCGGGCGGCTGTCGGCGCCGGGGGCACCCCGGTTCCGCGTCGGCTTTCCTGCCCGCCCTCCATTTGGCAAGGCTTTCCCCTGCGCGCCTACTGTGCGCACGCGGGGCGGCCACTGCGCGCAGGGGGGCGCTCTGCAGCCCGGACTCCCGGGGCCTCGACCCTCCCTCGCCGCCCTCTGCTCCTGTTCCCGAGGGCGGGCGTCCCGGGTCAGATCAGGCTGTGTACTTGCAAACTGTGCTTCAGGAATCGGTTCTGGGGTGCCTCCCTGGTTGGCAACAGGGTTTTTCCCCGGTTGTAGCCGGCCCCTGCCCTCGGTCACATGCCGCCGCCTCTTCCTCCGCGGTGCCGGGCGCCCGCGTTTTGTTTGTCAGCAGTAAGGCGGTGAGTATTTATAGACGCCGCTGCAGTCCTGCGGTATGTAAGGTTTCAATTACTGCGATGCACCCCACCAGACGGAAGGCTCACGCGCGGCCGCTCAGAGGCAGGTTTGCTCCGGAGACCCGCGTTGAAAAAGCTCTGGGCCGGCGTCTCCGGGCATCCCTCCCGGGGTGGGGTTCTGGACCTGTTGCCCGCACGATACTGCAAATTCAAATAGCCCATGGGAAGGACCAAAGCAGTCAAGGGCGCCAACGGTCCACACTGCCTCCATGCTCTGCCCCGCTTCCCCTCCAAGGGTGCTCGCTGATCGAGCCTCGAATACTGCCCTTTGTGACCTCCCTTTGGTGATCCTGACCACCATGGTTGCTGTCATGACATTTCGTTGGCCTGCAGGCTGCAGAACGTCCCGGTGCTTCGTTCTGGTAAATTGCTGTCTGGTGGAAGGCTGTTCTTGACACCGTGAAGCAGCAAGTGGGTCAGGAGGGGAAATGGAGCTTGCAGAAGCTAATTTAGCCGCGCTTTAAATTTAGCCCCTGGTGAGGTTCTCTGCGCGACTGAGAAACGTGCGGTGGGGCCCTCCTCTCCGTGGAACCTGGCTGGTGGGTTTTCTCTGGTTGCAGTGTGGAGCCCTCCTAACCCACTGAGGGTGCTGTTGAGAGCCTTTTCTATAGGAATCTAGCAGATAAAGGAAACAATGCTTGATCAATCCACAAAATTGTCTTCAGTTTTTCCAACCCCAGCCATTGTCCTTTTGGGATTTTATTGATGCTTCTAACATCCAGAACCGTGAATAGTGTAAAAAAGGAAGGCTAGAAACGATCTAGTCTGACTGGTTTATTTCTCTAGGACTTAGTTTAGACGACCTTGTTTCTCAACAAGAAGACCTCATTTCGTTGAGATCAGAGGCTCATGATGTATATTTATTTCAGTGGGTGAGATTTCAATCATGGCTGTTATTTGAACATTATACAAATGTTCCCTTTATGTAAAAGAGGAGGAAGGGGACAAATACCTCTTGAGTTCTTATTATGTCTTAAACTTGGCCCTAAGAGACGTCGATAATGTTATATAATCTGCACCGAAACAATGATGAGGTAGGTACTATTATATCTCCATGACTATAATGATGAGCCTACCAAGGATTGGAGAACTTGGGTAGTTTGTCAAAGTCACACTCACGCAGGGGTGGAGCTTAGGGTGGGTTCTGAGCCAGCTACTCTAGGCCTGTAGTGGCCACCAGTATTGGAGATGCCTTTCCCTTCAGTTCCTCAGATGTTAATTAGATCATCTTATAGTTGCTTGGTGGCTTCTAGTATTTAATTTTTTCTCTGCATTGCATAATATCACAGAATGGCTCAATTATTAAAGAGAAAAAGTCCTAATCCTGTATTTTGAAAACTGTTAACACTGCTATTGACAATTTCACGCTGGCAGTCCGACCCAAATGTCATAATCTTCAGTGACAGTGTGTGTGCGCAACATTTAAACCATTTATCTGTGGAAAATTGAATTGTTAGAGCTTTGCGGGTTTCTTAATTATTTCTCTATCCTAATTACTTCCTGTGGTCATTCCTTTTGTAGTGCCCTTGTACAAGATCAAGTATACTGAAATCTTTCTTGAATTGCAGATCGCATGGAATTGAATTGACTTTTTCCTTTTAATTGTTTTTGCAGAACTAGACCAATATAGAATTGATTTGAGAAATAGAGTGCGGGCCCCTCAAAGATCCCTACTGTGTTTTATGTTTGCCATCAGAAGTTTGTTCTCTAGAACTGCCTCTCTATATGCAAATGTTAAAAGTAAAGCTTACTGAAAGTATCATTTGTCGGTGTGAATATCTCCATTGCTGAAGGTTGAGAATACAGTCTTTTGTGGATTTTGTATTGGGTTAGGAATTTGGGAACAGAGGGAGTGATGTTCTGATAAGCCGAAAGCAAGGTTTTACCAGGCAAGAGTCCACTTTGGAACCAGGAGGGAGGTTGGGAGTGTAAATGATGCAAAGCAGCCATGAGACGTCAGAGGTGAACTTGAGTTAATTAACATTTTTGAGGTGAACTTGAGTTAATTAACATTTTTGTCGGGACTGGGGATCCAAGGTTTACTTTGAAACTTGTTTGGTTAAAACAAACAAGCCAACGTATGTATTGGGCAACTGTTACCAGCCAGGTACAACCACGGTCATGTTATGTGAGCCTCTCAGCAACGTAAGCAGGTGAATATTCTTTTCTCTATGTTAAGATGTGAAAACGGAGGCTCAGAGAGGTTAATTACTTTCCTGATGTAACACAGCCATTAACTTAAGCCCCTTGTCCTTCGCAGCACATTTTGATACCTATCTTTGAAGCCCTTTCATGAAGAATCCAGGGTGCCAAGTACTCAAGAAAGTCCTAGCAGTTCACATGGAAGTTTCTGGATCAGAGGTGGATACGAGAGCAGTGTGAGAGCTCTAAAGCGAGGGGTTAGGAGGTGGGTGAACAGTGGAGGGACCGAAGGGACAGTCGGGATCGTTCTGACAGTAGTTGTTCCACGGAAGAAGGAAGGAGGCCCTGCAGATACTTTGAATATAGAGAATTAGTAGCATTGGTCTGGCAGGGGACGGCTGTCACATGTAAAGCAAGACCTGGAAGTTGGCGTGCCCCACGAGGTCCCCAGAGGGAGGACCCCCAGCTCCCTCAGCGTACCTTCTGTTGTGATGAGGCCTGGTTAGGAGCCCCAGTTTGTCGGCAATATAAATTCGGGAGCTCGTGAGACCTGTTTCCATTTTAATTGGACTTGGCCCTTTGTGGTAATAGTCACCCAATCTCTGTCTTTAAATATTCTTTTCTTATGCTTTGCCAGTTTGTGGCCTTTGTAGATCAATCCTTGGATTCCATTTAGAGGAGAGGGAGGGAGGAAAAACCCAGCAAAGGTTAGTGATTACCTAAATTGGATTAAGTCCTGTCTCGCAGCATTTAAAGATGTGCTGTTTGCTCTCTAATTACCATCAACTAGGAATTTAAACGGTCTATTAAAGTGAAGCTGTCTTTTTTTTTTTTTTTTCAATTCACAATAGTTCTAGTTCTAACATATTCTGGGATTTTGTAGGCTTTTTTTTTTTTTATTCTTTAAATGTGGAGAGGGCGTTCTCTTCCTCCCCACCTCTTAAAAATATTACATTTCAGGTAGCAGGATAGCGAATGATGTTATTGTATGCCTGGTTCACTGAGAAGCAGACTCACTGCCAGGTTCATCCGGCTTTGTCAGCCTTTGGAAAGCAAGCCAGTGAAGCGAGTTCTTTGTCAGAAATTTAGGGGCGCCTTGGTGGCTCGGGTCTGACTGCGGCTTAGGTCATGATCTCACAGTTCATGGATTCGAGCCCCGCGTCGGGCTCTGTGCTGACAGCTCGGGGCCTGGAGCCTGCTTCACATTTTGTGTCCGTCTCTCTGCCCCTCCCCTGCCGTCTCTCCCTCTCTCTCTCTCTCTCTCAAATATAAAAAATAAAACACAAAAATATTTTTTTTAATAAACAATATTAGGGACACCTATGTGAAGGATGGGGAATGGCTCGCCCCTTTATCTCGGTGGTGAAAGGCCAGGCCTCTGATGCAAATCAGCCTCCTTCACTCTGTGCTTGAGCTTTGAATAGAAAATAGGAGTTATTCTTTGTCAGAGAGGGGGGTGTGTACACGCTTTGGGGCTGGGACTAGGTAGGCCTCAAGGCTGTTAACCTGGAGGGCATGACCCTGAGAGACAGGGCCTTCCTTGCCTTCTCCTCTCGGGAGCCCTGGTGTGCTTCTGGGCGACTGTACCCAGAGGGTTTCAATGAGTGGTATGACTCACCCCAAAAGATCTCTCCTTCTTTTGACCTGTGGCCTGTGGGAAGGTAGGGCCAACATCTAAATAACCTATCGTAAGTATTCGTACGATTGATTTTGCGTATAATCACACATTACCTAAAAGCATGGATTTACCTCTCTAGGCTTTCATTCTCTGTCCCTCTCAGTTTTGGGGTGGAGGCAGATGATTTTTTTTTTTATTTTTTTTTAACGTTTATTTATTTTTGAGAGACATAGAGATAGAGTATGAGCAGGGGAGGGGCAGAGAGAGAGGGAGGCACAGAATCCGAAGCAGGCTCCAGGCTCTGAGCCGTCAGCACAGAGCCCGACGTGGGCTCGAACTCACAGACCTTGAGATCATGACCTGAGCCGAAGTCGGCCGCCCAACGGAGCCACCCAGGCGCCCCAGATGATTTTTTGAATGCATGCATCCACGTTCTGGTTTCGCTTTAGCTCGTTGTTGAATGCCAGCCACGTCTCCAGTTTCCTGCCTCTCTTTACCTGTTACGGAACTTTCTCCAGCTGGGCTGGGTCCTTTTGATGCAGCTGAGTTCTGTGTCTGGGTGAAGACGTCTGTGACTGCAGTTCTGTGTTTAGCAAATACTGGGATGAAGGGACCGCTTTGGGCTCCCTTGTTCAGGAACTAGACTATATATGTCAGCTTGAGCCGACATATATGAGGGCACCTGAAAGAAGCATTTGTGTTTGTCTTCTTCCCAAGGCCTGGGGGCCAGAGTCCAGCAAGCGCTGGGATGTGTGTGTATTATCCCGAACTAAGCTGCCTCAAACCCTGTCGCAACCTGCTCGTGACCTCAGCCGCCTGAATCCTCCCTGGAAACCCATTCGAGCTTGCTCTTTAATTCCAGATACTCCCTTGGAACTGGTTCACCGTCGTTCCCCAGACGTCTTCCGGGGAGATCACGTCCACCACGCCGTCATTTTGGGGAATTCTGCCCAGCGTCCCAGCTGCTGGAGTCCGCCGCTATGGGGGTGTCCGGCCCCTCCCTCTGTTAAGTATCTGGAGGCAAAATTAGTGGGTAAACAAGGTGATCCTTTGCGGCGTTCTGAGAAAATTTAAAAAAAAATTATTTTTTAAAAAAAATTTTTTAGCGTTTTTATTTATTTTATTTTTGAGAGACATAGAGACAGAGAGTGAGCAAGGGAAGGGAGAGAGAGAGGGAGATACAGAATCCGAAGCAGGCTCCAGGCTCTGAGCCGTCAGCACAGAGCCCGACGCGGGGCTCGAACTCACAGACCACGAGATCATGACCTGAGCTGCAGTCAGCCGCTTACCGACTGAGCCACCCAGGCGCCCCTTAAAAAAAAAAAGTTCTTAACCAGTAAGACACTTGATTCCTTTCAAGGTACCTCAAAAGGTGTCGGTATCAACTTTGCAGAGAGGAGAGCTGGTCAGAGAGTCCACGCATTGGTCCTAACCGGCATCTCGGAGACCGCACAGGTCAAGGAACTGAGATTTGGAATCGGATCTCGACTCTGCCATGGGGAAGCTGTATGACTGTGGGCGACTCGCTCGATTGCTCTGGGCGTCAATTTTCTTAGCTACAGAATCATGGGACTGGTCCACCGCTGGTTACAATTTAAAAATTGGCAGATTTACATCTAAACTCAGGTTTCCAGCTTTACAAAAAAGAAAAAAAAAGACTGGCGTCTCTAACGGGGTAGTGTTCCCTGCCTCGGCCCCACTAAAGAATCGAGTTTATCATGCTGGCTTCGGGCCTTCCTGTCTTTCTCTTTAATCGTGACCCACTTATTATTCTCTCTCTTTTTGTTTCTTTAGTATTGGTAAGACTATACCTGGCTTGTCTTTGTGTTCAGGGTAGTAGGTGCTCATGAAATATTTGTTGAAATGTGATTTTTTTTTTTTTTTCATTCCCGTCCTTGTCTGTCACAAATGAAAAAGGATACTTAAGCTTTGGAAGTGCTTACCTGTGGAAGCTTGGGTTTCCTTCCCCGGCTTTCCTTTCTAGGCTCCAGTAGCCATGTTCTTTAGAGTAACCAGTGAGGACGTGGAGAGCTGTAATTGTCAGTTGACTGCGTATTAGCTTTGCCTTGTAAACTGGACAACGTGATCTAACCTTTCCACCTCCATCTTGTCTCTACTGCCAGGCTTCCCTCGTTGTCGTCAACTTGCATTTATAACGTTAACTTCCGAGTGAGCCCCTGAGCCCCACGGAAGCATGTACCTCCTTCTTCTTTGCCCTCTATGCTTCCTCTTCTCAGATCCTGGCACACACCAGCCCTCCTAATGTTCGGTTGTTGAATGAACTCGAACTGACCTCCTGACCTCCGTGAAGGCATCAGATGCCGAGAGCCTCTTCAGGTTTCTGAGTCTCTATTCAGTGCTCCTTACACCTGGCTACGCACGACGTGAAGAGAAATTTCCTTTCCCTTGATCCCGTTTTCTTACGAAAAAGCATTTCAGCCGTGGGAGGGTGAGGCTCATCTCGAACAAATAGCACGAGTTAATCTGGAGCACGCCTCCCCACACGGAGAGCTCCCGTCTGCCAGACAGTAGCTTTCGACGGCGGGCTCGCCCACCAGGGTTTTCGAGGGTGCGTGTCAGAAGCGCGATTGCTCACGTAATGGTCAGTCTCGGCCGCCGCTTGTGTCTAGACGTCTCGGCTTATCCTCCGGTGGGCCCTGGGGAACCGCCCTGGATGGCGCCTATGGGCCGCACCCTAACGATCTGCACTCCAAGAAACCCGACGCTTAAAGCGGGGCTTAGAGATGAGTAACTAAGACGCGCGGCTCTTCCCCACGGTTTTGCTCGACTTGTACCAGACGAGGGGATTTTTCTGGTGATTATACAGCGGTTTGCAGGCCAGGCTGCCGGTGATGATCAGATGAAATAATTACTGCTAGCTGCGTCTGAGTCCTGTGGGCAGTAAGAAAACTTTGCTGAGCAAAGATAAGGGCTAGAGCGCGCATCCTGTTTGCGCTAATATTTACTGTTGCCTAAGTTCAGATTCTCAAGACGCGTGTCTGCATCGGCGTCCGGTGCGAGCGCTGAGAAAATTGTCTCGTTCTTCCTGTGGAGCCTTTTCCGTAGTCCAAACTTGACCCGTCACGTTTTCTTGCTTGTGGGAGTGTCTGTCCCTCTGCTGGCTTTTGTCTCCTGAGAGTCGTGAAGTTTGGTCCTTGGTCAAAACAAACGCTCTGGGCCGAGCAGCAGGGCTCCTGTCCCCTGCCGCGTAGGCTCCACCGACAGGCACGTGGACCCGGGTTCCTGGCCCGTGCGGCCCAGGGGCACATCCCCAAGGACAGTAATACTTAGGCGGACTCCAGTTCCGCCATCTGGGAAGGGAATTTTTCCAGTTCTTGAGAAATGGGAAGGCTGCTCTTCCCAGCGGCCTGGAGGCCCACGTGTCATTCCATCATTCAGAGATGTGGTTTTGTTTGTTTGTTTTTTTAATTTATTTATTTTGAGAGAGAATCCCAAGCAGGTTCCGAGCTGTCAGCACAGAGGCCGATGTGGGGCTCGATGCCACGAACCGTGAGATCATGACCGGAGCCGAAATGCAGAGCTGCAGCCTCAACCGACTGAGCCCCCGGGCGCCCCGGAGATGTTCGCCTTGTGCGCGCCCAGCACTGTGCTTGCAGTGGGATACGGCAGGGAGCGAGGCGGGCTGGGTCTTAGACTTTGAGGAACTTAATGCCTACGGGGCTAGTCAGTGAACAAGTAAACACATGCGCTGACCTCACAAGCTGGTAAGGGCCTGAGAAACGAACGCCTCCTTCCTGTGAGAGAGCGAGTTCTCCTGATGCCTGGGCCGGGCAGGAAGCCATTGGTGATGTGTGTGAAGGGAAGCCACGGGTGGCGGTCACCTCTTCCCTCTGCGTGTGGCAGATGGGAGTGCGGTTTAAAACAGATGGTTTAGGAGCTCAGGCCCTGGAATCAGGTAGGATCTGACTCTAGGTCCCCCTTACTAATCTTCTGACTTTGGACAAGCTAACCCCCGTGCTTCAGTTTCTTCATCTGCGAAATAGGAAGAATAAAACCTACCTTGTGAGTTTCAGGTGGAGAGGAACTGAAATGCTAGATGCAGAGAGTGAGAGACCATCCTGACCATCCTGACCATCCTGACCAGCCCCTGATGAAAAGTAGGATGTTCCTTTTTTATTTATTTGAGAGAGAGAGAGAGAGAGAAAGAGAGAGCGCAAGAGCAGAGAAGGGGCAGAGAGAGGAGGAGAGAGAGAATCCCAAGCCGACTTCGCACTTGTCAGCACAGAGCCCGATGCGGGGCTTGAACCCACAAACCGTGAGATCGTGACCTGAGCTGAAATCAACAGTTGGCCGCTCAACCAGCTGAGCCATGCGGGGTCCCCAGGAGTATATTCGTTTCTGTGATAAATATAATAAAATAGTCGTGGTAGGTGATCTGCAAAATGGTCTCGGCATTCTTGAATACCTCCTTCTGAGTTGGTTTCCATCGGGTGAGCTGGGGTGCGGTGTGTGGGGTTCTGATCTAGTTTCCTGAGCTGGCTCGGTGTGTTCTGTGTGCTGTGTGTTCCTTCTAGAAATACCACCTGCTGCTGGCTTGCCCTGTTGGAAGAGCACAGGTGGGTATGTATATCTATAGTACGGAGGGGTGCTGGTTCCAGTGTGGATAGGGTAGGACTGAGCGATGGGGTGGGATGGGGTAAGAGGCTGGCCAGCCAGATGACGTGGTCAGTGGGGCTGAGACACCGGAGGAGGCCAGCTCTGGTTTGTCTTGTGTCAGGGAGTCGTCTGTTGCTGTGTCCCTCAGAGGCGCTCGGTTCCGTAGGACAGTGGCTGTAGGGACTGAGCGTAGAGCTGGCGACGCTGAGGTAGTCATGGCCACCAGCCAGGCCGGACTCTATTTTTCTTTAATGTTTAATTTATTTTTTTGAGACAGAGAGCATAAGCGGAGGAGGGCCCGGGGGGCGGGGACACCGAGGACCTGAAGTGGGCTCTGTGCTGACGGGCTGACAGCAGTGAAACTGACATGGGGCTCGAACTCACGACCGCGAGATCATGACCTGAGCTGAAGTCCCAGGCTCAACCGACTGAGCTACCCAGGTGCCCCAGGCCAGACTCTTATCAACCGATAAGCCTGCACACCTCGGGGAGAGCAGTTGTGTGCCCGCGCCCACAGTGGCTGGTTTGTGGGGGCTTGTGTTACGCCTGCCTTAGGCCCCGGGGAAGGGGTTTCGGAAGGCTAGTGGTCATAGTTGTGATGGAGAAAATAAAGGCCCCAGACCTATATGTTAGGCCCCTAATGTGCTTGGTGAGTTTGTTGCTAACACTTACAAATCACGTGATTTTGCATTTTATTTTATTTTTATTTTTGAGAGACATAGAGACAGAGTGTGAGCAGGGGAAGGGCAGAGAGAGAGGGAGACACAGAATCCGAAGCAGGCTCCAGGCTCCGAGCCGTCAGCACAGAGCCCGACACGGGGCTCAAACTCACAGACCGCGAGATCATGACCTGAGCTGAAGTCGGTCGCTTAACCAACTGAGCCACCCAGGCGCCCCTGATTTCGCATTTTAAAAAATCTGAAGTTTTGGCATCTCTGGGAAAATTCAGATCTGGCAAAACCGAACGTGTGCCCTGACGTGGCAAAACCAGGCTGGATCGAGTAGTGACTGCCTCCTTTAGCCTGGCCACGTCCTGCCCACTCTCTGTGACGGTCCACAAAGGATGGCGCATTTGTGGTACCTTGTGCAGGAAAGGAAAGAAATCAGTCTTCCTTTTGTTTGCTTTTCTCCCGGGGTTGGTTTTTCTGGCCCATGTGTCCCTGTATACACAAGGCGGCTCCTGGTGCTGGATCCGTGCTAAAGAAAGAAATTTGTGGGGGCGCCTGGGTGCCTCAGTTGATTACCAATCCTTCAGATCCTCTGTCTCTCTCGCTGCCCCTCTCTCTCAAAAATAAACATTTAAAAAATGGTTAAGATGGTAAATTAAAAAAAAAAAAAAAAAAGAACTGTGTGTCGAATGAATGACCTTAATTGATAAGAGCCCTGCCTTTGGGATCAGAAGCGAAGTTCACATCCTCACATCTTCCAAGCAGCTGAGGGGCTTGGAACAAATCAATAACCTTTCCCTGTCTTCCTTTCGAGGGGCCGGGGGAAGGCACCGCTGTTGTTTTTACTTCTTCCCTTGAATGAGTTGTACACGTTCATGTTTCAAAATTCAAAGGCACCACAGGTTTATAGAGAAAAGTCTCCTTACTGTGTCCCTGTCACTCAGCTCTTTTCCTTGGGGGAAAACGTGTTCTCAGTCTCCGGTTTGCCCCTTCCAGAGACACGCTGTGCAGTGCAACAGGTCTGTAAATGCTCTGTTTCGTCTGTTTTACCTAGATCGTAGCGTACCGTGCACCCAGGTCTCCGTGTAGCACACTTCCCTTCGGATCGGAGAGCGCGCCGGCCGGTACGCAGGGCCCTCCCCTTCTTTCTTAGAGCTGCCCCGGCTTCCAGAGACAGCGGGAGGGACTCGAGGTCACATACTGGTCCTCTGTGGCTGACATTTAGGTTGTTTCCAACCCGTTGCTGTTGTGAAGGAGGCTGTGGCACACACCCTGTAAGTCGCTTGACATGCCTGGAGTAAAATTTCTGGAAGGAGAGCTGCTGGGTCGGAGGGCGCAGCCTTGGCCTCTGTGGTAGATCTTGTCAAAGCTCCGTCCGCAGCAACTGCCCCAAACCGCTCTGCTCCCAGCAGTGTGTGAGAGCCTTTGCCCCACGCCCTAGTCCCCTGTCGCCTCTTCGAAACTGTGAGGTTTCTGAAGAACACAGTGTGTGAGGAAAATATTAACCCCAGCTATAATTTCGGGGGCCCCTTCAATGGGCCAGGCTGCGCTTTCGCTTATCTCAGGGAGATGCACGCCCCGCTCATTTGGAGATAAGGAAACGCTGAGTCATTTTCTCAGGTCACCCGGCTAATGCACTGGTTTCTGAGCCAGGCTTGTCAGATTTCGGCACCAGGATATTTTCATATGGGAAAGCTTTGCGTAATTTTAGGTGCTGGAATTCTCAGCGGACACATGCGTATGGTTCCTGTGTCTCCCGGCAGTTCCCAGCCTCCCGGGTGGCTGGTTCATTTGCTCATTCATCGAGTGTCTGCAGAATCCCTGCACCGTGCTAAGCACCTGAGAACAAGATAGACATTGTCCTTACCTTTATGGATTTCGCAAAAATAATAAGAACTAATTCTGTAGTCATTTATTGGATGACAAGACAACGAAGGGGGTGAGGGGTTGCATGACCTAATCAGGCATGAGGGGAAAGAGAGCTCTGTGAGCAAGTGCAAGATGGGTGATTAAGGGTCTGTGGGTTTGAGCCTGGAGAAGTGGATGGGAGGTATTTCACACAGAGGGTGTGGTACGTGCAAGGGTCCTGGGGCAGGGAAGAACTGGTAGTGTTGGAGGAAATGAAGGAAGATCAGTGAGCTGGTATGCAGAGTCGCAGGCGGTTAGTGCAGGTAGGAGGATGGGATGTGGGGATTTATTCTAAGAGCTGTGGCAAGCCTTTGAAGGCATGGAAGTAACACAAGCATCAAGGGCTATGGGGTTCTTGTCATGGACTATATGACCTTAGACAAATTAAACATCAGCACATCTGTTTCTTCTCTGTTAGGTGAGGATGGTTATAGCACATAAGGGCTTTCAAACATCTGAGTGTTACATACAGTATGAAATGTGCGATTCATCTAGACTCTGTACACATGAGCATGTGTGTGATATACACGTGTCCCCAAAATGGGGTGCACTCTGATATTTTCCATCCTAGCCTATTAAGGGTTTTGGTCAAGACCCCCTGCATTCGTTCTGCAAATCCTGGGACAATATGTGTCATGTGTGTTTCACGACTGGCACTCAGTAAACGGTGCTGTCGCTCGTCACGGGCGTTGTTGTAAAGATAATGCTGGTTGCGGTTAGGGAACAGATCGGCCAGGTTAGGGGACACTATCCAACCCCTGACCGGTGCGGAAGGACACCGGCTCTTCATCTCTGTGTTCGGGTCGCCGGGAAGGAGTGGCACGCGGGGCCTCCTGGCTGAGGGGAGCCGCCGAGGGGAACGTGGAAGTTGCACCGTCTCTATGGTTTCCCTGAGAACCAGCTTCTCCTTGTTTTCTGGGCGGTCACATCCGACTCAGTTCTTTGACTTCTTTGTTACTTACACTCAGAACGGCTTTTTCCTGGAAGCCTCAGAGTCATCATAAGCCACTCGCTTCTTTATTTTAAGTTGTGCCGTGGTTCTACTTCTCTTTTCAGAGTTAAGGGTTGGAGCCTTAGTGGAATTTATTTCATTTGCATTTTCCACTAAGTGCCCGGCCTTCCTCTGCCCGCCGGGCGGGTTTGCAGGGCTGTGCCCCGCTCCCCATGCCCTGGCCTGGGGCCTGCTGGGAGAAGAAGAGGCAACACAGTTTTTTTTTTTTCCTCCAAGAAACACATCCTGGGTCCTGTGAGTGGAGGTTTTCCGAGAAGTCCTTGTGCGGTGAGCCTGGGGGAGCAAGGCCAGCGGTGACAGCCAATAACCCTGTAAGCCGCACAGCCCTTCCTGCATCCAGGACCCCCGGCTTTCCAGATCGCTGAATGGAAGCACCCCAAAACTTAACCATTTAGGTCATTTCAGATGCACAGTTCCCTAAATGTGAACTGCATTGGCCCTGCACAGGGGAATATCCACCAAAATGCTAGTGTCTTTAACTCAAAGGCATTAGGTGAAGAACTTTCTGCGATGATGGTGGTGGTGGTGGCTGAGGGCGTGCCCCCCGTACCTGAGAATGGGGCTGTATTTGGAGATAGGGCCTTCAAAGAGGTGATGAAGTTAAAATGAGCCTGTCAGGTGGGCCCTGATCCAGTCTCACTGGTGTCCTTATAAAAGGACATATGGACACACGGCAAGAGATACACGTACGCAGAAGAAAGGCCGCGTGAAGACACAGCGAGAAGGCAGCCGCCTGCAAGCCAAGAAGAGGCCCCAGGAGAAACCAAACCTGCTGACACCTTGGTCTTGAGCTTCTAGCTTCTGGAACTGTGACAGAATTCATTTCTGGTGTTGACAGCACGCAGTCTGTGGTCTTTGGTCTCAGCAGCGCGAGCAGGCTAAGGCGGCGGTGGGGGTGGTAATAGGAGTAAGCAACAGATAGTACTTATCCAGCACGCACTGTATACCGGGACTGTTTTCAGCCTTGCTTGAGTCACCTCATTCAACGCTCAGACCGAGCCTCAGTCACCGCCCAGGTCACAGCACACGTGGCGGCACTCCGGCCGGCCCTGGCACCTGTACTCAGAACCCCCACTGTACCCGTGTCCGGTGCCTAGTAGTTCCCGGGTCCCTGCCAGCCACTTCACAGATCACCTCTGTCCACACCGCGGCTCTCCAAGGTCCCACTTCCTCCTCCCCTTTTTCAGATGTAGAGACTGCAGTTCAGGGCAGCCCAGGGCCACACGGTGCATGTATTTCTTTCTTGTGCCTGCAATAAGACATGACCGTAACCTTGGCGGCTTAAAGCAACATAAGTTTATTCCGTCATAATTTTGGATGTCAAAAGTCCAGAATCAAGGTGACACAGGGGTGTACTCCCTCCAGGAGCACCGTGGGAGAATCTGCTTCTTTCTTCTAAGTGCTTCTCGTGGCTGCTGGCGTTCCTTGGCTTGCAACAGCGTCCCTTCAGGCTCCGCCTCTGTCTTCGCATCACCTCCTCCGTGTGCATCTGGGTCTCATCTTCTGCCCCGATCTCCTTCTGCATCCATCTTACAAGGACACGCCATTGGATTTGTGGCCTGCCTGGATAATCTAGGAAGCTCTGTATCTCAAGGTCTTTCACCTCATTGCACCATTTGCCACCTCACGTGATATCTACAGGTTCTGGGGACTAAGAAGTGACTACATCACTTTTTCTGCCTCACAGTCCGTGAGCGGCAGTTTGAGCTTTGATGCCAGGGCCTGCCTGATTCCTGAGCCACCCATCCTTCATGACATGAGACCTCTCAACCCCCTTTCTGCAGTGCTGTGTTTGGCTGCCGTGGCATTGGGTGTGAGAGGCAGCGTCCCTGAGGCTGGCGGATATGCTCATTCTTTGCAGTAATAAAAATCTGGAAACTACCAAAGTACCCATCCATAGGGGACCTGTTAAATCGAATATGGTGTCCCCTAAATGGAATAAAGACACCGTTAAAAAGAATGAAACAGATCAATCCACGGTGCTGTGGGAAGGTAGCCATGATGTATCAAAAGAAAAGAACAAATTACTCATATTGTGTGGACACATGTATATGGCATTAAAGATTACATTAAAACAAAGTAAAATCAAAGTTCACTTTCTCAGCCACACTTGCCACATTTTAAGTGCTCTCTAGTCACGTGGCTGCCACAAGTAGCTACCATGTTGGACAGCACAGTTATAGAGCGTTTCTGTCATCTTAGAAAGTTCTGGGCAGAGAGCCTCTCTAGTTCAGTGGCCAGAGCGGAGGCCTTTCTCCCTTTGCATGTTGCGGGTATGTTGCAAGTGCAGGGGATAAACAAGTAGGCAGCTATTCGGAGAAACATAGGAACACATGGGGTTTCCAAGGTGACATTCTTTCTTAAGCAGGTGGTAGTGTATTATTGCTTTCAATACATACATTTGATTTTTTTTTAATTAGGCTTTCACCAAGAGTGTAGCCCCACACGGGGCTTGAACTCATGACCTTGAGATCAAGACCTGAGCTGGGATCGAGCATGAGATGCTTAACAAACCGAGCCGCCCAGGTGCCCCTAAGATACATGTGTTCGTATGTGTCTCTGCACTCCTTTTTACACATGTTGCTTAATGAAAATATTTAAAACCTCTAAGGGCAAAAGAAGAATTTCTCGGCAGGGCAGGCCTCAGGTTGGAAGACTTTGGGTGGGATCTGGTTCTTCGATCAAATAGCCTCCCAGCCATGGCCAAATCATGTAGCTTCCGTGTTCCGATCTTACGGATTCCCTGCTCAGCCCGCCTTGTAGGCTTAGGTTAGGATTCGCAAGTGTGGGGCTGTGTGCAAGCACAGGGTCGGTAAATAAGTGAGTTACCCAAAACCTGCGGAGGCAAGGCCTCGGTTCTCTGCGACCACAACGGCAGCTCGGAGGCCTCGCGTCCTCCCAAGTGGAGTATTTTCCAGATGTCACTGAGGTCGCCAGAAGCAGAAAGTGTTCTTGTGTTTCCACTGCTGTCATTGCTTGGAGATTTAGAAATAACAAGGTGTTTCATTTATTTCACAAGCACTTATATGGCATTTGCTATTTGCCCCGCACCGTCCTATCTAAGTGCTTTACAAATATGTACTTTGTTTTGCCCTCACGCGTCCCCGAGGCAGTCACTGTTAGCATGCTCGTTTCATGCAGAAGGATGTCAAGGCTCAGAGAGGTCAAGTCACTTACATAAGGGCACACAGCTGGTAAGGAATGGGGTGTCAAACAAGGCAGTCCACACTTTCTTCTTCCCTCCCTTCTCCTCACTGCTCTTCTGGCCCCTGTCCCATGTGACCGTAGAGTTCCTTTTGTCAATTTATCTGTCTCAGGGGGCGTGAGATTTAAACCGTGTTATGAAATCTCGTGATTAGGTGTTCCTGACTAGCTTGGTAGCTTCTGGTTCCTGGCTGAGTGTGGAGGCGTGACAAAGCGGGGATAGGCTATAGAATTAGGTCAGTCTGGACGCCAGTCGACAATTTGCCACTTAGCTTCGAGACTTCTGGAAGCTTACTTTGATGTTTAAAGTTTTCATTTTTTTATTTATTAAAAATTTTTTTGAGAGAGAGAGAGAGAGAGAATGAGCGGGGGGAGAGGGATAGAGGAAGAGAGAGAATCTCGAGCAGGCTTCATGCTCCGTGCAGAGCCTGATGCGAGGCTCGATCTCACCACCCTGCCATCATAATCTGAGCCGAAATCAAGAGCCTGATGCTCAACCAACTGAGCCACCCAGGCGCCCCGATTACTTTGATCTCTAAGTGGGGTTTTGTGAGGGTCGACGGTTTACCTACTGTGATAGGGTCTGGCACCAGGACAGGCAGGCGGTTGGTGACTTACCCGTTCCAGTCCTTCCTTCGTCTGTTTCTTAAGCAGTGAGCTTAGGCCTGAGGATACAGAGACGGGTAAGCCCCAGTGCCTCTCTTTGAGGAGTTTACAGAATGGCCTAGGCGGGGCCTGGGGAACCTTCTAGATCGGGAGTCAGGGAACTTGAGTTCTGGTCAGTGCCAGCTCTCCTACCTCTAAGACACTGGACAAGCTCCTCTGGGATTCACTTTTGCCACCTGTAAACGGGGGCCCCACCTGTCTTGTCATTTTCTGACTTGTCATATTTAGGTCAGGACACGCCTGTGCCTGGGGGGCCAGCGCGGTAGCGGGTGGACCCAGGGTGCACTGGCTTTTCCCTTGGGCCGCTCCTGTCCTCCCATCACCTCTCCGCAGGGCCCTGGGGAGGCCTCGTGGGTCTGTCCGGAAGCAGGAATGGCGGAAACAAAGGCGGCTTCTGACTCTCTTCAGCCAGTCAGGATCTGAGGGCGGCAGATCGTGCGGGTGAGAAATGACGTGGAGACACCTGCCTGTCGCGTGTGACTCTACACCCAAGGACAAGGTCATGGGCGCTGGGCTCATCGTTCTTTTGTTGGAAATTATCCTTATTTAAAAGGGTACGCAGGTGGATGGGGCTGCCCGTCCGTGTGCCTTGCTGGGTACGCACCCCTGGCTTGCAGTGGGAAGCCTGGGGGCTGCTGGCCGAGTGGCGGAGGGGGACAGGAGCCAGCCCCGTGGTCCTCAGGCTCGCACAGCCTCCCGGAGAAGTGGCTGTTTCGGCAGGGAGCCGGGAAGAAACACCTGGCTGATCTATGCAGCTCACCTTTCTCCTTCCCGCACGAGTGCCTCTGAGTGGCAGGCGGCTCCTTCACCTCAAGTCTAAGGTCCTCGTAAATGGAGTTAATATCCTGTAATTATGCAGATGTATTGCACTTAGCAGGCCCGTTTAAAGAAGGGCAGCAAAACGGGTCCTCTTTTAACAGTGTGACCTTTACCAGGCGAGTTAAATCCCAAAGCCAGGAGCGTAAGGATCCTGAAGGGGCTCCGTGCTTTTATTTCTTCTTTGCCTCATTCGCTGATTTGCATACATCTCTCCAAAGTCTAGTGGCTCTTGCGTAGCCACTGAGACGCTCTGAAATGGAGCAGGCCTGTTTTGACTTCTCTGGTACTTGCTGATAAATTTCTCACTGTTGGTTCACCCCGAGAAGCAGGTGGAGGGGCAGAACACTCTAAAAGGAAATGGGACACGAGCCTGCTTTCGTTTAAAAAAAATTTTTTTTTGAGAGGTAGTCCAAGCCATTCCTTTTTTGGCTCTTGGTCTTGCAAGTTCATTGCCAGTGTGCCCGCTGTCTATAGACAGCAGCTGGCACCTCCCACACCCTCTGCATGGATCGTCTGGGGGCCCGTCCCCAAGCCCCCGTCCTCTGCCGACTGGAGCAGCGTGTGTAACTGGGGGCGACCCTTCGGTTCCCCCTTCGGACGCTGTAGCTGGGGCTGCAGAAAGCCCTCCCCTCCCCACCTAGAGACTGGCATGTATGGCTGGCATCCAGCGTTGGCTCGTGGGAAACAGCAGCGTTAGCTGGTGGGAGAGGTGGCCGGGAGAATCCGTCCTGGAGAAAAAAGGGACTCTCTAACCTTGGTGCTGTTTCCTTTGTCCTTTACTCTAAACACCTCCCAAATTCTTTTTAACTCAGTGATTTAGACTTTAGGTTCTCACGAGAATCAGAGACTGAAGTGACAGGAACAGAGGGTCCGAGGAGAAGCGAGCTTTGGGTGCCAGCAGAAACAGGACCACACTCGAGGGTCTTGGCTCTGCCGTTCTGCTGGGCACGTCACACGATCTCACAGCGTCTCAGCCCTGTGCGGTTGGCACTGCTGACAGCTGTGGACTCTTGGCCTCAGGGTGCCTCCCAGCTGGGGAGGGGCCCGGTTAAGACTGGAACCCGGCTTCACTCCGAAGCCATTGCCTTTAACCACAACAAAGCCGTTAAGTCCTAGGAACTGCCCAAGGGACAGTATCCTCGAACCCAGTTCTGCAGGGTAAGTTAGATTTAGATAAGCATAGACGAAGGAAAAGGAAGGGAATTCTGGGGAAGGGAAGCAGTAAATATAGTCAGAAGGTGAGGAGAGGGAAGAGGTATAGGCTGGAACCGTGCCTGCTGGTTGTAAGCTCCACGGGGCAGCGACCATGCTGTCCAGAGCCACCATTAGATCCCGGAGACCTGAGTGAGTGGCTGTTGCATAGTGTGTCGTCAATAAATATTTATTGCTTAAAAAGAGAACTACCCTACAATCCAGCAGTTGCACTACTGGGAATTTGCACAAAAAATACAAAAACACTAAGTGAAAGGGATACATACACCCCTGTGTTGAAAGCAGCATTATTCACAATAGCCAAACCATGGAAACAACCCAGTGTCCGTCGACTGATGAATGGATAAAGAAGACGTGGTGTATACATATACAGCGGACTATTATTCAGCCATAAAAAGAACAAAATCTTGCCATTTGCAATGACATGGCTGGAGCCGAAGTGTATAATGCCAAGTGAAGTAAGTCAGTCAGAGAAAGACGAATACCATATGATTTCACCGACATGGAATTTAAGAAAACAAACGAGCAAAGGGGAAAAAAAGAGAGAGAGGGAGGCAAATCAAGAAACCAGACTCTTAACTCTGGAGAACAAATGATGGTTACCAGAGGGGAGGTGGGTGAAATAGGTGTTGGGGATTAAGAGAACACTTACTGGGGTGCCTGGGTGGCTCAGTCCAACTCTTGATTTCCACTCAGGTCGTGATATGAGTTCGAGCCCCACATCGGGCTCCGTGCTGATAGTGCAGAGCCTGCTTGAAATTCTCTCTCTCCCTCTCTCTCTGCCCCTCCCCCCCAAGATAAACAAATTTAAAAAAAGTAAACTCTTCTCATGATGAGCACCAGGTATTGTATGGAAATATTAAATCGCTATATTGTACACTGAAACTAATACAATGCTATAGGTCGACTAACTGGAATTAAAAGTTATTAAAAAAATAAAATCAGGAAAGAAAATAAATATCAATTGTGTGTGTGAATACACAGATGGCGGTTTTCTCAGTAGACCTCGAGGCTCTTGAGGGCAGGGAGCACGTCTTAGTAGTCTCCCAGTGGTTAATAAATAATGAACGCTCGGTAAATATGCTCTGATGGAATGAATGAATGAATGAATGAATGAATGAATGAATGAATGAAGGGATGGTGAGATGTGCCCGAGTGAGGAGGCAGTGATACTTTGGAAAATACTGTGCAACCGCATGGCCCGGCATGTGAAGGGTGTACCGCTGAAGGTCTTCAGTGCCAGGAGAAGGAGCTTTTGTGTTCTCCTCGAGGCACTGAAAAAGCCATCTCCTTAATGCGCAATGTCGCAGGGTCTACAGAAACCCAGCCGGGGCCCACGCTTTGGCGTTTCTGGGCGTTTATAACCGCGTTCAAGCACCACTTAGAAATCGCTTTTCTGTAGGACTGACTCAACCTGTTTCCGTTGTCGCTGCCTCCCCACTTTGGGGTGACCAGACGGAGCCCCGTAAAAACACACGAGCAGGAGCGGGTAGGGTACAGATGTTATTTCGGGGTATCGGAGTTGTTTTGAACACAGCGCGGCCGGACGCTCCCAGCCAGCCTCCTCTAAGGAATGTTCTGCTCAAGCCGGGAGTTTTCAATACAAGCCGTCCTCTCTTTTCAGGTGTGGGCTAAATTCGTGGTTTTGAGAAAGCCCGAGGGCCGGAAGGCAGCCCCGGGAGAAGCGCCTTCCCGGGGAAGTGGTTGGAACCTTCTGGTGCAGCGGAGAAGCCGGCCCCTCACCTGGACCTATGACCCGCGGCTTCGCTCCCGGCCTGCCCCCCGAGTTCCACAAGATGGGCTCCTTCCGCAGGCCCCGGCCGCGCTTCATGAGCTCCCCGGTGCTCAGCGATCTGCCCCGGTTCCAAGCCGCGCGGCAGGCTCTGCAGCTGAGCTCCAGCTCAGCCTGGAACAGGTAACGGGGGCCGGGAGTCATGGGGTGGAGGGCGGCCAAGGGCCAGAGCAGGGCTGGGGGGGACTGGCTTCGCGTCCGCTCCTCCCGAGAGCGCGGCTTCAGAAGCTCCTGATTATATATACGAGCACGTTTTCCTATGGAGAACGTATCTGCTGGCCTTCCTCGTGTGGGTAGAGACGAGGTGGGCCGCCGGGGGCCTCTGGACCACCAGAGTCCGTTAACCAGCCCGGGACAGTTGCGTTGGAATTTACAGTTGCTGTTCATGCTCAGTAGTCACACCCCAGACTATTCGAGTTCCCAGCACTAGGGCTATATAAGCAACCTCAAGTCACCTATAAACTATTTGGGGAGATAAGACATGGATCTGTGAAAAGCCAAGTGAGTGCTGTAAACCAAGGACTAGCAGTCCCTGTGAGCCAGCCTCTGGTGGATGGGAAAGGAGACACCGCTTTTATAAGGTGTCTGCCTGACGTTTTGTACACCAAGCCTCAAGTAGCGACTGATTTAACACCATGCGCTCCTGTGGGCGCCTACTTTCAAATCTAGCGGTTGCTCTTTGGATGAATTCAATGCATCATGATTTTAAAGCATTCCTGAATTCTTTGTCCTTTGGATCGCTTTGGATTTTCTCGGCACAGCTCTTATGGGGAAGAAGAGGGGGCTCTGAAACGTTCTGCTCTGGACGGATCCAGGGTCTTTAAAAAAGGCTTTGGATCCTTGATCAAGGCAAGATTGCAGTCTGTTCCTCACCAAAATGCTGGGCTGGCATCCCAGAGCACCTGGAGTTAAGACTTACTGCGGCTTCTCGAGGGACTAACCCTACCTGCCCGTACACGTCACAGGAGGGGGAGTGGAAGGGGCAAGAGAGGCTAGCCTTGGTGAAACTCTTCCTGGGAAATCCTATTTAAAGGCAAGAATTAGCTTTTCACATTAGCCCCAGGCATGGAGGCTGCCTTGTGAGGACTGGGACCTTCTAGGGGAAGGAACCGCAGGCATGGTTGGCTCCTGCTTGCTGCAAGCGCCATTTTGGATTGCCTCAGGTGCAGGTTCCTGAGAGCACACCCCCTCCCCCACCTGCCCTTCATCAGTGCTGTCCGCCAGCAGGGCCACCAGCGAGGCAAGCGAGAAAGACCTGCCGGCCTTTCAGAGAGTCGGGGGGAGAGGGGCTGCTTTTGGATCCTCTTGGCCTCGGTCTTCGTTTCTCCCCAAGGACCCTGGGAAGGAAATGATGGATTCCAGGGATGGAAAACGGGGCCATCTTTGCGCCATGCACTTCCTGGCCCTTGCACCTGCCTTTAGCCCTGAGATGCTTGTGAGTTTGCCCTGGGCAGGCAGATCCTCTAACCAGGGGTCATTTCTGTTTACCCCGTAGTGTCCAGACTGCCGTCATCAACGTCTTCAAAGGGGGTGGCTTGCAAAGCAACGAGCTCTATGCACTGAACGAAAACATCAGGTATGTGGATGGCCAGATCAGGTGCTGTTCTCCCCCAGTGGAGGGCCCTATCCCCCACTGGGGGCCCTGTCTTAATTCTTTTGTCTGCTTGGTTCTTAGTGCTTCTGTTGACTTTGACGTGGCTTACGCGGCTATTAAGCTCCGAGACTCTTACCTGTCTAGACTTCTGATCCATAGATGGTTCGTCCATTTATTCACGTATATAACATGTGTAGGGGGGCAGAAAGGGGGCAGGGGGTTGATATACAGGCAGATACCACATACTCTGTTAAGACGTATTGTTTCCTCCTTAACCATTCGGTGCCATATTAGGCAAGATGGCCTCGTGGTCGGAACCAGACTGCTTGGGATTTTGTCACTCTTGACACTTCTACCAAGTGGCTTACCAACTTCTTTGTGCTTCAGTTTCCTCTTACGTGAAACAGGGATGAGAAGCGTGCCTACTTCCGTAGGATTCTTATGAAGGCTTAAATTGAGTTATTCTATAAATGACCTTTTAGAACAGGGTTGGAAATGGACTACTACGTGGCAATGAGAAAAAATGAAATCTGGCCATGTGTAGCCTGATGGATGGAACTGGAGGGTATTATGTTAAGTGAAATAAGTCAGTCAGAAAAAGACAGATACCATATGTTTCCACGAATAGGTGGACTTTGTGAGACTAAGCAAAAACCAGGGGGAGGGGAAGAGGGGAAAGGAAAAAAAGACACAGAGAGGGAGGGAGATAAAACATAAGAGACTCTCAAAGACTAAGAACAAACTGAGGGTAAGGGGGATGAGGGAGGGGGGAGAGGGGGTGATGGGCATTAAAAAGGGCACATGTTGGGATGAACACTGGGTGTTATATGTAAACCAATTTGAAAATAAACTATTATAAAATTAAAAAAAAATAAAGTAGATTAAAGAAAAAAAAAAAAAGAACAGGGTTGGAGCGCAGTAAGTACTTGTAGCTCTTAGTACTGTCTGCGTTGTCGCTGTCATTACTGTTAAGTCTTGGCGGTACAACTTCGATAGGACGTGGTCCTTGAGGGGCTTATTGTCTTCCAGAATCTTCTCAGTAGAATGGTGTCAGCTTTTCATAAATTTATCCACTCGTTCAAGAAATATTTGAGTGCCTCCTTATTGGCCAGGCACTGCAGAGACAACTTGGAGCAAAGAGAGATGTGGACCCTGCTCTTCGGAATTTATATCCAGTCAGGGAAGATCATCATTAGTCAACGAATCATACATGTGAAACGTCAAAGGGCCTCTGTGACAGCTGCTGTGACACAGCTGATGTGATGAAAGCATGTTAGGGTGACTCGGTCTTGCCAAGGCCCGGAGTAGTGATGTCCTACCATTGCTGTCTTCTGGAGGATCAGTGGGAATTAACCAGGCAAAGAGGGTTCTGGCTGGTGGGAACTGCATGTGCAAAGGTCCGGTGGTGGCAATGAGCAAGAAGCCATAAGACGGCCCATGTGCGTAGGATACCAGAGGCGGGGCGGGGCGGGGTGGAGAGGAGGGTGGTTGGGTTTGTGTCTTGGTGAAATGAGGGGCAGGCAGGGCCCAGAGCACTAGGACCTCACAGGGACAGGAGGTGGCACGTCAGCCATTTAATGCCCTGGTGTTCTTTCCTCGCTGGTGTGTTAAGGGCAGAACATCAAGGCTAAAGCCCCAACCCCAGAGTGGGCAGAACGGTAAACAAGGCCATTATTTGAGTCCTGTTTACATTTAGTTAAGAGCTGTGTTAAAGGTCAGCGAGGTGTTTCAAGAGCTCTGCTTTCATTAAACCTTCGGGGCTCAGAAATAAACCAAAGCGTGTAGAATTTCTACCCAGGAGCTTCAATTTCACATGATAATTACACAAATATGGGAAGAGACAATAGAGCTTGTCTGGCCCGAGGCCTCCTTTTCCAGAGGAGGAAACCGAGGCCCCACGAAGTTGAGCGACAGGGGCAAAGCTAGGTCAGCCAACCTCTGGGCTACAAGAAATCCATTTTACTCCAGGAACTAAGATCCGGGCCTCTCCGCGAGGGCTCTTTAGCTCACAGTGGAAGTATAAATAAATAGAACAGCGACGCAGGAATGTGCTAATTGTTCCTCACTGTGGAAGACGGATCCTGAAATTGTACTTAAAATCTTTGTTTGTGGGCAGCTAGGAAAAGTACCGGCCACACCGGATTCCGCCGGCCCCTTCGGCCCAGGGGCTGCTAACTCGGAAGCCCTCGGGTGCCGAGCGGGTCTTCTGAATGGGTGAGGCCACTTGGGTGCACAGAGGTGAGAGGTCACCCTCTGTTGAAAGGAGATCGTGCTGGCCGGACTCAGGGCCGGTGACATGTCAACTTATCTCTCAACCAGAATTTGAGATTCTTTTTACATGAAATTTCCTGGCTTTTAAATGTTGATAAAGAATCCAGATTCTCCCCCCCACCCAAACATTAGTACAGGTCACGCAGAACACATCTGTGGGCTGAGTGCGACCAGCAGGCTACCTATTGGCAAGAGAAACCCCAGCGTGTATCAGGGCGTTGCTGATGGGGGCTCTTCTAGCACGAAGGCCACGTGAGGAGGGGGAAGGGAGCTCGCTGGGATGGACGGTCCAGAAAAAGCACTGGGCACCTTTCACATACATTGACCCATTCGACCCTCCTCCCAGCCCTGTGAGGCAACCACTGTTCTCAGTTTATCCATAAAATTGTGGATAAGAAAAATCCAATGACTCGTCCAGGGTCACCCAGCTGTGTAAAGTCAGGTTCTGAGCTCCCGGCTGACTCGGGCACCTGTGTCAGTTGGCCCAGGGGCCGTAACAGATACCGTGGGCTGGGTGGTTTAAATAATAGACATATATTCCTTCCTGTTCTGGAAGCTGGGAAGTCTGAGGTCAGGGTGCCAGCAGGTTTGGTCCCTGGTGAGAGCCCAGTTCCTGGCCGCCGGCTCACTGCGTCCCCATGGGCCTCTTTGTATTCAGCAGCCTCTCTGCGTTTCTTCTTTGAAGGCCACTCATCCCATCTTGAGGACCCCAGGCTCATGACCGCATCGAAACTTAATGACCTCCCAGAGGCCCCATCTCCAAATATCATCACACTAGGAGGGTAGGGCTTCAACATGAATTTGGCGAGGACATTGGTCAGTCCGTAACAACACCTATGTTCTTCGTACCATATTGTAGCATCCGAGAGGTTGTCAGCTGGAAGAAAGGTTAACCTGATGGTCTTGGTGTTTCCTTCTGCATTCCTTTCACGAGGCCTCTGGGACCCCATCTTTCATCATGTGCTGTGATTCTTAACACCCCTCTGAGAAGCATAACTCCCCCCCCAAACTCCCTTTCAGTATTGGGTCTCGGGGAGGGGGGTGTTGCTGGCTATTCGTCCCCACGTTTTGAACAGTTTTCAGGCTGGTGAGAAGGACATGCGGTTGGGGTTTGACATTGATTGCCCAGATATGAATTGAGCCCAGAATAAGTCAAAACTGTTAAAAACCAGGGTTTCAGTTACCACTGCGGTGGGCCTTCTATTCTCTGGCCTTCTCTAGGATAGTGATTAAAATAGAGATGGGTTTTCATATCACACACAGAGTCGTATGACTGAGAATGTGAAACGCGTCGTGGGCATATGTGGGACCTGGTCCCGAGTTGAGTAAAGCGAGCTGGCCTGCACGTGTGCCCACATCGGCAAGTGCCTACGCAGAAATAAACACCCTGTCCCTTATTTCCGCAATTAAAATGCCAAAATAGACGTGCCACTCGGTGGTTACGTTCAGGTAGACATTTGGGTTTTGATTTTCCTTTTCTTTGCTCTTTTCGAAGACCTGTTGACAGAATAGGTCCACACACTCACCAGGGTTGAGGAATGACTGGTGGGGAGGGTGTGCGTGAGGGCGGGGGCACAGGACAGTAGGCACATAGAGAAGAGAGTGTGGAAGGAGGGAAAACTAGGGATTCTCAAGCCCACTTTGCGAACAGTCAAACAGTCGTGATAGGTCTTTGTGCCAGAAGATCTGTGTGGGTCTAATGGAATTTTTGAACTTGTTAAGAGAGTAGCGTCCTGATTCATAGAGACTGGGGATCAAGACTTAGACTAGCTGTGTGACCTTGAGCAAGTTACTTCTTTTTCCTTGGTCTCTGTTTTTCCTTTTATAACATGAGGATAATAATAGCATCAACCTGATGGTGGTTTGGGGGGGACTGAGATATTACTACACACACCATTAGTCCAGGATCCAGAGCATAAGAAATGTTAACCATTATCGGGGCGCCTGGGTGGCTCAGTCGGTTAAGTGGCCAACTTCAGCTCAGGTCATGATCTCACGGTCTGTGAGTTCGAGCCCTGCGTCAGGCTCTGTGCTGACAGCTCGGAGCCTGGAGCCTGTTTTGGATTCTGTGTCTCCCTCTCTCTCTGCCCTTCCCCTGCTCATGCTATGTCTCTCTCTCTCTCTCTCAAAAATAAACATTTAAAAATAAATAAATAAACAAACATTGAAAAAAGTTTTTTTTTTAATGTTAACGATTATTATTCCTATTGTGAGACTTGAGTAATAATAAGGTGATGAATGATGGGTGACCGAGCTCACAGGGGCAGTGTGATGACTCACCGCATGAGCGGTATTGTGTAAAGATTTCTCTAGTAGTTTGGATATGGGGATCTCACTTTGAATGAGAGCGGTCCAGGACGGGGCCCCTCCAAGAATGTGCTGCACTTGAAGTTTGGGCAAGCCAGAGTTCCACCCAGGAGCCAGCTGTTTCTCCTTTCCTCAGAGAAAAGAGCGAGAGGAAATGACTCTCTCCGTTCTCCATTCTACTCAAGCCAAAGGGTAATAGACTTTGATGGACTGTCCAAGTCCAGAGGCAAAGCCTAAATTACCTTCCTCCGGCCACCCTGGCCAGCCCTGGCCTTCTTTCTAACGTGGAGTTAGTAGGTGCCCAGGAAATGTGAGTTCATTTACACGTTAGCTGGTGCAAAGGATGACCAGGAAGGTGGAAGTTTTATGGAAGTAGGTTTGGTAATGCAGTCATCACCAACAATTGGTCTTTCAGTCATCGAGAATGAACTCCAGTTTAAATTTCAGCAGGTAGACTTTGGGGTAGTTATGAGGAAGAACTTTGGTAAGGATGGGCAAGTTTTAAAACACATGATTAGATCAAGAGTAAGATGAGACCTTTTAAGAACAAATTTATCAGGTACGTCACACCTCAATAAAGCAGCAAATTTTCCCCAAATAAGTCCAGGCATGTGGTCATTCAGTATGAAGACTGGAAATCAGAATTGCTTTAAAGCAGGGCTTGCGTATTGTTATATCCCTAAAGGCAAGAAGATGACCGTTTAGAGTAGACGTGTTCTAGTGAGATCTCTGGGCAGCACAGGTCGACAGTTCCGCCTGCACTGGAATTCCATCGGCACTGCCTGGGGCCGGCCCCGAGCGCCCTGTAGGTTTAAATTCTCTGCGGGGCATCGATGGGGTTTTCTTTTTTTGTTTGTTTTTAAAGTTTACTTATTTATTTTGAGAGAGAGCAAGCATGAATGGGGAGGAGCAGAGAGAGAGAATCCCAAGCAGACTCCACACTGTCAGTATAGAGCCTGACTTGGGGCTCAGGCTCACAAACCATGAAATCATGCCCTGAACCAAAATCAAGAGTGGGACGCTCAACCGACTGAGCCCCCCAGGCGCCCCAGTGTGGTGTTTAATACCCTCCCCAGCCGCAACCCTGATGTGGTTGCATTTTGGCAGTGGGGCCCATCTGGGTCTGGGGTGTGGGTTTCCTGGCTTTTCCCAGGAACGAGACCGTCCAGACCTCTCTGACACAGGAGGACGCCCCTTCCTTTTCAGCCAACTGCCCTACCGATTGTGTGTGACTACGCAGAGTTAGAGAAGTACGAGAAACCTATGATTTACGTTTACTGGTTCTTACAAGAACCTGTACAAGTAGGTTCTTAAAAGTGCTTTCAGTTATTGATTGGTGGGGGCTGCGTGTGGAGGGAGAGGCCACTGGTTCTTTTATTTGTGTCGTCAGTGGATCCTGGTAGATGCTGTACCGGCTGCTGGGCCAGGTTTGGGGGAAGCCATTGAAGTAGGTGGTTCTAGCTCTTGGGGAGCTTCCTGCAGAGTGAGTGGGGGTTCCTGCATAGGTGGTGACTGTACTACCTCTTAAGTGGGGTGCTAGCGGAATCCAGAGTGCCCGGGGAGGGAGAGGATGGGCACATGATTATTTGGGGGAAGGTGACACCTCAGATGCAATCTGAAGGAGGAGCAGGTAAGGGTGAGGTGGGAAGGGCAACTGAGGCTATGACCTCCTTGCCATACTTCCATCTCCATGGCTTCCACCCCCTGCCTCTCCCCCAGGAAGACTTTTTCTTTCTCGCTGCAGAAATGAACGCTCAGAAACCAGGTTTCCGGAAACCAGCGATGAGTTATCTGCAGCTGGCCTGAGGCAGGAAGCTCACATTTTCCTTCTCTCTCCAACCACGCTGCTTCTGTTCTTGTTGGGAGGGAGGCAGCGTGGAGGAAACCCCAGAGATTTTCGAGGAAAGAGGAGGTTCCAAGAACTGTGCTTGGTCTTTGATGGGTCTGAGTCGAAACGCCCTCCTTCTGAGTCATTTGGCTGCCCGAGCCCCCCCGAAGGGAAGCGCACCTCAGGTCTTCCCATCTCTGTGAGGGAGCCCGGTGACTGCGGCAGGACCCTCAGCCCCGGGAAGAGCTGGGAGGAGCTGGAAGAGGAGGAGGCTTTGGCCATGGCCCCCAGGCTGGCAGAGTCTGAGGCGAGACTCCCTGAGGTGATGATAAAGCAGACATTTCTGTAGTGTTTAGTACATGCCAGGCTGGATTCTGAGTGCTTTGACTATGTAGGTTCTTCTAAAACTCCCCACACCTCTACGAGATGGAGACTGTATCCCTGCCTTACGGATGAGGCACAGAGAGCTGGGACGACTTGCCCAGAATCATATAGCTGGGATTTGAACCCGAGCCTCCTGCATTCTGAAACTCCTAGTAAGTAGGCTGCAGGAGGCGCACAGAGACGGCCTTGTCCAGATTTAGGCCTGACTTCTGAGGACCCTAATTTCTTTTCAGCCCAGGAGGCCCTGCCTGAGGGTGTGTTGTCCTTGTCTCTGCTCTGGTTGGTAAACACACTTGACTTTGGGGGCTGGAAGGATAGCTAAAGGGAAGTGGCAAATGAGAAGCCTCTGGGGCTGGCCCCATGTGGTGGTTGGACTGCAGTGTTTAGAAATGTGGGTATCTCCCCTAAAAATCCAGGCCTCTCTGGAAAGTTCATACCGGGTAGCACTGGATGTGTCGTCTGGCCTGGACCTGATCAGCTCCCCTCCAGGAGTGAAGGCCTGGCTGCTGGCTTTAGAGGAGGGTGCTATAGCCCCCCCGTGACTTCATGCCTGCCTGCTTCCCTCCCCCACCTCGCCCACCTGCCCCTGCGAGCCTGTGCGGTGCCATGGACTGACTTTCAGGTTGGCCTCGTGTTAAGTAGAGATCTATGCGTGTGGCCTTGGGCAAAGTTCTGAGCCTCTGTCCCCTCATCTGCAAGATGAGGATAAATTCCTGCCACAGAGGCATTGGAGAATTGGCAGTGCAGTGTGCCAACGGCCTAGCGACATGCGTGTGACACAATTAGGTCAGTGCAAGCCCATGTTGGTTTCCTCCATCTTTTTCACTGTCCCCACTGCCACCCACTGGGTGCAGGAAACTGAGATGCATGGGAGTCCTAGCACTTTACCTGAGTCGTGGACACCACCTCCAGCCGGCCCCAACAGAATGGACTCAAGGAAGAAATGGGTCATTTCCATGTTCGTGCTTAAAGATGCCACTTCCTCGGGGCGCCTGGGGGGCTCAGTCAGTTAAGCATCTGACTTCGGCTCAGGTCATGAACTCATGGTTTGTGAGTTTGAGCCCCACTTTGGGTGAGCTCGAGCCCTGCTTATCTCTCCCCCCCCGACTCTCTCCCTCTCTGTCTCTGCCCCTTCTCTCTGCCCTTTCCCCACTCACTCTCTCTCTCTCTCTCTCTCTCTCTCTCTCTCTCTGCCCCTTGCCTACTTGTGCCCTCTCTTTCTCTCAAAAAAAAAAAAAAAAAAAAAAAAAAGATGACACCTCCTTAAAACCTGTCCTGTTGCAGAAGTGAGGGAGGTGATCTTTGGAGGACTTGGCGGTCAGGTTGGCGGGGCGCTGGTCGGCTACAGCATCAGTAACTGAGCCTGGAGGTCCCCTGCTGTTCCTAGATCCTGGGAGGTCGGGTTGGACCCTGCCGAGGGGCCAGGCTGGAGAGCCTGAGTACCTGGGCAGCCCCTAACTGCCAGGTGGCACAGAAATGTTGAACAGCGTGTCTGGCTGTCCCGACACGTGCTGGTGAGACACATGAGCCCTCTGGCACCTGTCTCCAAAGTGCTTCGTCATCCCTTGGGATTTTGCTGCTTCGGGTCTTTCCGCATGTGCACGGGAGATCATGGCTCGTACCCGAGGTGGTTTCTCTACATCCTTCGTGCTCCTCCTGCGCTGCCTCTCGCCCTGTGGTCCCCGCGCCCCCCAACCAGCATCAGCTCCGACAGGGCCTTGTTTACGTTCGAGTCCACAGAAGTGGGAAGTTGACAAGACAGCGAGGGGCGAGAGGGCGAGTCTGTGTAATAACAGGAAATCTTGTCATCTCGGGTGGTGTCTCGCCCAGTCAGCCCGGGAGGGAGAAGGGGTGAGATAATACAGACCAGTGAGTGGTTCCCCATTTTTTTCCCTATTGTGGCCTTTTCGGCTTCTGACTGAACCTCACGCCCCGTTTCGCTTTTGGGCTGGGTCCACAGAGCCGTTCCTTTGCCATTACTCCTGAGGCCCCACTTCCTTCTTCTGGCCCCGTGGCTGCAGCTGCTGCCAGTGGCGGGTGCTTAGCGCAGGATCCGGTTTCCGTGTGAAACCTGGCATGGAAGCCCTTACGTGACACAGACGATGCAGGAGCCACTTAGGCTGAGTTGTCCCTCCTGTCTTCGTCACAGCCACCTTTTCACCAAGTATGGCCCATCAAGGGGACCAAAGGGGACCATCCTGCCCCTTTACCCTTTTATCAGCGAGGTCTGGCCCTAGCGGCCCGCCCCCTTCATGATTCTCTCCTGGGTCCTTAATGCCTGTAGGTCCAGGAGACGCTGGCCTGGCTGTACTCTTAAGAAGACGCTGGAGCACCTGGGTGGCTCAGTCAGTTGAGTGTCGGACTCTTGATTTCGGCTCCAGTCATGATCCCAGGGTCACGGGATCGAGCCACGTGTCAGGCTCTGCTGGTGAGCATGGAGCTTGCTTGACATTCTCCCTCCCTCTCTCTCTCTCTCTCTCTCTTTCTCTCTCCCCCTCTGCACCTCCCCTGCTTGTGCATGTGCTCACTCTCTCTTTAAAAAAAAAAAAAAAAAAGATCCTGAGAAGCAGTGGAATCGAGTCCTTCGGAGTGTGGGCTTCAGGGTCTGCAGTGCTGGGTAGCATGCACCTGCTGAGCCTGGCGTGTGCCAGGCTTCTCCTGGGAACTAGCTGGTCTAGGATGAACTCCTTTAACCCTTGCAGTATCCACAGAGGAGGAATCCTCATTACCCTTAAACTCCGGCCGGGGAGCAGATACAAGGACCTAACCTGGGACGCTGACTTGCAAAGGTTATTGCTGACAACAGGGTTCAGACCCAGGAGCTGAGCATCGGTTTCCTTGTGTATACAAAGCAGAGCTATCACTACAACCGTATGGCTTTGTTTGCAGCTTGCAGGAGGAAACGCATGTTGTATGTGTTGTGGACACCGTGCCTGGCACCTAGTAAGTTCTTAGTAAAACTTCAGCTGGGGAAGAAGATCCTCCAGCTCCATCCTAAGAGGAGTCGATTTCTTCTTCCATATTCATTTGCCTCAATAAGTAACTACTTTCCCGTTTTCAGGGAAAACACCCTAGGAGAGGGTGGAAAAAGTGGAAGGGGGATGCTGGATTCTCGGCCCCGGTGCCTTAGCCGGGAACACGCGTCCTAAGGATTGAGGATCAGAGATTTCCTCTCTCTTGCACCTAGGGAACCACAAACCACAGGCTCATTAATTTTGTTGTCTTTCTCCTGCTTCGCTCTTCCTTCTTGTGCTTTACAGACCAAACTGGCAAAGTTAGTGAGGCAGTTACAGAGCGAGTTGTTTCTTTGCGAATGTAGGTCTGTGTACCTCTAATGCCTTGATACTTATACTCTCTATTTTTGGAGAAGTTGGTGCGCCTATGCCTCCCGAGACCTTGGCCCCGGTGAGGAGATATCACTGTCTGAGCCCTGCCTATCCCTTCTCCTGGCATCTAGCACCATGGCTGGCACACAGCAGGTGTTCAGGAAATGGTTGTGATTTCGTGAATTAACTCGTGGATCTCTCTTCTCTTATCAGTCACTATGGAGGGAAGCTACTGCCGAGTTCCCCCTGGAGACGGTGTATCATGACAGAGGGGTGGAAAATCCCTCTTTCTCTCAGTTTGGCTAAGATCATGTTTTTCAGAAGTGCTCTTTCCTTGTAAACCCGGGGCAAGCAGAATAAACACCAAGTCTAGAAACAGGTTGGAGATTTTGCGGTATGACTCAGCTGCAGTCTGCTCCCGGATGGCTGGGCCAGCTCTGGCCTTTCCTCCCTGCTTTTCTCTCTGAGTTGAATTCTCATGCTGCCAGGCTGAGGAGGGTTTGGGTTGGCGGGTTCTCTGCTTGTGGGATTCTCCGTTCCCTAGGCCCGCCTGCTTCCTGTCGTCACGCCCTTGATGGGAACTTACTCCCAGAATTCCTTCTCAGCTATATCTCGTGGTAACCTTGGTGGTGGTTCTTGTTCATTAAAAAAAAATTTTTTTTTAATTTTGTTAATAGGACTTTGCTCACAAGGTCCAAAAATTTATACAGTGAGGCGTACCATGAAGAGCCTCCCTCTCTTGTGCCCAGAAACCTAGTTCTCATTCAAGTCCTCCCACAGATAATTATGATAACAGCAGTTTAATGCACATTCTCCCAGACCTTCCTTACGCATATATAAGTAACATCTATATGGAAAAGCAGCTGGGAATATTTAACAATTCATAGGTCCACAGACCAGGGTGGTCTGCAGGAGACTATCCCCTGACTTCAGGGAATAAAATTTGCTAAAGTGTTTTGTTGCCCTACCCAATTCCAGCAATACCTTCTGCTTCCTCCATATCCTTACTTGGAGAGATGGAGAGGAGACAGAACCCTGTCTTTACGTATAATTCTCTATATAATTTCTTAAATGCATCCATGCTCCATGCATTTTAAAAATCAAGGCGCTGTTTCAGTTCAGAGGGCCTGTTAGAAACCAAATTGAATCGCTTTTGCAGGACAGCAAGTTAAGAGAGCAGATTTGACAACCGAACTAACTGGTTTTCTGTAAATAAAAATATATATATTCTTCTTTTTCTCTGATCTTTTCACAAGGTAGCATATTATACACACTAGTCTGTATCCTGTATTTTAAAAAATTAATATAACCTGGATCTTTTCGTATCATTAGAGTCCTTCTCTCTCTCCTTCTCTCTCTCTCTTAACAATTGCATAAAATTCCATTGTATGAATGAACCATAATTTTTTTATGAGCACTCTCCTGGTGCCCATTTTTGTTGATTCCTAGATTTCCCTGCAGCAAAAACTCTGTACACACATGCAATGACCTTGTCTAAGGCGTAGCGTGCCCAGAAGTCGGACAGGTTTTGTAAGGGACAGAACAGCTTACTGACTTGCCCACCCGGGACAACAGAATGTTGGCTTCAGTGATCAGCTGGTCAGTTCTGTTCAACTAAGTCTAACTAACAATACCTAGTGGACAGGCTTTTAAACTCAGGATAGAGGAAAGGACAAGTGTCTGGTTCTCTTACCGTAGCTGGTTGTACATGGCCCCTCATGTTTAAAGTATATAAAGCGGGTTGTTGTGCTCATTGCTGTGTCTGGTTCCTCCTCGGTAAAGGACTGAGGACGCCTCCTCAGTGTGGTGGAAGCAGCTGTCTGTGGCTCGTTCTCATCCATCGCCATCTCATCGCCCCTGGTGTGGCCGCTCGTAGCTTCAGAGTCCTTTCTGCTGTGCCTTTGTCTTGGTGGCTGTGTCAAGTTCACTCCTGAGCCTCTGCTCCCTTCTCAGCTGCTTGCTGCAGCCCCGGCCTGACTGTAAGGTGCCGTCCGTACCTCCCGCTCACTGGAGGCACCAGCCTTTCTGCCTGCCCTCATAGGTAGGGGAAGATACTTCTTGGGTTCCTTACTCGGGTCACACCAGGATGCGCCCGGAGCACCGCTGTGAAATGGCCCTGGGCAGTCGTCGCCTGTTAACCATGTCTAGCCTCCATTAACGACTGTTACGTCCACACGGATCCCTCCTCCCACGTGCTGCAGCAGGGTTTTCCATGGTTGTTGACCTCGAAGGACTACCCTTACCACTGACCTCTTCCTCTTTCCATTTTACCCGAAGCATCTTCCTGAGCACAGTTTCCCAGCACAGGTTCCTCGGAACACCAACTCCCTAGCGTATTATTTGGTCTCAGAGCCATGTCAGCCCCTCAGCATCAGGAGTACCCAGTTGTGCTCGGGAAACTTCGTCTGAAGCAGCCTGTCATTGGGACTTGGTTTTTCCACCTTTTGAGGAAACCTGACTTCTTCACCTATGGTTTTGAGGCTTCCCAGTGGCCGTGAAGACTCCCCGGTGGCCAGCAGTCAGAAGCAGCCTCCCTCACTCTTCCTAACTGAGAGCCTCCATCTGGGGCTGCCCACCAGGTTTCAGTTTTCTGGCTGAGAGACACTTCTAGCCTCCAAGAGCAGCGGCGAGCAACCTGCCCTCGGCCTCCTGACAGACGAAGGTTCCCCATCCCTGTCGGATCTGCCCACCAGCAGGGCGAGCTCCTGGGTCGTGTTGACGGGGCGGCCTTCTGGGAGGCTGCCATTAAATTGGATCTCCAAATGTATCCACACAGGCACATTGTCTTGGGAAAAAGAAGGTATTTTCCTTGTGCAACACGCGTGTGCAGCTTTCCAGGGCTCTCTCTGGTGCAAGAATTTAGACCATGCGTGTCTCTCTTCTTCTTCTTTGATCCTATCGCATCTATGACCGGCACGTAATGATACCTCACTGTCGCTTCCTGTTTCTCCAGGACATGGAGAACATGCAGGAACACATGTTGGCGGCGGCGGTGGGGGGTGGGGGGGGTTGATACCCAGCAGGTGTTGTCAGAAGCCAGAGCATTTGCTCCTTCAAGCTGGTGGGATGAAACGATTTGAAGTCATGAGGGGTGTACCCCCTAGGGAACACGCCGGATCCGGAGGGCCGCTTATTCTTGCTTTTAGCTTCGTTGCCTTGTTTGTATCAAATTAAAGAAAGATCAGTAGGGCGGTCCCATGATTTGTCGCAGGGAGACAGGGACCCGGTGCCAACACCTCTATTTTTAAAATTCTTTTTTAGCTCTTGAGACTCTGAAATTATCCTGCAAGTGTCTTTATTAACACACTATCGATCCGCACCGCCGAGACCTCATCTGTCTTGGTTGTTCACTTCCATACACGTGCCGCTGGCCCCGTGTCTGGCACATCAAGGGAAGCTCAAGAAACGTTGCCAGATAAATAAAATCTGCGTTCCCTGTTGTAGTCCCCTTTGAACGACTGCCTCAGTCACTTGGGGTGGGTGGTAAGACCGACCAAACTATGGCACCAAGTCGAATGTCTCCGATGGATGTGGAGGAGAGACAGGGTGGGATTGTGGGGAAAGATGTTGAATTTGCGAATGGCCTGGGTTTGAATCTCCGCTCTGCCACAGGTGTGCCTGGGGGACCTCTCCGAGCCTCGGTTTCTTTACCTGTATTGAAGAGAGAGTAATTGCCTTCCTCTCACACATACTTCACAATCCTTCGGTCCTTGGCTGAAGAATGTATGAAAAGTATGTTTTAAACCATAAAGTCCACAAATATGGAGATTACAAAATTATGGTCTTTCTCGTCTTTCCTTTTTTTTTTTTTTTTTACTTCACGTGAAGCCAAAGTCCCCTCGCTTGCTTCTCTCTACCACCTCTATTAGAATTAGAGTCTCCCGTGACTGCCCTCTCGCGATGATAGTCTTTGCAGAGTGAACTAAGGAACAGATACACTCCCTGTAGGATTTCCGTTGCCTGAATCCCCTAATTGTGTAGAGGTGTTAGTAGAGCGTTGCACACTCCCTTCTTCGACCTGGTCCCGGTCCCCGTGCCATGGGTGAGCACTCTGTCATGGTCATGGGTCCATGAACTAGACACCGGGAGCTGTACCATCAAGGGCTGCTTAACGGTGTTTCTCTCTCCCCAGGAGGCTGCTGAAGAGTGAACTCGGATCATTCATTACAGACTATTTCCAGGTAAGCGGTGTGAGTCTGAGTGTCTGTCATCATAGTGCACGTGGATACAGGGACCTAGAAGGATGGCCGGCACCGTCCAGCTGGGCATTCCTTCAACATCCAAAATTGTGTATGTCGAGTCCCTGATAATGCACGGAGCCAGTGTGGTCCCTGCTTTATGGAGATTACGGTCTCGGGCAGCGGTCCTCAGGCTTCCGGGTCTTCCTTATGCTCTTAAAAATGATCCGTTACTTGGGTTATCTCTGTCTTCACCATATTAGAAGTCGAACCTGAGAAACTTAAAAATATTTAAGTCATTTAAATAATAAACCTATTACATGTTAGCCTAAATAGCATTTTTGTGAAAAAGAACGTTTTCAGAGTAAAATAAAATAGAAGAGAGGCCTTATTTTACGCTTGCAAATCTCTGCACCATCTGGCTTCCTGGAAGAGAGCCGGATGGATCCTCCTACCTGTTTCCCATTCCGTCTATTGTGAGATCGCACGTCACGTCGTCTCTGGAAACCTGCACGGTACCCCGATGGAGGATGCAAGGAGAAGGGCAAACTGGCTTAGTGTCATTAAGGAAATAGCTTTGACCATGTGGAAAAGGTCTGGGGATATGGGGCCTCGGACCACACTGTGGGAACTGCTACTGTAGCAACACTCCCTCTCACCCTGTGGACGGCATCTAATTCGGTATAACTGTATGTACCCTTCAGCCAAGTGACTTCCTGTCGCTAAGCCTCCTGGTCTGTTCTGTTAAAGATAATTGGATCAGGTGATCTGACGTGCCTCCTGTCCAAACAAATGTTGTTACGAGGCTGATGAATTCGAGGTCCCAGACTCACTTAGAGGATGGTTTATTTTTCTTCTTCTTTTTTTCTTAGTTGACTTATTTATTTTGAGAGTGAGAGAATGTGTGTGCATGAGTGAGGGAGGGGCAGAGAGAGAGGAGGAGAGAGAATCGCAAGCAGGCTCCGTGCTGTCAGCACAGAGCCTGACACGCAGCGCGAACTCACGAACTGTGAGATGATGACCTGGGCTGAAATCAAGAGAGTCGGAAGCTTAGCCGACTGGGCCACGCGGGTGCCCCTCAGAGACTAGTTTCTAGTCCACTGACTCGAGGTGTTTTCCTGACTCCACCCCCAGGCACGTGGGGGAGGGCATAGGGGTATGTAGTTTGACAGCGAGTGACTGACTGAGCGACAGTCTGATAGACCGAGTGAACTCAGAGTTACTGCTTTTCCCCATCACTAGCTGAGTGGTCTTGGGCAAGAGGCCTCATTTTCCCCATCTGTAAAATGGGAACAAAACTATGACCTACCTTAGAGGTCGTTGTATAGTTCACATGAAATAACACACGCAAAGCATTCAGCACATAGTGTGTGTGTCGGGCGGGGGCAGAGTAAGGGGTAGTCAAGATTGTGGCCCCTAAAGCCAGACTACCTGTGTTCGGTGCCCAGCATAGCCACTCACCAGCTGTGTGACCTTGAGCAAGTTGTTTTACCTCTCTGTGTTTCAGTTTTCTGTCCTATAAAACCAGGGGTAATAGGACCTAACCTTATAAGGTTGTCGTGAGGACTAAATACCGCTCAGAACGGTGACTAGCACAGAGGAAGACAGAGTAATGTGGTTATTAAATTTATCTGTATATGTGTATTTGTTCTTTTAAAGTGTCATCCATCCCTTTTAATGGGAAACGAACATAAAAATATGTAACGTCTTGGTTTCGGGTTGGTGGTGCTTTTCTCTGTCCAAAGAGAACACACTATTATTTAAGACAGTTTAAAGAATTTTTAGGTCTTTACAACAATACTGGCATTCTTTTTTTTTTTCTTACCAAGATTCGAGACGCTTACATTTTTATGTGCACTTTTAAAGAATGACAGATGTTAGTCCTTTAAAACACACACACACACACACACATGTATACACACATGCAGAGAGCAGAGAATGGTCACTGTAAATATGGACAAAGCAAGACCCAATAGCAGCCTGGAATTCAATCGGGTCAGATGTCTCAGCTGCTTGAAAGGAAAAGCCCCTGTCCAGAGAGAGACAAACATGAGGATTAAGAAAGAGGTAATTAGTTACAAATGTGAATCATCTCAGTTGCCCTTGACTCAAAGGTCAGCCTTGTCCTCAGTCTCTTCTCTGTCTGTCTGTAGTGATTGATTTTTAAATCCAGCTACAGAGAAGTGGTTTTTCAATCAGTCCCGGAGAAACCTGCCAGCCCGGCCGCCTTCCTCGTTGACATTTAAAGTAGACAGAATTTGGTGTGGTTTCAATTGGGTTTTAAATGTCAGTTGCCTTTTGGCACGGGGGGGCTACCCCTAGGATGGGTGGGGAAGGGCACTTGGGTGGGGACTTGTTTATCTGGGAAACCCTGAGGTTTTGGGGGGCGGTTAAGGCTGCTTACAAAGTGTGCCAGACACTTAACTAATAACCACATGCCATTTTCTATCGAGAGCTTCATCGGAGAAACTGCTTGGTGAATGTTGAGTCTCTTGCTGGGGGTGTGGGATGGGAACTGGTTTTCGCAGTTTTGAATCTGGGATTTTCCTTAGTGCTAGACTGGAGGGAAAGCTAGCCTGGACCCTGCTTATTTAAATGTAGGTTTTAAGTCTCCTGTAGGTGCAGAACGCTTTTTTTTTTTTTAAGGTGTTTGGCTCCCCAGTCCCTGGAAAGTAGCTGGAACATAGGAGATGCCCAGTGAAGTTGCTTGGGAGAGAGGGAGGGGTTGTCTACCGCAGATACAGGAGAGGATTTTAGGCGGTATGCACAAGGACGTTAAATAACATTGGTTTTCAGAGCGAGAATGTATTTTCCTGTCTTTTCCTTTAGCGCTTCTGATTGTGCCCAGGGAGAGTCTTGGTTTGCACCGCTGTATCTTTGCGGGATTTGGCAGTCTTCCTGGTTTCGGGAAGAGAGAGCAGGCCTCGAACTTAGCGTCTTCAGCTAGGAACACTAATTAGGATTTCATACATTGGTTTTTTTTTTTTTTTTTTGCATCGAGTTGATGGTTGAATTACATTCTGTTTGTGGCAAATGATGTTGCTATAGTTTCATTTTTAAACATATTTATATTTTAAAAAGTGGGTTGATTTAAGAAAAAAAGTATGCAGGGGCGCCTGGGTGGCTCAGTCAGTTAAGGGTCCAACTTCAGCTCAGGTCACGATCTCCTGGTTCATGAGTTCGAGCCCCGTGTTGGGCTCTGTGCTGACAGCTCAGAGCCTGGAGCCTGCTTCGGATCCTGTGTCTCTCCTCTCTCTGCCCCTACCTCTGCTCTCTCTCTCTCTCTCCCTCTCTGAAAAATAAACATGAAAAAAAATTAACAAAAAAAAAAAGAAAAATAGTACGCGAAGAGTAACAGTTAGGTGGCCCTGGCCATGGCCCCGATGGGGAAGGTGGTTCAAGAGAGACTCGGGTTTGAAAAGTGCTGGGCACTGCTTGAAAGCGGGCTGGGTCCAAAGCCGTGCCAAGAAGAGCTGTCCGAGAAGGAGGACGGACGGGAGGAGGGACGTCCAGGAGGAGGGCTATAGAGGCGGCCTTCGCTTCCGTCTAGCAGAGGTGCTTTCAAGGGAAGTCTGAGTGGGCTCCAGGAGGAGCATGCCTCCAGCAGGGAGGAGGGAGGAAGTCCACGGACCAATAAGGGACAGACCCCAGGGGTGGAGGTGAGACCCCAAAGCCACGGATGTGTCTGCTGGAGAGGATGATGAATGGGCCCTTTGGGGACCGGGCCCCGCCGTGTGACACGGAGGATCCGACGGCCCCCTCCCCGCCATCTGCGTGCCGCAATGAACTCGCATCTCCTGGGACCCGGGCCCCCGACCCAGAGATCAGAACCTTCTCCGTGGCTCTGCTTTCGAAGGTGAGCGCTCTCGTTTGGTCGCTTTAAGGAAAGATTCGCCAAAGAATATCTTCAGTGAGGAGTAATGAAAATGACCTGAGGTGAAGGCCTCAGGGGAAGCAGGTCGAAAAGAGTGCTTATCTCGTGTCTGCACACAGAGAAGACAGGCCGTGTGGTCCACAGAAGCACAGACAGACTTCCATAAGACACTGGCCCCGAAAATCTGACCTTCCCAGCATTGAATTTTCTCTTTCCCTGTGTTTTGGGCCTGGAAGGCAAGCTGGGGTTTCCCAGGGGAACTCCGTATCCTGGAGGCAGCGCGGTGGGATAATCGCTTCCTCATAGCCTTGGAAACGATGATAGGAAGTACCCTACATTTTCTGTCTCCTAATGAGTGGTGACCACGTTGGTGGGGCGGGGCCGCAGACAGCGCCTTCTGAGCTCCCGTATCTGCCGGCCGGGTTGTGTTTGTTGTAAGCTTTTACCCCAAGCCCGGAAAGTTCAATTCCTTTTGGTGAAACTAGAGTTTTGCTTGATACAGAAACTCAGTCTCTAGTCGGTGGCTCTGAACAAGATAGTACCTAGGAAAAGGGGAAATTTAGTCACCCCAATGCCAGGAGGTCACGGATGGCCTGGTAGTGTTTGATCTAAATACTCCCACCTACTGCTCGCGTCTTGTGAGAGTCCCAGGAGACCAGTTTCCTCTTAGCTCATCTTTATCAGGGAGGATTCATTAAGGACTTATGACACATGGCACAGCTGAAGGAGGAGACCCGTGGACGTGTCATGGTCACCGTGGAGTCTGACACTGAAGACAGAGCAGGGAGCAGGGAGCCCCCAGCATAGTGTTAACTGAAAACCTCAGTGGACGGTAAAGACTTACAAACAGGCCCAGAATAAATATGTTTTGTAGGGACAAAGGCGGTGGGACTTGGAAGAATCCACAGGTTCTTACTGGGTGGAGAGATGATAAAGATTGGGGAAAATCACTTTCATGTGACTTTTCCCCCCCCGCCCCCAAACCCAAATTAACTAGAGGTGAAAAGTTTCAGCTCCTCTTTGGTCAGTCTCGGAAGTCTTCCCAAACACACGGGATTCCCCAAAAGGGAAAGGGCGATGAGGTGGACGGAGGGGGCTTTGAACAAGTGAGCTGAGCGCCAGCAAAAAGACAAGGAAGAGGGGAGAGCATGAAGCCATTAGGAGAGAAGATCGTTAAGAAAGAGGTTGTGTTTTGGATTTGGCCGGTACTTGGAAGAAAGGCCTTGTGGAGTCTGTAAACTTGGGGGGGGGGCCAGAAGCTTTCTTCCGGCGCGGTGAGGGGAGGGAATGGGGCGGCGCCAGTCCGGGGGCTGCAAGAAGGACCCCTGGATGTCCCAGGCTACACGGCGTGGGGCTGCCCGCCAGCCAGCCGCGTCCCCTGTCCGCAGCTCCGCCGCACTTAATCTCCTCGGCAATTACCTACAATCTGTGCAATTATTTGAATATTTTTATTGTACTTTTTCTCACAGTTTATGAGGATACAGGGAAAAATGGGTCTTGAAATTGATAACCGTGGGTCTTACTATAATTGAGCTAAAGATGAAAAGCAGCGAGCATGCTGAAATGACAGGTCTTTAGCCTCGTTGGACTCAGCTGACTGCACATCCCATTGTTAAAGAGGGAACACATAGGTACAAACCGCTGAAGATCTATCACCCGAAGAGGAGCTCAGAAGGTGGGGTGTAATTAGGGATTTTATAACCCTTCTTAGCTCTGCGGAAACAGAGCTCCTCCGAACATCGTGGAAGTGTCTTGTTCCACACAAGTACGTGTTTTCAGGAACCCATTATGTATGAAACTGGGCGATTGCCTACAGAGCGGGCGGGGAATGGCAGGAAGCAGGTTTAAGGTGTCAGTGGAGGACGGATGGAAGGCAGGGGTGGGTGCTAGAAACTCACGTGGAGTTCAGACAAGTGGAAACATTCAGCAGTTCAACAGCCATGAGGGGTAAAGACTGAGTTGGAAAAGTGGAGAAATATTTGTTAGGCATGGAAAGCACCAGGGCAACTTTCTCCAAGGCTGCTTAAGAGCTATATGAAGGGGATGCCTGGGTGGCTCAGTCGGTTAAGCATCTGACTTCGGCTCAGGTCGTGATCTCGCAGTTTGTGAGTTCGAGCCCCGTGTTGGGCTCTGTGCTGACAGCTCAGAGCCTGGAGCCTGCTTCGGATTCTGTGTCTCCTTCTCTTTCCCTCTGCCCCTCCCCTACTCCCGCGCACACGCATGCTCTCTCTCTCTCTCAAAAATAAACATTTTTTTTAAAAAAGGAGCTATATACAGAGGACAAAAACCGCCATAGTCAGGATGGCGAACATTTTCACACATCTATGTGCCAGACATTCTTGGAAGCTGATGGTTCTCGAAGGGTGGTCCCTGGACCAGCATCCTCAGCACCACCTGGGAGTGTGTCGCCAAGGCAGAGTTTTGCGCCCCGCCTCAGACTCACAGAAGCAGAGACTGTGGGGATGGGGCCCAGCCCTCCATGATTCTGATGCCTAATCAGGTCTGAGAAACACTCCAAGCATTTTCCCTGTGCCAAGTCGCTTACGCCTCCTGACAGCTGGTGAGGGAGATTTCGTGATTACCGTTCGGCAGATACTACCACTGAAGCTCTCAGAAGGGAGGTTATCCGAGATTGCACAGCTGGTAAAAAGTAGAGCAAGTATCAGACGCAGGCCCTCTGGCCATGGAAGAAAAATCTTCTGGATTTTACTCTAAATGTTAAAAATGCCCATAAGGCATCCCCTGGAAAACTCCAAGGAAGAGAAATTTCGGTGTTTTTAAAATTTATTTTATTTATATTTGGTGTCCAGAGAAACAGACAGCGACTGTTTTCCGGCTTCCTTGTAAAATAGCTTTTTTAAGAGCCCTAATTCACCTTCTAAATTACCACTGAAATGGTGCTAAAGGAAGGATTTGCATATGCACCAAGGTTTTCATCTTCTTCACACTCCCATCTGGGATTTCTGTCTGGTCTTATCACACCCCTGCATCCCCACCTCCCCCCGCCTCCCCCACACACATACCAGGACTGGTTCATTAGGAGCTCTCTGGGCTTGGGGGTGAGCCGTGTTTCTAAGACTTTTTGTTGCTTATCTAGGAAGGCGTCCAGGTTCACGGGAAAGGCAGACATCCTTAGAGATGATAGCTGTACTTTCAAAGTTGCAGAGGGGGAAAGAAGGAGGTGGCCCATAGTTTCCGTCCCTGGCTTGGTGCCAGCGCCAGGAACTTTCGTGGATCTTGATATCACTGGAGACATGCCTGGAGTAGTATTGTAGGCTGACACGAGTTCTCGGTAGGCAGGGTGGCTGGCTTCTAGATGCCTCTGGGGTAGGAAAGAATGCCTCGTTGGGGAATAGAACCCACCTGGGAGCCACGTGTGCCTCTTGCTGGACAGGGAGTGTGTGTGGATAGTGGAGACGGAGGCTCCGAGGAAGTACTTCGGGAGAGGCAGAATTTGGGAAGCTGGTAGCAGGGTTGGGCCGCGGCAATGACCCAGCCGGATAGGGGCTTTGTGGTGGAACTCCGTCCTGTCACCCAAGACCCGCTAAACCAACTGCTCCCGGGATGTGTAGTGCTGAAGTGGATCTCCTCCGCTTCCCCCTGTGGGCAAGGACACAAGAAACCTGTCCAGTTGACAGGGCAGAAGAACAGGATGGCTAAAAGCACCAGCCCCTCTTCCAGGTAGGTCTGGATTCCAGTCCTTGCTGGAAGAATGCCCACTGGCTGGGTAACCACAGGCATGTCACTTAACCTCTCTGAGCCTCCGTTTCTCTTAGTGATCCACCAACTGCGATCATGGTACCTACGTCCAACAGTTGATGTGGTTACTAGATGAGACAATGTAGATGCATAGCACTTGGTGTCTAGGCAGCAGTCCATGTACGGTAGCTATCTGTATCTTTATAGATATGTTTTTATCATTGCTAAAATAAATCGGGAATATGATGGGGGAAAGACCTGGGTTTGGATTCAGACCAATCTGGGCGCCGGTTCTGGTCCAGCATCCGCTAGTTGCTACTCTGAGCCTCAGTTTCTTCATCCATACAAAGGGCAGAGTTTGCGGCAAAGGTACAATGAGCTAGTGGATGCAAAGGGTTTAAATACAGTGCCCAACAAGAGTAAAAACCAGTGAATAACTCTACTGTTATTCTTCCATCATCCTCACCATCGTCACCATCATCGTCACCATCACCATCGTCATCGCTGAAGCGGTGGCAGGCAGCCTTGACATTCACAGGATTCCTGCTGTCGGAAAGTTCTTTCTTCTGGGAATATGGGGTTAGTGTCCCTCTCCCCAGCCCCACCCTGAAGCCTGTGGGTTCCGTTTTCCTGAGTCGCTTCGGTGGGTTTGGTGAGGTACCTGCTTGATGGGAGGCACGCACTGCCGACAAGCCCACCTCTCTTCCGCCCTCCCTGCCTCCTCCTGCCTGTCCTCCGTGATCACCTAGGATGAGCCGAATCTGTCCAGCCCACTCCAGATTGGGTGGTTTGGGATGTCTTTCCCCAGACATCCTTGGTTTTTCCATTTTTCCTAGCTGAACCTCACTTCTCTGTTGGCGGCCCGTTTTTTGAGGTCTTAGAAAAAAGATAGACGTGTCAGCTGTTTTTCACGTCCAGGCTACTCTGCCTCTTGATTAAAGTGCTGTGTGTCCCACGTCTATGTTCATTTACGGGGTGGGGGCAAGGCGCTAAGTAACATCGGGCCTCGTTCCCAGCCCCAGATCATTTCCTAGGTGCCTGCTATTTACTGCAAGCGGTGTTTGGCTCGAAGCCACGGGGCTGGGGAGGTGGCGCAGTTGCCGCCATCGGCAGGGAGCAGGACCAGAGAAAGGTCGGGTTCTTCTCAGCTCTGGCACCACACGAGCTCCATCTCCACGGCGGGCGGCAAGCATGGCCTCAGCGCCTTCCCGAGTCACGTCCTTGTCAAGGGCAGGGAATGCGGCGCGGTGAGCTCCAGGGAGAAGAGACGCTTGGAAGAACCAGCCATGCAAGACGGATGCCTGAGTCAAGGCTGGGTCTTTTTGCTTTGTCCCTTTTCTAGGGGGAGGGAGGGAGATGCTGCAGCAGCCTTAAGCCCCACAGATGTCCAGTTGGCGAATCCTGAGGTGAAGTGAGCAGCTCACAGGGCGGGCTTCCTAATTTACAGGGCCCACTGCAAAACAAAAAGTAGGGCCGTGGCCGGGGTTGGGGAGTTCAGTCTCCCTTTCCCATGGGCCTGCTGCTGCGGCCCATGGGGGACAGGAGACCCCCGAGACTCGTAACCTTCACACCCTCAGTACACACATCCGGGATGGCCAAGAAGCCTTCCCCGGGTTACCAGCACTTGAGCCACGGCTCTGCCAGCCCAGGGTGGGGAGGGCCGCCCCCCAGCATCTGGGGGGGGATAGGAAGACAGTGTGGGGGTGGGGCAGGGCAAGGGAGACCCTGTGGGGCCAGCAGCAGGGGGAGGGGGCAGCAGGCGTTGAAAAGCCCTCCTGGGAGGTGGTGGGAGGCAGGACCACAAGCGAGCCCTATCAGATTTCACTTACAAAACACGAGTTCGAAGATAAAAATATTGAGATTGAAATGGCAACTGCAGAGCATTCAGCCCCAAGCAGGAAGTCCTTCAGACCGTGAGGCGCAGAGGAACATAGGCCCGATTGGAGGGGAGGGGCCTGCGTGACTGCAGATTCCCAGGAGAGAAGATTATTGGCTCGGTTTGAGGCCTGGGTCAGCAGTGGGGTAGGAAGCAGGCCGATCCGCTGAGCTGGAGATGCAGGCTGCGACCGAGGGGTTTGAGCTCGCCCAGTGGGGCACGGACCCGTCGAGTGGATGGCGGCAGATTCTCTACAGAGGGGGGCCTGTGGGCTAGGCTGGCCCCAGAGATCCTTCCTCTGTGTGCACAATAAAACCTGGAGACCAGCTAGCTATTCGACTGTAAAATGAGAGCAAAGTCTGCAAATGCCTAGGGGTAGAAGAATATGCAAATGCTTTGGAAAGGTGCTTTAGTTTCCTGGGAAAGGAGTCCACCGAAATACCCTCAAAACTGTGTGTGGCCAGTGGATGGTGACCACAGGGCTGGGGAGATGGCAGACCGACTAGACGCTCCTTAAATCCCCTCCTGAGCCCAAGGTTTTGTTGTCCTAATTTTGGTCTAAGTTACAGAATTGCCATGCTGTGTATCATGAGAATTAAAATTTTTTTAACGTTTATTAATTTTTGAGAGACATAGAGACAGAGCGTGAGCAAGGGAAGGGCAGAGAGAGTGGGAGACACAGAATCCAAAGCAGGCTCCAGGCTCTGAGCTGTCAGCACAGAGCCCGACGCGGGGCTTGAACTCACGAACTGCGATATCACCTGAGCTGAAGTCGGTCGCTCAACCGACCGAGCCACCCAGGCGCCCCTCATGAGAATTTTAAAAAGAGTATTTTCTTTTCCATTTCTCCAGAATACACAAATAATTCCTTTTCATTAAAAATAATGTTGCTCCCCGCCCCCCCCCAAATGTCTCCTTGAAGGGGGAAGAAGCAGGAGAGACGGGGAAGAGGAACCTGGGCCATCTTTTAAAGTTTATCCCTTACGATACAGATACGAAGTGATTTTTGTCAAGTAAAGAAGACGTCAACAAGTTTAGGGACCCTGTGTCACTTTCTCCCCTCTTCTACATAGTCTGTCTCTTACCTCGATTTCTTAAAAGTTCAAAATGGCCTTCAGCACCAAAACAGGCAATAGATACACTCAGCCGGTGTTATTAACATCTGCTGTGTTTGGGGCCACTGTCTTCAGAGCCACGGGCCCTAAAATAAGAAACAGCCTTCACCCCTAAGGACCCTAGTGCATCTGATATAGGGTTTGAATTCATTTCTTCGATGAACTCATGATACAGCCTGGACTAGGCTTTCATCTCGCTGCTCTCGGCACTTCCTGTTCTCCCCTGCCCCAATCCCACCCCTGCCATTTAAAATGTAGGTGCGATGGGGCAAAGTCATGAAAACTGCGTTTAGAGGGAGGCTCGACCACATTCACAGGTGCGTTGCAGAAACATGACATTTCGGAGGGTCGTAAAGTTGTTTTGGGACAACCGTGTTGGCATTTGAGGTGGTGACAGAGAGTAATGGCACCAGGAGCCCTCGCACAGGGCGCCCGGGGGAAGTTCTGAGAACCTCACCTTGACGGGTGAAAGGGACCCACACAGAGACTTGAGGCCCCAGCCGCTGAGAAATCGCAGGTGGAGCGGTTATTGCCCCTGGCAGCACCTCCGCAGGCCTTTCCTGTCCAGCCCAGCTGTCACAAGGCCTCGCTTCCGATAGGCTGAATTTGGTGCTCTGGCGTCTTCTTGCTTTCTGACCCAGAAGCTGCTGGGATTCATTTGCTTGGCTGGAAAGTGGAGAAAGCAGGTGGGGTTTCACTGTAACTACCTCTCTGTTCCATAGTTCTGTGTAAAGGAATTGATGTTCGTCTCCTTTAACAGGGTCGGTCTTCTCCTAGAAGATGTCATTCTAGCTTTGAGTTGGAGTTCCATGTTGACACTAAACACCGGCCAACTACTGTTTGAAGTTGATCGTATCTTGTGAAATTTAATAGGGCTTCTGAAATTTGGTTTATTATGTATGAGTCACAGAAATGTGACAGTTTCTTGGACAGTTTTAATATATTTGATGTAGGCCCATTCATTACTGACTCTCTCTACCTCTCACTCCTTTGTGAAGATAGATTGGCTAAGAGAGCAACTATTATCACTGCCCATTACCACTGAGTACTAAGGACATGAAATACAGTGTGTGTGTGTGTGTGTGTGTGTGTGATGACTAAGTCTTATAAGAACTTTATGATGTTGCTGGTACGGTGCCATTTTACAACTGGAGATCTCAAGTATTAAAGAAAGTCCAAGATCACACAGCTCGAACGTGGCCAAGCTGGGACTTGAACCCCTGTCTGATATCCAAATTCTTTCCACTCTGCCCTGTGTGCTCTTGTCATCACTGCAACAGGGTTTTAGGGTTTTATAAAGGAGAATACTAAGAAATTCATTAGTTTTTTTGTAGGATACGTACCACCATGGGCCCCCTACACCATAAGCATAGACCTTTAATAATCTAATAATATGAGGTGAGTGGAGAGGCTCTTGGAGCTTCTGTGACCTGTGGAGAGGCGGCTCCACTTCTTATGGGACCAGCGCTAGCCCTTCACGGGAGGGAAGGGGTCTGGGTGGGAGACTTGCTGGAAGGCAGCAAATGGAGTTGAGAGAACATGGCTTCTGGAGCCAGGAAGACCAGTGTGTCTCCTGTAGGCGGTCTCTTCACTGACCGTCAGAAAAGTGAGGTCAATGGCACCAACCGGATAGGACAGTTGGGAGGGTTGCAATTAGGTGAAATGAAGGCTATAAACCCTCTGACATATGCAGCACACTCAACGGTTGTGAGGCGCAATTGCAAAAGGACTTAACTGTACTCTCTCTTTCCACAACTCTCCATGCACACGCTCACTGGTGGACACATAACTCACGGCTGCTTAAGGTTTTGCACACAGTCTCTTTCATGCTTGTGTGAGAAACCCTAAATTCACCTTAAAAAAAAAAAACAAACATTTATCCCTGCACAATTTCCCATTCCCTCAATGCTCCCTTTTCTGAGCTTAGACGAAGGGCTTGAAGGACATCGGGTGTCCACCATAGGCCTGCCGTAGGGCTCAGCCAAGCCTGTGGCATGCCTCGTCCCTGCTTGGAGGGATGGAATGGCGGTTGGGTTTGGCTCCCGTCTCCCTCGTTTGCTGTGGGATGCCTTGTTGACTTCTCCCGAAGCTCGGTCTTCCAGGAGGACAAAAGGCTTCTCGTACTAGGAAGCGTGACTGGCATACAAGTGCCTAGAACCCCGCGCCCTCGCCCATTGGATGTGGAAGAGGTTTTTGTCACCGTGTGAAGTAGCCCAACCCTTGTGTTCTTTGTTCTCTCTTGACAGAACCAGCTTCTTGCCAAAGGCCTGTTGTTTGTGGAGGAGAAGATTAAGCTGTGTGAAGGCAAGTACAAGGCAGCCCTCGCACAGTGGGCCCTGTGACTCAGCCTCTGCTGTTTGGACAGCTGAAAAGCTTCTGTCCAAGACTGGCAGGCTCCAAGTGAGTGATTCACCCTGTCTGTCGCTCCTCCAGCGAGCGGCCTCCGTCGCTTGGAGCCAGCCACTTGTGGCTGTGCCAGTCAGATCCGTATTTTGAGAAATGAGGTGGAATTGGGGGGGGTCTTCTCCGAGAACCCCTGCCGAAGGGTGTGTTGCGGGATGCATGCTGGCGGTCTCCTGTGGAGGGATAAATTCTGCTATGGATCCTGCCATGCTGTTCTCTCTGGTCTGACCCAGGCTATTTCTAATTGGCCTTTTTCATCTTAGTTGAGGTCCTGTATGACAGGAGGCCTACCTGTTTGGGGGGCCTTAGGCTGAGCAGGCCCCTGCTGAATGGTGTATGATTTGGTAGGCAATGGAAGGTTCCTGGCCTTAAAAGACTGTAGAGCCCGGTGGACAGAATAGAAAGGCACCGAATGGAGATGGGAGATGGAACCAAGCAAGAACAGGCCGACCCCATGACTCTATCAAGGGCCGCCTCTCGGCTGCCTCCAAGGTGGATTCTGATCTTAGCTTACCATCACCTACTTCTTGGGTGACTTTTGGCAAGTTTCTAGTTTCTTTGAGCCTTGGTTTTTTTTACTAATTATTTATATAAACATTTTTTTATTAAAAATTTTTTTAAGTTTATTTTGAGAGATAAAACATGGGAGAAGGGGCAGAGGGAGAGAGAGGGAGAGAAAGAGAGTCCCAAGCAGGCTCTATGCTTAGTGCAGAGCCCAACGCAGGGCTTGAACTCATGAACTGTGAGATCATGACCTGAGTCAAAATCAAGAGTCAGATGCTTAACCGACTGAGCCACCCAGGCGCCCCAGTTTTTATCATTTTTAAAGTGAGCAAATGGGCTAAGGGTTATAGGGAGTATAAGGAGCATAACCAGCGTAGCACCATACTTGCCACACAGTAGGTCCACAAACTGGTTCCTTTTTTTTTTTGTGTGTGTGTGTACTTTAGCCTAAAGACCTCTGTCTGTAGGTCAAGTTCACTACTAGACCTAGACATAGCAGGCCATTAGGGCACCCCTTTTTTTCTCCCCCGTTCCCTGGGGAAGAGACTCTTGTTCCGCGAAGTGTCTCTTGGAAAGACCAAGTAGGAGACAAATGAGAAACTGACACCGGAAGGTTCCAGTGCCCGGCACACAGTAAGTGCTCAGCAGCCGTTTGGAAGAACAGAGATTAGATATTAACGTCCCCCTATTTGACAGCTGACCGAACTCGTAGCCTTGTTTTCCTTCAATACGACTGCATTCAGGCTTTTTCAACCTTATAAACACCCACTCGCCCGGGGCCTTAGTTTTAAGTGAGTGGCTTTGACGAGGATTTTGTGCCCTTTTTGCATTTTGGAGTCAGGCTAGGACAGGGAGGGAGGGGAAGGTGGCCGCCTAGTACAGGGAGGGAGGGGAAGCGTGGCCTCTGGCCGCATGATTTGTCCGTAAGTCATCGGAGGGGTTACTACACGCTCCTGCAAAGGTGGGAAACCAGCTTCGTGAAAATGATACTGAGAAAAACCAGGGATGTGAGTGTTTTCAGGGAAAAGTCGAGTGTCTCCCATTCCAGTGACCCGCGACACGAGACACTGAACGGGGTGAATGAAGGGCATCCCGGGCTCTGTGCCTCTGCCCTAAGGCACGCCACGGGGCACCGGGCTGGGGGTTCTCCCCGGGTCTGTGCCGGCCCTGGGGTCTGCGTGCCACCTTTGCACGGCGAAAGGGCATGTGGAGAACCTTGAAGGGCCTTTCCTGTCTTCGGCCAGAACTTCTCCACTTTTTTATTTCATGGATTCCAACCCCACGGGAGATTTTATTGGGCGGAAAGGGTTTTCTTGCTATAAGATCCATACTACCACTGCACAAACCGTATGCTGTTGACACAAACCTGATTGTTTTGTTGACACATCGTACGTGTGTCCCTTATGACTGCAGAAAGGACAGAGGTGGTTCTTACCCACGTGTTGCTCTTTTGTGGGTGGGATCTGCCCTCTTACTTCCAGGCATCTTTCCCAGAGCTTTAGTTGGCCTTGACCGTAAGTTCCTCATTCCCCTTCTATAGGCTTCCAGTGATCTACACTCCCGTGACACATTTAGAGGACAGTTTTCATAGGGTGGTCATCTCGAACCCTCTAGAACCCTCTTCATCTTTGCAGGGAGCTAAGTCCTTATCGGCTGTTTCTGGAGGCGAAGTCACTGCCCTGTAACACTTTCTTCCCCGGGGCTACCCTGTTTTGTAGCCTGTGTCGGTCTGATGTTCTCTGAACACTTTCCAAAACCTCCATTACTCTGTGAAGTTTGAAGCCAGCAATTAGACCCGGGTTCCCAGGAGAGGTGCCTTCCTGCTGCCGGGTTGAAAGCTTGCCTCATGTGCTGATGAGCTTTGCGTCCTGGGGGGGGAAGGGGAATGAGTGGGCTCCCACATGGACCTGCAGGGTTCTCCCCTTCCTTCGTGTCGGGAAGGCCTCTGCTGGTCTTTGTACTGGAAGGCTTAGGATACAGGCCGTCAGGAAGCAGCTGGAAGAGCCTTTTCTCCTGTGCAGCACGTCCCCCAGGTGCTAGGTTCACCTCGGCTTTGGCTACCAGGATGGCTTAACGGGTCAGATGTTCCTTTTGAGCTCCTGACTCCAAGATATAGCAGGCCATTAGCTATCCCGTGAGCTAGCATAGCCTACATTTGAAAAGAGCTGTTCATTCAGACATTGGTTGATTATCAACCATCTACCAGGCACTTTCCTGGGTACTGGGGACACGGTGGTGAACAAAACCATCCTAGGATTCCAGGCCCTCGTGGATTAGCTCACAGCCCAGTGGGGGAGAGATTAATCAAATCATTATGAAATAGAACATTGTAACTGCAGCAGGTACTAAGAATTCAATCCGGGGGGCCTGGTGGCATGGTTGGGCATCTGGCTTCGGCTCAGGTCACGATCTTGTGGTTCATGAGTTTGAGCTCCACGTCGGGCTTTCTGCTGATGGCTCAGAACCTGGAGCCTGCTTTGGATTCTGTGTCTCCCTTTCTCTCTGCCCTTCCTCTGCTTGTTGTTTCTCTCTCTCTCTCTCTCTCTCTCTCTCTCTCTCTCTTTCAAAAATAAACAAACGTTTAAAAAATTTAAGAAAAAAAGAAAAGAATACAGTCTGTAGGAGGGAACTTTGACCCGTGGGTGAGACTTTGCTGTAGAAGTGATGCTGGAGCTGGAATTAGAAGAATAGGCAGATGTAGGTGAGGCAGAAAGAGGGGTCAAGACTAGCCTAGGCAGAAGGACTAGCACATGCAAATGCCCTGGGGTGTGCAGGAGCATGTTGAACGTGAGGGGCTGAAAATAAAATCCACACTCCTAGGGGCATAGAGAAGGAGGATGAGGACGCAGAAGAAGGAAACAGACGCTCCCCCTCCAGATTGCCCGTATTGTGAAGGTTTTCCAGATCTCAGAGCAAAGGAAAGTTGGAGCTAATTATTAAGTCCTGTTCTGTCCTGTTCCGTGTTGGGGTTAAATGTTAACTCCCCTTCACTTACCAGTTGTAGCATCTGCAAAAGGCTGTACACTCGATACTTGCCATTCATTCCCCCAAAGATGTCTAAGAATCGATTTATGGATCTGTCTGACATCATGTCAGGCCCTAGAAATAATAATGGTGAGCAGGACAGACAGGGCCCACACGCCCATCCCGTTCCGGTGGAGGAGACAGAGGAGTCAATCGGTGATTCCAACAACGTGTAATTAGCGCTCTGCGAGGGAAATTACAGGGTGCTGTGGACTTGCGTTTCCCCCTCGTGTGTTTCTCGCTGACCTTTCAAAATCTGCGCCTCTTTGGCCCCGCCAGCCGCTGGTTCTGCCCTTGTTCTGTTCTCTCCCCCAGCCACTGCTTTTATTGTCCATTAAATTAATAGGCGGAAGATGCTAAATGAATCTTTCAAGATCCGTTCGGTGGAGCTGGCAGTGTTTTGCCAAACGCATCTTTCAGTGTCTAATCTTGGCCGACCCAGTTTCTCTGCCTCCGATGAGCAAAGACAGTGCCCGATCAGCTCTGTTATCTAGGTCATTAAAAAGCAGCCACCGTGCAGGCTCCTCTCTGCCAGTGCTGGCCTTTCCTGCAGGTGCAGAGTTCCTGTCACGGCCTTCCGGTGGCATTGGGTGACCTGTGTACACCCAGCCCGGGAGCGGTGCCTGACCGATGGCTCAGTATCCCAGGGGCGAGAGTAAGTACAGCATCAGGAGGAGGAGCCTGAGTTTGGCAGGTGGACATGCTGTCTCCCTGCCCCCCCGGTTAGTGCAAACCAGTGGGTAGAAGTGACGGTTTCCAGGCCCTTCTCTCCACCTCCCTGTCCCGACAGCTCAAATCCAGAATAAAAATCCAGTGTCGCAGTGATTCAAAAATCAAAACAATGTGTAACCATGCCCGTGATCCTCCCCGATTATGTTGGTCTAGGGCATGGATTCTGGAATCCCAGCTCTGCCTTCTAGCCGTGTGATGTTAGGCTTAGACACCCAGCCTCTCTCTCTGAGCCTGTAACATGAGGGAATAGAGTTTGTTCATGAAATGTAGTTGAGGAGTTTAGTACGGTGCCTGAGAATGTTCTAACCATTCTCATGATGGCAGCAATTGTTCGGTGACTGCCAGACTTCAGCTCCCTTTGCTGGAGTGGGGGAGAGAAGACATGTTTGCATATTTTCGGTTAAGTCTTCCCACCCATTCCCACCTTTACTGTCAGCAGTGCCTCCTAGGTGAAAGTAGGTCGTGAGCTTCGTTACCTGCCCCCGGGCAGAGACGTGGAGCCGTCTCTAGCCTCTCCTGCAAGTAATGACAAATTCTTTTCTTTCTTTCTCCCCCTCCCATCTTCTCGCCCTCGTGTAGGTGAAAATCGCATTGAGGTTCTGGCTGAAGTGTGGGACTACTTCTTCACTGAGACTCTCCCCACCCTGCAGGCAATATTCTATCCAGTTCAGGTCAGTCTCGGAGGAGCGCCTCCTGCCGGCCTCAGCACTCTGTCTTATTCCGTGGCCGTTGCCAGCTCGGGCCTCCTGGTGAACGGGGGAGAGGCAGGACACTGGGCGCCTGAGTCGGCTAAGGACCTCGGGGCTCTTTGAAGGGCTCTCTGGTCTATGTTTAGCACCCGACCTCACGCAGAGAGAGAGCGCCTGCAAACCTAGCAATTTGTAGGCCCTCGTCACCCTCTTGGTTTTGAATGTGCCTTGTATATTCTCGGAGTGGTTTGTTTCTTCCAGCTTTTCAGAAGTAGAAACGATGGGGCAGGGAGACTTTTTCCTTTTCTGTCCCTTTCTTTCTCTTCTTCCCCCCCTCCCTTTCATTGAAGCACAGTTTGCAGGCAGGGGTCCCGTTGTCCCAAATTGTGGGAAGGGAATAACCGTCCTTGCCCTCCATAAGGGATTCCTGAAGACGTGACATAGCAGGAAGAACCCGAGACTCAGAATCAGTAGTTGGGTTTGGACAAACTCACTTCGCTCGGTTTCATCTGCAAAACGTGGAACTTCGTGTGAGAAGTGAACAGCGCCTCTTCGGTACTCTGTGTGCGGCCTGAGCTCCTCCTCACACTCCAGGTGGCTTCCGTCCACCTTCCCACAGGCTCAGGTAGCAGGACGAGGCGTCGCCAGCGCAGAGCGGACGCCCCCCAAGGCAGGCGGACGAGTCCATGTACCTCGCTGGGACTCACCTCTCCGTCCTGCCTTAAGACCGCCCCCGCGCCACCCCCTGGGCCACGGCCACTATCTCACCGGGCTTGGCGGAAGCATGGACATGGGGCACAGCCGCTGAGCCGTTAGCAGTGGTCGGAATCACCCTGGTTCCAGACCTAGGGCCCAGTGCGGGCCCATGTGCTTTGTTTGCTCCGAACGGGGTTTTATGGGAGCTTGGAATTCTTTTAACTGTGCGTCTGTAGTTAAACCTTGGGAGGTTATGCCTCCAGAGTTCCTTTCCCTTTCTGGCCTGCCCCGAACAATTTCAGTAGAAGCCTCTGGCCTGCACGGCTCACGGCTCTTTAGATGCCATCCCCAGCCCCCTCCCGTACCCCCATGAGGGAGCGTGCAGCACTCGTGTGGTCAATTCAGCCCCCATACCCGGAATATCGTCACTTCTAGGCCAGCGCTGGGTCCTAAGAAGACCGACCTAGGAGGCAGGATTCCCAGACTTAGCAAATAAAATGACAGGATGCTGAGTTAAATTTGAATTTCAGATAAACAATGAATAATGCAATATTTGGAACATACTTCTACTAGAAAACGATTCACATTCAACTGGACAGCCTCTGTTTTATTTGGCAGCCTCCTGGCTGGGGTGTGTAGACCTGGTCTCTCTCTCGGGACCCGGTGGGCGTGGAATTTCAAGGTGTGGGTGTGTCTGGATGGGTTTAGGATGGGAGTGTGGCATCTGAGTGGCCATGGCCCTGGGCCCATCGTCAGATGGCCAAGAAGGGCCCTCCTCGCTGGCATACATCCGGGCAGGAGCCGTGAGCTCCGGTGACAGCTGATACTGCCCGTCCTTCCACCACGGGAAGCCCTGAGTTAGGGGTTCTCACTACTGGGAGTAACACGCCGAGGTGTCTGTTTGTCCAGCTGGATCCTTCTTAGAGCCTCCTGCCTGTATAGGCGTCTGAGACCTACTTCCTCGTTGGACAGGTGTGCTTTTGAGTACCTACTGTGTTCAGGGGTGTAGAAGCTTGCCTTCATTTTTCTACCTGGAGAGGAAGCGAGGGCACAGAGACCTACGAGATAGGCGGTCAGTGCTGAGCGCTGGCATGTGGGGAAGAAATTAGCAACTGTAGCGCCTTAAGGCCGTGGGGAAGGCAATCAAGAGGCGGGTGGTTGGCCCTGAGCCTGGAAGGCACCGGTGGTGCTTGCGTGCATCTCTTGGCGGGAGAGAGGGGTGGATGCTGGGATGGTAAAACCCCTCTTAACCTGTGTTTGTGTAAAACCCTGAGGAGTTACGGGCAATGTAAAACTCCCTTCAGCCTTGGCCGACTCGTAGGATGAAAGGCTACATCCCGTTTGGCAGCTACCTTGGTGATATCTTTGGCTCTACCAAGAGCAACCCACTTTGGTGTGTGCTGTATATACATGTGCAAGGGCGAGTCTAGGAAAGAGGCGCTCCTCTCTCTTTTGCGAAACTCTGGGAGCTCTAAAATCAGCTGCTTAATGTTCGAGGTCCGGCTCTACCCTGGGTACAGTATCATAACCCCGTGCTGTGAAGTAGGTTTCATAATAGTCCCTCTCCGAAAGGGCGGGGACTAAATGTGTTTTTTCTATCTAAAATATTTAGAGTCCTGGCTTGCACGTGGAGCTTAGGGAGTGTCAGCTCTTAGGACTGTCAGCTGTTTTCATCCTCTGCCCGTACCCTGCATGGTCGAGACGAGTCCCTGTGTTTTCCCTGCTATTGAGCAGACGGAGTTGAGGAAGCAGCCTTGACGGGGGCGGGGGCAGGGGTGGTGTTGATCTCTTCTCTCGCTTCGCCCCATCTTTCTTGCTCCCTCCTTCCCGAAGGCCCCTTGCCCCTCAGGCAGCCCCCCCATGTATGCTGTACCATCTCGGGTCACTTAGGCAGTTGGGGGTCTCACCTTATCTTTTTTTTTTTTTTTAAGTTTTATTTATTTTCGAGAGAGACTACAAGTTGGGGAGGGGCAGAGAGGGAGGGAGACATAGAATCCGAAGCAGGCTCCAGGCTCCCAGCTGTCAACACCGAGCCCCTGACGTGGGGCTCGAACCCATGAACCCCGAGATCATGACCTGAGCCGAAGTCGGACCTTTAATCGACTGAGCCACCCAGGCGCCTCTGGGTCACACCTTATCTTAAACGAAGCTTTCATTCGGAAAGATGGGGGCCAAGTCTTCAACTCTTGGCCTGTCTCTCCCCCGCCCAGGTCTGCAGACACCTCATCCGGGCCCCTCCTGGTGCTCTGTACACACTGGTTGTCCTGGACCCCTTGTGGTTGGTGGCGTGTCCAGCGCGTCCTCACCTCCCAGCCCTGTCCCTCCTCTCCTCTCCAGGGCCAGGAGCTGACCATCCGCCAGATTTCCCTGCTGGGCTTCCGCGACCTGGTCCTGCTGAAGGTGAAGCTGGGTGACGTGCTGCCGCTGGCCCGGTCCCAGCCGCCCTCGTCCATTGTCCAGATGTTGCTCGTCCTGCAGGTGAGATGTGGCCACCAGGCCGGGGGAGGAAGAGACCCCATGGGACGGCGGAGGGGCCGAACGACCTGAACGTCTAGCTTAGCTTGTGTTCCTCGGTGTAGCTGTTCTGTTCCTTAGCTCATCTGTTCGTTTACCGTAGCCCCACCCGTGAGGCCCCTGGCGCTGTGCCCCACGCCGGGATCCCAGTGGGGGCCAGAGAAGCAGGGTCCTGTCATTCAGGAAGTGACACCCTCCCTCCTCTCCTGCATGACAGCCATCTACAAGTCACACGCGACCACGAGAGCCCACCTCAGTCTAGCTCAAGTCAGACCAGGAGCTCACTGGAAGGTTCCCGGGGCAGGTGGGCATCCTCAGAGACTACAGCCATACATGAGACCACGTCCGGCCCCAACGCTACCAGCCTTTCACCACTTACCACTCTTGCCTTGTTTCTCTGTGAGGCTGCCTCTCCTGGCCCTGGCCGGTGCCTCTTGGACTTGGCGTCTCTCTCTTTCTCCCTCCCTCCCTCCCTCTGCAGAACTGTGTTCAGTACTTTGGTTTGCACCTGACCAGATGTAGCATCCCACACACAGCTCCCGTGTTTCCACCAAGAGGTGACCCAGATGGTTGTCTCTTAATCCCAGTTCTGAATCAACAGTGGGAAGACGAGCTAACACTGCTGGCTCCTCGCTGTATGCCAGGCACAGGCCGAGGACTTTGTGTGGCGTTTTCTGAATCAGATGACCCACACGTCCACCTCATGAGGTAGACAGTGTTATTTCCATTTTACAGATGAAGAAATGGAAACCCGGGAAGCGTGTGCTTGTCCAATTCTCAGGAAAGAATTGGATTTGTCTAGCTCTGGCTACACGACTCCCCTTTGCCAGTCAGCCATGACCTTGGGTCGAATACTATAAACATGGCGTCAGGGAGCCCAGTCCGATGGATGGGGGTGCATAATTCCCAAGAAACAGAGCTGTGGCCCAGGGACAGTCCCAAAGATGGCCACTATGCCTCCACCTTGTACCAAGTTCAGCTGCAACAGCATCAGGTCTGAGCCATTCCCCAGGGCAGCCGGTTTCATCCTTGGTCAGGGTGCTGCCCTCTTGGCAAGGGTAGAACAGCCAGCTTGGGGCCCTGGTCTCCCCCTCCCCCAGCTGCTGTTCCCTTCCGGCTGTCTCAGCTGGGCCGTCCTGCTGGGCATTCTCCCCCTTTCCTGAAGTCAGAGAGGAGCAAAGCTGCCTAATAGCATGAGGGGGCGCTTACATGGCTGGGAAGCCCGCTCAGGCATTTTTATGGCGGGGAGGGAGAAGAGGGGGGCTCAGAAAGTGTGTGTGTGTGGCTCATGTCTGAGATGCATAAAGTAGAGCTTGCATCCCATGTAAGGAGTCCCCTTTGGGGTTCGGATAGGATGACCGGAAAAGAGAAGTTGGGCTTTCCTCCTCTTCTTTCCATTTATAATATTTTAGGGATGACAGGTGATTCTTTTGTTGTTGCTGCTGTTTGTTTTTTGTTCTTTTGGAGGGAGAATTGGGGTGGGGGCCCCAGCTGCTGACAGTAGACCAGAAAGGCCTGTCTCAGTGCTAATGAAAAACACCCACCATGTTCCCACATTGGACAACCTAAGAACCACAGGAGAAAGCCGCCGTCATCCCCCCAAAGCCCCATGTGGGTTCCCTGCTTGCCCGGAAGATACTTCCTTCATCCACCCTAGCCTCCAGCCCCCGCTGCTGTCCGTGGGTTTCCAGTGGGATCTCAGGAGGGCACCCCCTCCTGTACCCTGGGCCTCCAGTCCTCCCACCTCCCCACCGGGAACTTCCGGCCACACTGGCACCGCCTCTCCACACAGCAGAGTCTCCCAAGGCCCGCAGCCCCCTTCAGGTCAAGGCAGGTCTGTATGGTTTTCCTCCATCTTGTTCCTTCAGCACCCAGCACATGGCAGGCCCAGGGCACGGGCTAACTGAGTAAGTGGTGGCACAGCCATAAAGAGCCTGAGTGGGACTGACCCCAGGGTTCTGGCCTCAAATCCCATGACGGTGACCATCACGTAGTCAGGATTTCTCTCTTGGCAGACGGAAGTAGAGTCGGAGAAACTCCATGGTCGTGACAGGTCTGGGAAGTTGGGCAAGGAAACAGTCCCTGTGTTCCTGTTTTCACAGATGAGGTGGAGGTTCAGGGAGTTGGCTAACCCGCTTGAGGTCACGTCCTGATTTGTAAGAGAGTGGATCTGTCACCTGTTCCTCAGCTCTCGCTCTTTCTCCCTGCCCACCCAGCCGCACTCGGCTGTCACCGCCTGCCCTCCGGTAGTCCCCAGGGTCCTGGGAGACGCCACATAAGCTTCTAAGATGGTCCCTTTTAATGCTGGGCATTTGGCATTATTTCCCTGAGGGTCTTGTGGGACTAATTCTGGCCCACGTTCTTCCTCGCCCTGGGAGCTATAAAGCCCAGGGCTGTGACAGTGACGAATTGGGGTCTTTGGCCGTTCCAGGTCTGTCATCTTGAGCAAGGGGGCAGCTGCTGGGTCTAAATGCAGTTTGCAGGGAGCACTGCCCTGGGATCATTCCCGCTGCAGGAAACTTGGGTCCCGGTAGTTAGAATCGTCCCTTCTCTCCCCAGGCCCCCACCCTCCCCTGGGCCACGCGATCGGGGCTGGCTCTTCCCTGCCTGACTCTCGGACGGAGAAAGGAGCCGTTTCTCAGGCCTTCTCTCCCTTTTCCAGTGCTCTTCCAAAATGTCACTGAACAAATCTCTCCCTCCCCCAAAATACGCAAGGGGCTCCAACTTCCCTGCTCTGGGCCGTATGCTTCTGTCCCCAGGCTGCCCCAGGGAGAGGCTGACCCAGAGATTCTGACCACTGTAGAAATCTTGTGCCTCCTGGCAGGTGCGGACAGGTCCCGAGACCATCCCAGAGCAGTGCCTTCTGAGGGGCACCCGAGCAGTCACCCAGGGCCCCGTGCTTGGTTTAATTCTCGCCCGTCACCATCTTGAAATTCTGAATAATTTTTCAGCAACAGAGCCCACGCTTTCATTTTGCACTGGGCCTTGCAAACACCTAGCCAGTCCGGCGGCCAGGCTGAGGGCTACGTGCCAGCCAGGCTGGCCTGCAGCTCCCCTGGGAGAAAACCAGCCGGCTCCAAAGCCTGGGACCAATCAGACCCATTTTCTTCCCACCTCTTGCCTCCTCTCCTTTCTCTGTTGTCCCTCTCTGTTTAGCGTTTACGAATCGTAGTGGGGGAAACACTCGGGGGTGGGGGGAGAAGGCAGATGAGAAATAACAAGGAGGGAAAACATGATAAAGAAAAAAGTTTCCTCAGCTCTGACACCAGTCGAGGTGGTTCTGGGGCTGACACTGCCCCGCTCTCGGGGCCCGGGTGGTTTCCGGGGAGCACGGATGAGGCTCCACTCTCCCTTTCGTGGCCTTGAGGATTCCCTTCCTGAGTGAAGCCGTCCCTGTGCTTTCCGGAAACCCTGTGCTTCTGCTGCCAGATTTTCCGTTGCTTCCGTCCACGCCGAGGCGTGTTGGAGCCCAGGGGGCATGAAAAACAACCTGCCTTCTTCCCACCGTCCCCTGCCAGCGCCGGGGAGTCTGAGGCCCACCCGTGTTTATTCTGCATCTCCCCCCTCCTCACCCCTTCCCAACCCCGGCCTCTGAGTCTTCTGTCCCCACAGCCCCCTTTCGCAGCCTCCTTTCCTTAAGCCATTCCCTCCGTCACTGCCCCCGGCCATCCCTGTCTCTGTGGGGTGGACCTGACGAGGGGCCAAGTCAGCCTGTGTGCAGGGGGGCCTCCACCTCACCCAGACCTCCCCGCCTGTGGGATGGGCCCTTCCCGCTTCACCCCTCCACTGTCTTCCTCTCCAATCCCTGAAAACTCCAGCATGGCGGGGAGTTTTTACTTGTTAGGTGAAAGTGATGTAACCTCAATTCCGATTTGAGAATTTGGTGGGACGTCCTGTTGGGCCAAGGGGAGCCCCCACGGAGCCTTTTTTCCCTGCTCCCCTGTAGCCCCTCAACACAGAGGAAGGCTACGAGCCCTTTCCATCAAGAAACTGGATTCTCTAGGAGTCTGCTGGCCTTCTAGAAAACTTGGTCACTTTTTGTCTCCTGTTTGGTTTTGACCATTGTCGTTTTGGTTGGTGTTTGTTCAGGCTCAGCCCTGAGGACTCTTCCTCATCTTGGTGCCTAATGTCTGTCTAGCTCCACAGTGACTCTCCCTTTTTTCTACCATTCTGGATCTTTCTATATTCTGTCCCCCTTTCTTTTCTAGCCTTCTTAACAAGGGGCAGGCAGCCGGCCTTGCTGTCCCAGGTTTTTGCCACTTACCAGCTGAGTGTTCCTGGGCAAGCGACTTGAGTTCTCTAGGTGTCACTTCGTCATCTGTAGAAGGTGGAAGATGAGGGCGGGCACCTGGCTCCGTGGGCAGTTGAGAGGCCTCTGCTTTGGTGCGTGTGAAGTGCCCACATGCATCCCGTGAAGCATTATGACAGCGGGGTGGGATTACAGTGCTTGGGACCAATCAGATCCCAGCCCTGGAGCTGGGGGGGGGGGCAGTCCCTCCTGCCCTGCATGGTTCTGATCACTGTGACCCCTGGCAAGTGACTCGGGCTTTAGGCCTCAGTTTCCTTCCTTCCAGCCACAGAGATGCCGCTTGCTGGTGTCCCTGCTTTGAAGGTAGTAGGAAGGCAATCAGGGCTTGGTGGCTGAGTCCCGGCTGGTCCTGGCAACTTTTGACTGACCTTCGTCTCTCTTGGATGTTTATTTCCAGAGTGTTCACGAGCCCACAGGCCCAAGTGAGGGCTATTTGCAGCTGGAAGAGCTGGTGAAGCAAGTGGTGTCTCCTTTCCTCGGCATCAGTGAGGACCGCGGCGTCTCGGGTCCCGCGTATATGTTGGGTAAGGGGCGAGGCTCTCGAGCAGCTGGGAGCCTTGGTGATAACGCCGCCGGCTCTGTTCTCCTGAGCCCGGATTAGGTGCCAAGCCCTTTGTTTCTGACGTGGGTCCGCGCAAATCCGTGCCTGGATTCCTGCACGTGTTTCCTGCCGGCCTGTGTGGCGGTAACCCTCCGAGTGACGGTTCCTCCCCAGGGACTGTGCCTCTGTGGTGTCGCTTGTCTCATCCACATCTTTGATTGGTGGCTTTGATCTCCTCCGTGTGCCTGCGATAATTTTCCTGTATCCGATCACCAGAAGCTGTGCTGGGTTGCACGCCCCACACGCACTTGTGTGGAAAAACCACCCGTGTTGGACTTTCCCTTGAAAGCAGCTTGAAGCGTGAAGCCAGCTCGTTTTGTGTACGGCCTGATGGGATCGAGTGGCTGCTAGCCCCCCCTTGTCTGTAGGCACCACCAGGGCCCACATGCCGAGGACAGGGACTCCTGGACTGGGGGGCAAATCCTGCTGGCAGCTCCGAAGCCAGCATTAGTGTCAGGCTCTGCATTTGGCACCCCAGAGGGTCTCGAGATGCGTTGGCGCTGTTCCTTCTCTCTGCGAAACCGCAGTCCAGGGGGGTAAATTGCCCCGTAACAGGCTTATCGTAAGAGACACTCCTGTCACTCTTTGAAGTGAAAGTCCCCAAAACGCAGGAATTTTTCTACCCCCGGTGACTTTAATGGTGGTCAGTTCCAGTAGGCACTCAAAAACTATTTATTAGATGGATGACAGCACCCATGCAGCGGCGCAGAGGTGAAAAGTTGAGTTTGAGGTCTTTGGCCTCCTCTCCTTGCTTTAATGGAATCGTAGCTAAGTGTCAAAGAAAAGGGCAGAGAAACAGCCTCCAGCGCGGTTCCTGCCCCTTCCCGGGCCTCCCCCTTGCAGGAGCAGCAGGGCTGGCTGCCAGTTTTCCTGGCCCCTCCATGTGTTTTCTCTGGAGACACCAGCTTAGCCACAGCCACCGCACATCTGGGGTGCTGGCCCTAGCCGGCCTGCCCGGTCCTTCCCCCTCCCTCCCTTCCGCCCTTGCTCACTCACTCATTCCCCCCAGGAGCCGGCACAAGCCAGAGGAGCAACGGCAGCTGAAGGAAAACGGTCCCCTGCTTCTCGGGCCGGGAGCGGGGTGCCACGTTGCCATGCCCTCCCCGGAGCCCACCTTCTTGCTTCGGCTCAGCCCACTGGCTTGCCACCTCACCCAGTTTGGGGCGGGAGGGTCCGGGTAGACGTCAGGACACCAGCAGGGACTTTGCCATTGGCTGGGCCTAGAGCCGGGAACAAGGACAGATTTGGAAGTTTGTTCTGGGAGTACTTACTCGAAGCGGCGATACCTTTGCCTTCCCCGTTAGAATAATACATACTTTTGTCAAAGTATAAAGCAAAGGCCTGAGGTTTTTTTTTTTTTACCAAGGGCAATCGTCTCAGGAGGGACAGAAAGGGAAGAAAATGACTCTTTTGGATTATTTTATTATGATTATTTTAGCAAATGTATACTGAAACCCTACCCCTCGTACCTCATGAGGTGCCGTAGGTATATCTGTGAGTAAACCCCACCTATCTCTGTCCTGCGGTGCACACGATCCCTTGAGAAGGTCTCGGACAATCAGTCGTGACTCACTCATCACTGAACAAGTTCTCTGAGTAGGGGAAGTACGTCGGCCACAGGGCCCCCGGCAGGGGCACTTCACCTGGACTGGGGGAATCAGGGGAGGCTCCCCGAAGGAAGCGATCCCTGCGCTGGGTCCTGTGGGATGGATCCGAGTTAGTCTACCTTCCATGTTACTAAGCTATCTCGGGCAGAGGGAAGGATCTTTGGGAGGCCTTTGGGGCAGGGGGAGCGGTGAACAGGAGGCTGGAGCATTTGAAGAACCGGAAGAGCTTCAGAGTTGCGAAGTGGCTGGTGGCCAGGGAGGGCACAGGCCACAGACCACCTCCTGGGCACGATGCTGGGTGGGCGGGATGCCATCCCGCGGAGCGGGCACCACTAGTCCCATTTTACCGGGGAGGCGAATGCGGATTAAGGCCACTTAGCTATTGGAGCTGGGATTGGAAAGCCCTGGGTTGTTTGCACTTGACCGGTTATCACCCGTGCTCCACCCTCACCCCAGCCCACCCCCGGCCCCCGGCAGGGTCTAGAAGGTGATTGCGATTTTACTGAGGGACGCCTGAGGAGGTGATCCTTCTCCCTCATCCCTTAGCTCCACAGGGCTCTGGGGCCGGACATTTCACTCCAGGCCTCTGGATGCTGAAAAGTTGAAATGGCCACAGTGGATCCCTTCCCTGTTGCGGACACCCCTTTGCCAGATAAAGCGAGGATTCTCGGTGCCTCGGTCTTTTCCTCAGTAAACGCGGAGACCATGGCGTGTATCCTGCCTGAAGGAGAGGAGTGTGGAGACCACCAACCGAAGGGTGAAGCCCCAGGGGGTCTTTGCCTCCGTCCACTTGGGGGGCCCGTCCAGGGGTGGGAGTGGCTGAGGGCAGCTGGAACGCTCATCTCAAAAGCCCCTGCTTATCAAATGCCTGTCACGTTCCAGGTACTGCCCAGGCACCACTCCTCTTTGCACAGCTCGCTGAGGGGTGGGGGGAGCTGTGGTTGCCTCAGTCTCAGTCTGGGAAGAGACCCCTCCAGGGCCGCATGGGGTAGACAACCAGAGCTGGAGAAGCGGTTTGTCCAGGGGGCTCTCCTCATTGGCATGCGCCTGACAGGTCATGGTCGACCCCATGGGGATTCTGGGGAAGCCCCTCTTCCTGTCAGTCAGGCCGGTGGGTGTGAGGAGGGAGCCTCACCCCCTGATTTACGAGGGCTGGCGGAGAGAGAGAGAGGACTCAGAGGCTCATGTTGGAGCAACCGTGTGCGCGCATGCGTGGCTCCCCTCCAAAGCAGTCACTCCTCCAGAGCCGTGGGGATGTGGAGGTGAGGAGTGAAACATTTAAACAAAAACAAAAACAAAAACAAAATAGTTTTGTCAGGGGCCAGGCCCACATCCTACCTTTCTCGTCCCCAAAGTCTCCAAGCTGCTGCCCGGGCCGCCTCCTGGGCCCTCCTTGCAAACACTCAGAACACTCAGCATGCGGTGTTTCTCCCACACAAAAGCCCTGGCCTCCCACAGATCTTCCTCCATTGTGTCTCCGGGGAGGGGCCTTTTCCTCAAGACACTGTAACTTCTCCTCATGACAAGTAGGCATTCACGGGCTTTCAGGTGCCTGGGCCCGGAGAGGGATGCCCACAATGGGTTCGGCTGCAGAGGTCACAATACCCGCATTATGGCTGCCACTCCTTCGAGCCTGGGAGATCAAAGGCCTGGGAACTGAGTCCCCCACAAAGGGCCTGAGGACCGCCTCATCCAAGCTTTGCTTCTCTGGGGGTTTGAAAGGAGCTGCCGTTGCTGGCCCCGGTGTGGGGGGATGAATGCCAGAGCTCAGTGGGGCGCCAGGGGAGTGATGAAGGAATAAAAGCTCCCCTCATCCCGTCTCCCCCCCCAACCCCTCTGCCGTGTGAAAGGAGGAGGAGGAGGAGGAGGAGGTCTGGAGGTGGGTCCCTGCGAGGTGGCAGGACACAGCTCCTCTCCCAGCTCAAAGGGCACCACTGCAAGGAAAGGACCCATTTCAGCCCCCAGGGGGTGCCCAGAGCTTCGTCAGCCTCTTAAAGGGAGATTTCCTTCTCTGAGGGGCAGGGCCTGGCTTTCTCTGGTACAAATAAGGCTGGGAAGATGACAGGCAGGAACAGTGTGGGTAGCTGTCTCAGCTCCAGGCCTAGCATGTGGCCTGACCCCACTGGGGACGCTGCTGACGTGCTTGTCTGAGGTTGACTCCGGAGTCCGGTAGGAGCTTATCGAGGAAACGCTGTCTGCCCCGGGGGACTCGGCACAGCCCAGCGGCCCCTGTGGTCTCCGCTCTGCCCACACCCTGTCCTGGGAACCAAAACGTCCCGCCCAGAAGGCAGAGGGAAGAGTCCTAGGTTTCTCCTGTGAGTCATCAGCAGGGAACAGCCATGAGGAGAGAGGCGAGGCCAGCCGCAGAAGGAGCAGGGCCTTGGAAACCACAAGGGCTGGGCTTCAGCTGTGTGGCCTGGAGTCACTTACTTGATGACCTTAGACTGTTAGCTCCCTGAGGTCAGGGAGCGTGTGGTGCCCCTTGTACCCTCGTACCCCAGGCCCTAGCATAGGGCTTTTGTGTGGGAGAAACACAGCAGGCTAAGTGTTCTGAGCTGCAGAGGGCTGAGCACAGAGAAGGCAGACGCCGTCCTGTCTCAGGGCTGGGCCCAGGCAGAGCTGCCTCCTGCTATGATATGGGCCCCAGCTAGAGGCAGCCTGGCCCCCTCAGGATCCCTCTAGACGAGAAATTGCATGTACCTCTCCCCAGACCCCAGACCACACCCTGGCCCTTGCCACGCTGTGCAGTCATGCCTGGTTATTCGTCAGTCTCCGCCTTAGACTGTTAGCTCCCTGAGGGCAGGGAGCGTGTGGTGCCCCTGGCGCCCGTGGGCCCCAGGCCCTAGCGTAAGGCTCTGCTCTCAGTGCGTGAGTGAGTGTCTGGGTTCCGTCTGTCAGTCACTCTGGAGCAGGCCCATCTGAAATGGTTCCTCAAGACTTCTCGTCCTCTGGCTCCCCAGGGAGCTCCCGCCTGCACCTCTGCCCTGTCATTTGTTGACCTCGTTTGTCTTCTTTTCAATTCCAGTAGAGTTAGCATGCAGTGTGATAGGAGTTTCAAGTGTGCGATATGGTGATTCAACAACTCCATACCCGTTGACCTCGTTTGAACAGTTACTTGTGTGTAGGCTTCCCAGGAGGGTGCGTGGGCACGCGGGAGCCCTGCATTGAGTGCTGGGCTTGAGGCCGGATTCTGCCACCGACTGGCCGGAAAGTGACTTCACATCTTCACTTCGGGTTCCTTGTCTACAAAAGGGTCAGAAGAGGACCGCGCCGGTGAGGCACCTCCTTTTTTGACACAGTACCCGGCACATACTCGGTGCTCATCGAGCCGGCCCCCCACCACACACACGCACGTGTGCCCTGGGCTCAGGGCCCTGCGGCAGGCCCCGCATCAGGTCACATCGGCACAGCGTTTTGCATGTTGCAGCTCAGAGTGTTTGGGGCAGAAAGGGGCAGGTGTCACGGAGGCCCCCTCCTCCATGTTGGCCACCCTCACTGTGGTTCCAGCTCGAAGCAGCAGCCGAAGTGGCCTCTCTTGTCTCTTCTGCCTGTTAAACCCCTCAGCACTCTGGGCGTTTTGGCTAACAACGTGAGAGAGAGACGGAGAACGTCCAGGCACCCATCCGAAACCCCTTTCGCAGCTCATTCTACTGGGGCAGGGCCCCTGGAAGTGATCAGACAGTCCTCACTTCCCCCAGAGATGCTGTGTGTGTCCACCATCCATCCCCCATGCCCTCAACCTCCCCTGTGTCCCGGGCCCAGCCCAGCCTTTGCTCTAGCTCTTTCCCCTTCCTGGATCTGCATGTAACCTGCTCACCGAACAGTCCAGCCCAGGCTCCTTGCCCGGCTTGGTTGAAGGTTTGGGCCACAACACAGATTTTTGTAACTGCCAGTTGTAGGTGCTTGTTTCTAATAGCAGGGGACAAACGGATGGTTTTCGACGGCATTCTTTTAAGGATGGTTCTTTAATGGGATCCTTGCACTCTTCTGGTGCTTCTGTCGTATACTTATCGATTTTTGTGATCATAAAAGTAATACACAGTTATTGTAAAGCTGCGGGAACACTATAGAAATGTTGACTTGCAGGATGCGAGCACCCGTGCTTCCGAGAGAACCTCGGCCAATGCCCGGCATGGAGTCTTCCTTCTTGGTTGCTCTTTGCCACCTGGTCTCTCCTAGTCATTCTTCCCCAAAGAGAAAGGCCACTGACCCAGCCTCTCCCGGCCAGTACCAGCCTCTCGTTTGGCACTGAGGGGACAGCGTTTGCCGTTACCTGGCCTCAGAGAGGAGGGCGTCTTCCGAGGGCAGCAGTGGAGCCCTGAGACACAGTAGCGTGCGGTGGGGAAAGTTTAGAGCCTGTGAGAGCTGGGCTGAGCCTCAGTCTTCCTCATCTGAACAATAGGAACAATGAGAGTAGCCCTGGTGTTTCAAAGGGAGACTGGGTGAGAAGTGAGAAGGTGGATGGGAAGGCCAAACGTCTCCCATTGGGCTCAGAGCAGTCGCAGACTCGGCAACTCAGTCCAAAGGCTTAGGATTTCGTTCTCATCGCTGCACATGCATGTATGTGTGTGTATAGGGACACAGAACTGTGCAGTGACGGGAGCTGCTGAGAGCGCTGCAGGTGGACACGGCAGGTCTCACCGCGACGCCCGTCCAGGGGCATGAGCTCTAGAAGCGACGACGGTGTGCGAGTCAGAGCTGTCCGGATCCACGGGAAGAGCCGAGAGTAAACTAAAGCAGAGTGGCCCCTGCATCCCCGAGGACGGTCTCTGCACAGCGCTGTTTGTTTTCTCTTTAGGAACTAGGCCTTCCCCTGCGACCCTGCCAGTGTTCAGGAATACTGCCCCTGTCACACTTCTCCGTTGCCGCCTGCCGCATCCCCCTGCTGAGAGAGGGAGTGTGTTTCTTTTGGGGCCTTTGGGGTCTCAAGGACATGGGAGCGGTGGAAAGCCGTGATGGGGAAATGAGGCGGGTGGCTGGAAGGATGGGAGAAGTCCGCCCTGGTAGAAGGACAGAGGCTGAATGGAACCCACTTGGCCCTCCATTCTCAGTCCTGTCTCTCACTGGGGTCCTTCACCCGGCTCGTGATACAGATGCAGGGCCCACGGGAGAGAAGAGGGGGGCTGCCCCTCTCCAGGGGCCTGGGGAGGAGACCTCTCTGAGACGGAGGGGGTGTAGGTGGGTCATGGTCCTGGCTTTCCTTGCTTCTGGGCCCCCGGGCTCCGACCCTGCATAGCTCCTCCCAGGCCCATCTTCCTGGAGCGCAGCCCCGCCCTGCCCCGTAGCCCCCGCCTGCCTGGTCACAGATGCGTCCGTCCGGCTTTCAGGGGCCCTCCTGTAGGACCAAAGGCCGTCTTGCCTGCTTGCGCACGTCTCCACCGTTTCGTGCACACTGTTCCGGCCAGGCCGGGGCCCGATGGCGCACCCGCCGCAGGGCCTCGCTCGGGCTGCTCCCGCTGCTCCGAATGCCGTCACTTCTCCCTTCTGGGAGTTACGCTCCTCTGAAGCCCCAGCTCCAGGCTGCGTCCTCCCTGACACGTGGGTATGCTTGTTCCCGCCTCTGAATCCCGTGTGCTTGGCCTGTCCTTCCTTCCCCGGTGATACTCAGCCTGTTGTAGTTGCGTGTGTGTTGTGTGGGTGTCCAGGAAGAGCGGGGTCTGCAGGGAGGCCTCCCTTAGCTCCCAGCCGCGCTGCGTTCTCGCCGTGCGCACGTGGGTAAGTGCTTACCTCTCTGACGCTCCCGTCGTCTCGTCCGTCAAGTGGGAGCCAATAAACCTATCGTGACTTAAGCTCAGTTTTTTGGAGGAGTCAAAAGATGAGTGCCTGTCAAGGCCTAGCATGGTTTCTAGAATGCGGGGAGAGCTCAAGCAGCGGTGGTTCGGCGATGATTCACGGACAGCCCTCCTCTTTGTGTCCACGGGACCATCTTTGGAACCCAGCCCGTTCTTGGATGGTGCCAGAGGCTGTTGGAATCGAGTATGACTTGAACAGCACGTAGGTCTCAGGGCCGTTGGCCTGGTGGAGGGGAGTGCTGTCATCCTGTCAGGATGATTTGGGGGGTGTCCCACTCCCTAGCTCTAATAGCTGAGGCCCCCTTGAGTAAGCTGGACTTAGGCTTCGTGGGGCCTTTTCCACTTTATCTGCTGACACAAGGGAGGCCGCTTCCTGCTCCACAGAGCTGTAGAAGCTGGTCCCTCCCGCATGCAGGCAGTTAGAGGAGACCGGCCGAAAGGAGATTTAGGGCAGATGCAGTGAGTTCAGGCAGCAGCTGGGAAGGAGGGGAGATCTCCTTGAAGCTAGTCTGTCCTGGAAAGCCCTTTGGCAACCCCTCATCTGGTGGGAATGGCGGGCGAGGCAGTGGTGGGCGCACCCAGGTAAAGCTGCTAGGGAAGGAGGTAGACATTTCCGGTTCCTTTCTTGCCTTCGGCAGGACCCTGCCTATTCCCAAGGGTGAAGCCACGGCCTCCCTCTTCCCCCAAACTGGTGAGTAGGAGTTTTGGCCCTGTTGTCCCTCCCCAGTGACAGCCTGTGCTGGTTTTTCTCTTGCAGCCAGACGCCACTCCAGGGTCCGGCCCAAGGTCGCTGTCCTGAACTACGCCTCCCCGGCGACCACCATCAGCCGGCCGCTGAATGAGACGGCTCTGACCCCTCTGACGGAACAAGAGGGGGAGGCCTACCTGGAGAAGTGCGGCAGCGTCCGGCGGCACACGGTGGCCAACGCCCACTCAGACATCCAGCTGCTGGCCATGGCCACCATGATGCACTCGGGCTTGGGCGAGGAGCCTGGCGGTGAGGACAAGTGTCTGCTCCTGCCGCCCAGCTTCTCCCCGCCCCACCGACAGTGCTCCAGTGAGCCCAACATCACCGACAGCCCTGATGAGCTGGAGGAGGTGACGGGGGGCAGCCAGGAGGACTCTGAGCCGAACTGTGCTTCCCTCGGCTGAATGCCCACCTCTGGGACTTCCCAGCTCCCGCCTGGTCACCAATATGAGGACCACTCCGTCCCCGGGGGCTCGCCAAGGGACTCTTCCTGTGGGTGACGCTGCCCGTGTCTTTTGGGTGCTGGCCTAGTCCAAGTGCCCCAGGGGAAATCCCGGTTGCGAACCTCTCCGTTTTCGTGACTGTGACCACGTTTTTGCAGCCACACAGACCCAACTGCCTGATGTTCACTTTCTGCTTGCCTGACCCCAGACCCCCCTTCTCTGGGCTTTTCCCCCAGATAGTGGACTATCCGATATGGCCCAGGGCCCCTGGCGTTAGGATAGCAGGAGGTCGGCTGAGCCACACACGAAGCCAGCAAGGGGGCGTCGGCCTCTGGAGTTCCCCGTTAGGTTCTTGTGATGCAGGGCTCACAGGTGAGAAGACGTAGTGGGGGGGTATCTCTCCCCCCGCTGTTCTGTGGGGAGCGGAAGGAGGCAGCAGCCTTACCAAGCACGACTCCGGGCGTCTGCCTTCCTTACTGTAGTTTCACAATTACTAGAAAGAGTTGCTCCCCTCGCATGGGTGAGGGCCGTTCTCGCCTGCATCCAGACCCTCCCTGCCACCTTGGCCTTTTGGCCCAGGAGGGCTACAGGGCTGGGGAAGCCCCCTCTTTGACAAAGCCTCAGCCTTTCCCTCTCAGGCCTGCCCCGCGAGCTCAAGGGACTAACCTCCCTGGTGGAGTAGCTGGTGCCTTCATTCCTGTTTCAGTTCAGACACTGATCATTTTCCTGTTGTGGCTGAGGGGCCAGCTGACAACCAACCAATTAGTCTGTTCCTGGATTTGACTTGAATTTTTTAAATATGCATCGTTTCAAAAAAAAAAAAAACCGTTTGCAAATATTTGCACGTAGGATCTTGCACTGCCCGTTTCCAATGGGGTGTGTCTTCAAACTACAAAAAGCTCCCCCTCCCCCCTTAGGAAAGGAGCCTGGAAGTTGATCGGGTTGCAGGGGATCCATGGTGGGCAGGGCTTGTCAGCCGCGGAGCGCCGGAAGCCACTGACTTGAATCCAGAACGGCTTGTGTTTGTGAGGGTCACGGTGTAGAGCACTGAGGCTGGGCGCCTCAGTTTGCCTCATGAGCAGAGGGTTGCAGCAAATGGAATGTCTCACTGCTTCACCATAGAGGGAAGAGGGGGAGATGCGGGCAGGACCTTTTGGAGAGACGTCATTCCCTGTGATTAAAGAAATGCCAGAAGTGCCTGGAATTTCTAACATCTGAGCTCTCCAGATGCTATTTGGGGCAGCAGGCGTTGGTACTGTGCTGAACCCTTAACACTGTCCCCCCTAGGTCTGGGCTTTCTATCCACCTGGCACCCCTGTTCTTCTCTCTGTATCTGCCGGCTGGCCCCACCAATAACAACTCCAGAAGAATGAGAAGGATCCCCTGAACACTTCTGGCACCTTCTAGGTATCTTGTTGGTCTTTGGTAACTGGTAATGAAATCTCCGAGACAGGAGCCAGCTTGGCTTCCAATATGGCAGGAGGAGGCTGGGAGAGGACAAGCTGTGTGCTAGGCACATCCCTCTGGGTGAAGGTCTAGAACATGACCAGAGTCGTGCCTTTTTGATGGCTTGTAATTTGGAAAGTTTGTTTAAAAAGTTGTCTCATTTTTATTCTTCTAAGAGAGGGTGGAAGAGAAATGTCCCAAGGAGATCTTCTGAGAATTTCGAACAAAAACTAATCTCTGTTGGAGATGTGTTGGATAAAGTCCACAAATTGACTAACGTGCATTAGCAAATAGAATGTCACTAAGTAACAACATGATGATTTATTTAACTGATGGTGTCTGTCCTTACTGGTACACTTAGCACTTGGGACTAGTATTTATTGATCCAGGCAAAGTAATTAATCATGCTTGGGTTTGCTTTTTTCAGTTTACAACGTTAATGATCTATATGCTTTTAAATGCCTTGTCCGTATACTAAATGCCCCTGATGAGGACAGCAGTCATCGGTTAAACATGCCAGCTCTTAGGATAAGAATGGGAGTATCAGTACAGACCCAGCGTACGTACTTGGTGATGGCTGTAGCCAGTGTACAACTGCACCTTTGATGTACCTGCCTGCTGTCCTACAGTACATTTTTCAGACCGTACACACACCACGCTGTTGATGTTTATGGGCATTTTAGCCATCCGAGCTATGGCAAGAGTGATGGCTGCAGTGTTTGCAACCACTTCTTTGCCCCTTTCGAAGATGAAGCTAGAATCTTTCAGTGGCTGAGTTCTAATGACAGGAAGCTATCACGACTCCAAGCTCTGAGTGCGCTCACAAACCAAAAACCTTTCATGTTGTCTGTTCCCAAAATAGAGTCAATAAACATCATTTTGTACACGTCCTCTCTGTCCCCGTGCTGTGCGGCCTGCCCGAATCTGCAAGCGCCACCGTCCCCAGCTCCTCCTGCGTCCTGTCCTCATGCTCTCTGAGCCGGCTCTCCTGCCGCTTCCGCTCCAGCATTAGGCAGCAGCCTTACCTCAGCCAGTGCCCCCTGGGTTTTGTGTGCCGTCCTCAGCTGGATCGCTGAGTCGGTTCCTGGAGGAGCGGCCTGTCTGCGGAAGCTCGGAAAACACCGAACGAACTCTGGGAAGACCAGTCCTCTTCCGACACCAGCTTGGGCTCTTCCCGAGCGTTTAACCTGGAGGGGGGTGCTTAGCCGTGTCTCCCCGGGGACTCGCACCTGCTCCCCTCTGATCTGTTTGGCAGAGGGAAGGCATATTTTGCTCTGTGTGTGTTTTCCTAGGAGGGCCAAGCAGAGCCGGCCTGAGATTGACGGCTGGTTAGTAAGAGCATTCGAAGAGGCTGACCTGGGCCGAGCATCCTGGGGGATGGCGGGGGCGGTGGGGGGGCGGGTGGGGGTGTACATTTGTGTGGAGCCTCTGGAGGCTGTACGGCGGAAAGGGCTGCTGCGCGTTGTGCCTTGGCAGATGTCGTGTCGCTGGTGCACTGTCGCCCTCACTTATCCGCCCACCAAGTGTCTGTGGAGCGGCCACTGTGTCGTAGGCGCTTGCCTCGACAAGACAAGGCCCGCTTGGGGCCCGCCTTCCTGGAGACAGGCCAATGGGGGAAGGCGGGCAATAGGATCCACACAGGCGGTTCAAGTAACAAAAGACACCGGAGGAAAACAAATGACAAAACTCAGTGGCTGGAGGGGGGGGGGGGTTTGGCGGATGAGAGGGCAATCCGGGGCCAGATGGCCGGAGAAGTTCTCTCTGAAACGGCCAGCTTTATGATCTGCTTGTGTTTCCTGTCACCGCCATCCCAAATGGCCACGAATGGTAATGGCGTTGAGTGGCTTAAAACAACACACATTTATCACCTCTCGGGCCTGGAGTTTGACCTGGGCCTCACTGGGCTAAGATCCAGGCGTCGGAAGGGCCGCGGCTCTAGCTGGAGGCTCTGGGGTTGACTCCATCCACCTTCGCCAGCTTCTGGAGGCCGCCTGCGTTCCTGGGCCCGTGGGCCACCTCCTCAGGTCTTAAGCCAGCGACGGTGGCCCTGTGATGCCATTGCCCACCCATCCCCAGACGGCACAGCATAACCTCCATTTTGAGATGTCCTGGGCACTGCCAGCCTGTCCCAGGAGGAAAAGAGCCACCACAGAGTGTGCCGGGGACCCTGCAAAGATGAGGCTGCAGTGGGCGGGCGGGTACCCTGGCCCAGACTCCCACGCTGACCACGATTCTGGAGTCTCTTGCTCAAACCTTTCTCTGATTTCTAATCTCGTATGCTGCTCAAGCCCTCCTCCTTCCCCATCTGGACCCCTATGGCTGGGGACTCCCGGTATTGGTCTCCAGATTCCCTCTCTCCCCATGCACGTCGCCAGCAGATTTTTCTAAAATGTAGTTAAAACTTCTCCCTGGCTTCCATTAAAATCCACACCCTTGAACGTGACTCCAAAGTCCTTTGCAAGCTAGTCCTCCTCTGCCTTTCTGGCCTCCTTTGCTGCCCCCTGACTCCCTGTGAGGTGTCCGTCTCACTGGGTGGTTCCTTGTCCTGGAAGGTGTCCTTGTTCCCGCCGCCTCCTCTCCCTGGGGGACCTGCCCGCTGCTTCTCTGCATAGACGCTTCTGCCTCTACACACGCGCAGGTGCCACCCCAGGAAGGCAAGGCTATGTGGGAGTTGTGTTTGCATGCCTAGGGCTTAGCGATACAGAGAAAGTTCTAAGTCAAGTGCATTGGACAATGAGATGGTGGTAATTCTGACCGCCACTCCTTCCCTCCCATGTATTCGTACAAAAGACCTTCGCCCCCTCTCCTTTCTCTGTAGGCAGAGACCTTCCCCACGCCGCTCTCTAGAACCATGTTCCAGCCGAGGCTTCGGGGCCGGGTGACCCGGGGACACCGCTGGGCGCCAGGACCGGGCTCTTCCCTGCGGTCCCGCCCCTTCCTGCTCCAGCTGTGGCTGCTGGTCCCCATGGAGCCAGCGCAGCCCCGTCCACCAGGCTGCCGCTTTGCTCCCGGGCCAGCTGCTTCCCGCCTCGCCTGTCCCCTTTCTGTCTGTGGTGAGAGATTCCTTCAGGGTGTGCTTCTTGTTGGCAGAAGGCCATCTCTTTGAAGAAGTTCTCCGGCCAAGAAGTAAGCGGGAGTATTCCTGGCCAGTGTGCTCAGGCAAGGACCCCCCCCACCCCCTGGCCCTAAGCCAAGAAAGGCCCCGCACGAGGGGGTCTTCAGACTCCGCCCCAGGGTGCCCAGCACTATGCCGATCCTCACAACTGTGCTCAGCAGGTATCTCCCCCGTTTTGCAGATGGGGAAACTGAGGCTTGGGTTCTTCTACCCCACATCCGGTGGCCATCCCTCCTGTATTCCGTGAGGTATCCTGGCCTGGTAGAGGATGAAGAGGCAGAAAGACTAAGCCAGGGGCATATTCCTTCAGCCTGCGACACAGTGGGATGGGTTCAGGGTTTCCAGAGAGTGGAGAAACAAAGCTGCCTCTCTTGCTCTTCTCCAGCCACTTCTAGAAAACCTTAAGGCAGAGGGGGTGGGGGGAGGGGAGGGGGACGGAGTCTGCTGTCCTGAAGAGCTGATTTCCCATGCAGGAAAGACCTCAGTGGGTTTTTTTTTTTCCTTTAAAAATTAGTAAGTTTAAATTTGGATTTAAAAATAATATTTTAATAAGTTTAATAATTAGTATTCATTTAATAAATAATTCAGGTAATAAGGTCTTCAGAATCAATATTCAATTTAAGATACAAATTTAAAAGTCTTAAGCTTTTAAGTTTAACTTACAAATTTTATTATTCTATTTATTAGTCTGGCAGATTTTAGCATTAATTTTGGAGGAGCCTTTGAATAATGCTTGGTCCTATTTACAAGCTTAGCTCAGCACTTCAAACACTTTTAAGTACATTTATAAATTTAATATTTCTTTTTTAAGTACTTCACTTTTTCTGACGGCACACAAAATCTTCCCCAATCCTAAATTCTTATAGAAACCCATAAATTAAACTTATAACTAAGGGAAACTTTAAGTGTTTTTCTACTCTATTTAAGCTTAGAGGACACCATAAAAAAATCACAAGTTTTAATTAATTACTCAATTATACATTTTAAAGGGGAATTATAAAACCGTCACTGAACAGGGCCTTATTCTCTTAAATACCATGTGTCTAAAATACCAAATATGCACAGATTCCTTCCTAACATAAAAGTCTTACTGCTCTAGTTTGTTTCTTTTAAATCTTGCTACACTTGAGTCTAAATCTTCCTGGTGTGTTGGTTGTTAAGCTGTTGTCTCTCAGCTTCCAGCCTTTTCTGTATTTTGGGAATCTGGGGCTGGAAATCTAAAACCACACTTCTTTGCTCTCGCTTTGAGAAGAATGCTGGTGCAATTTTGATTGGGATTGCATTGAATGTGTAGATTGCTTTCGGTAGTATTGCCATTTTGACGATATTTATTCTTCCAATCCATGAGCATGGGATGTTTTTCCATTTCCTTGTGTCTTCCTCAATTTCCTTCATAAGTTTTTTATAGTTTTCAGTGTAGAGGTCTTTCACCTCTTTGGTTAGATTTATTCCTAAGTATTTTATGGTTTTTGGTGCAATTGTGAAAGGGATTAGCTTCTTTATTTCTCTTTCTGCTGCTTCATTGTTGGTGTATAGAAATGCCACCGATTTCTGTACATTGATTTTGTATCCTGCAACTTTGCTGAAATCATGAATCAGTTCTAGTAGGCTTTTGGTGGATTCTGTCGGGTTTTCCATGTAAAGTATCATGTCATCTGCAAAAAGTGAAAGTTTGACTTCCTCCTTGCCAATCTTGATGCCTTTTATTTTGTTTTGTTGTCTGATTGCTGGTGCTAAGACTTCCAGTACTATGTTGAATAGCAGTGGCGAGAGCGGACACCCCTGTCGTGTTCCTGATCTCAGGGGGAAGGCTTTCAATTTTTCCCCATTGAGGATGATATTAGCTGTGGGCTTTTCATATATGGCTTTTATGATGTTTAAGTATGTTCCTTCTATCCCGACTTTCTCGAGAGTTTTTATTAAGAAAGGATGCTGTATTTTGTCAAATGCTTTTTCTGCATCTATTGACAGGATCATATGGTTCTTATCTTTTCTTTTGTTGATGTGATGTATCACATTGATTGACAAAGCTAGAGCAAACAATCCTAAAATTTGTATGGAACCACAAAAGACCTCGAATAGCCAAAATAATACTGAAGAATAAAACCAAGGCGGGAGGCATCACAATCCCAGACTTCAACCTCTACTACAAAGCGGTGGTCATCAAGACTGTATGGTATTGGCACAAAAACAGACACATAGACCAATGGAATAGAATAGAAAACTCAGAAATGGACCCGCAAGTATATGGCCAACTAATCTTTGACAAAGCGGGAAAATGTATCCAATGGAAAAAAGACAGCCTCTTTAACAAATGGTGCTGGGAGAATTGGACAGCAACATGCAAAAGAATGAAACTAGACCACTTTCTTACACCACTCACAAAAATAAATTCTAAATGGATAAAAGATCTGAATGTGAGACAGGAAACCGTCAAAATCCTAGAGGAGAAAACAGGAAAAAGCCTCTTTGACCTAAGATGCACCAATTTCCTACTCGACACGTCTCCAAAGGCAAGAGAATTAAAAGCAAAGATGAACTATTGGGACCTCATCAAGATAAAAAGCTTCTGCACAGCAAAAGAAACAACCAACAAAACAAATAGGCAACCAACGGAATGGGAAAAGATCATCGCAAATGACATATCGGATAAAGGACTAATATCTAAAATTTATAAAGAACTTACCAAACTCCAAACCCGAAAAACAAACAACCCAGTGAAGAAATGGGCGGATGATATGAATAGACACTTCTCCAAAGAGGACATTCAGATGGCCAACAGACACATGAAACAATGCTCAATGTCACTCATCATCAGGGAAATACAAATCAAAACCACACTGAGATACCACCTCACACCAGTCAGAGTGGCTAAAATGAACAAATCAGGGAACTATAGATGCTGGCGAGGATGTGGAGAAGTAGGCACCCTCCTACACTGTTGGTGGGAATGCAAACTGGTGCAGCCACTCTGGAAAACGGTGTGGAGGTTCCTCAAAAAAATGAAAATAGAGCTACCCTATGATCCAGCAATTGTCCTGCTAGGAATCTACCCAAGAGACACAGGAATGCTGATGCATAGGAGCACGTGTACCCCAATGTTCATAGCAGCACTTTCGACAATAGCCAAATCATGGAAAGAGACCAAGTGCCCATCAACTGATGAATGGATAAAGAAGTTATGGTACTTATATACAATGGACTACTACGTGGCAATGAGAAAAAATGAAATCTGGCCATGTGTAGCCAGATGGATGGAACTGGAGGGTATTATGTTAAGTGAAATAAGTCAGTCAGAAAAAGACAGATACCATATGTTTCCACGAATAGGTGGACTTTGTGAGACTAAGCAAAAACCAGGGGGAGGGGAAGAGGGGAAAGGAAAAAAAGACACAGAGAGGGAGGGAGATAAAACATAAGAGACTCTCAAAGACTAAGAAAAAAACTGAGGGTAAGGGGGATGAGGGAGGGGGGAGAGGGGGTGATGGGCATTAAAAAGGGCACATGTTGGGATGAACACTGGGTGTTATATGTAAACCAATTTGAAAATAAACTATTATAAAAATCAAAAAAAAATAAATAAATAAAACCACACTTCTGCTTTGTCGGCTGCGTTCCTGCTAGGCTCTGCCTGTAGGAGGCGCTGGAGGGTGGCTGGGCAGCCTGGGAGTGAGGAGAGACAGACTTCTCCCAGTTTCCTGCCTTTGTCAACATGGCTGGTCCAGTGGCAGCGGCTAGGATCAGTCTGAAGCTTTTCCTCACTCCCAGAAGCAGCCTCAGACGTCTCCCTTCAGAAGCAGCACTAGCCGGCCTGGGCTCCTCCTCTAGCCCTTTCGACATCGACCATCCCGGCTCTGCCTTGGTGTCCCCACTCCTAAGGGTGGTTGCTGCTCCCTGCACTTACCACTTCTGCGATTCCTCCGTGTCTCCTCTTTGTCATCTGACTTGTCCAATACCTGATGAACAATATTTTGTGTGTTAAAATCTCTGTTTGAATGTTGGTGTGACTTTTGCCCCATGAATAGGCCCTGACTGATAAACCACTCACTAAAGACACTGATCCTCTCAGTTAACCCAGGTTACTCCTGACCAGAAATTTCCTTTGCGTATGCGACCCAGAGCCACGGACACACACAGCGATTCTTCTCGCCCTGACCTAAGGACACTACGAAATCTCTTCAAGTAATTTTGGTGACTGTTCCTCAGCATCCTTGGGTTTACTGGTGAAGCATATTTGACTCTTGTCAGAATCCCCAAGAGATACTGGATGCTATTTATCATGGCTCACTCAATGACTTCCTAACCCTAAGAGAAGCGATCTTGTAGGCAACTGTCTTATCCAGTTGCCTAGTTCTTTGGTCTCCCTTCAGAAATATGACCCTCTCACCAACCACTCATTAAATTCATTCTCATTTTCCATGGTCTTTTGGCTGAGGTCTGGTCCTCTGAGAAGAATCCTAAACAATAGAAACATCTTGCACCTAATAGGCTCCTGAATTCTTGCATGTTCTCAGGGACACATAACAAATGACTAAACTTCCATTTGAGATCAATGAAACATCTCAGATAGCTTTGTCTGGGAGCCAACTTACAAGGCCATTCCACTCCCCGTTGACTGAACTAGGATCAAGTCGGTCACCTGCCAACAGAAACTTCTGGGGTCCATTCTAAGGCAGTGGTGAGAAGGGCTCAATAAATGGAAGTGGTGCAACACTTCTGCTTCTGGCCAGAGGGGAATGGCTTGTATCAGATTAATCTTTCTGTCAAAATAATTCTAAAAGCTGGACATAATACATAGGGCAACTGTTTGAAGGAACTGGAGAGCGCCGGGTGCAAGTCCACGTGGCTCTGATCCCTGAGAGAAGCAAAACGTACAGTCGTCCTGGGTTTTCCCAAATCGCAGGTGGGGTGGGGGAGGGAGGAGTGGGGGATAGCAGAAAGCTGCAGGCTTACTGGGCCGAGGTCGGAGGTGAAGGCTGCCAGAGGAGCTGGAACTCGAAGGGAGCAGGATGGAGAGGGGCAAACGAGAACTGGAAATGTGTTTCCCTCCAGTCAGCGTCTGACTCCTAAGCTGAGCATGCAGTGAGAATTCCAGAGAACCAGCTGAGAACAGCCGCTGGGAACTAAAGAGCTGAACAGATGTCACCTGCTGCATAAAGTCGAGGAGCCAGAGGCCTGAGTTCCACCGAGGGGGAGGAGCTTTGGCAAATCTCCTGGACTTTTGGTAGAGACCCTAGAAAGGCCAACACAGTAGCAAATGGTAGACTGAATCACAACCATGGCAGTAATTATGTCAAATGTAAATGGACTAAATACTCCAATGAAAAGACAAAGATGGTCACGTCAGATTAAAAAATAACAATTGGCTGTTTATAAGAGACACAACTTCAAATACTGGGACACAGAAAGATTGAAATTTTAAAAGATGGAAAAACATACCATGTAAACACTAGCTAAAGAAATTTGGTGTTGGCTAATTTAGAGTCATGGATGTTCTTTTGTTGTTTGTTTGTTTATTTATTTTGAGGGAGAGAGAGAGAGAGAGTGCATGTGCAAGTAAGTGGGGGAGGGACAGAGACCGAGAGGGAGAGAGAGAATCCCAAACAGGCGTCTTGCTGCCATCAGTGCAAGCCCGACTCAGGGCTCGATCTCATGAAATTATGACCTGAGCCGAAACCAAGAGTCAGACACTTAACTGACTGAGCCACGTAGGTGCCCCTAGAGTTATACGTATTTCATAAAAGGTCAATTCGATAAATGATAATACATAAATTATCATTAATTGGTCATCCATTATAGGCCAAGTACCACCCTAAGTATTTCATTCACTATTGTGTGTAATCATCTGAGTGAATTTACAAAGTAAATTTTATCATCCCCATTAGACAAGGAGATTGAGGCTCAGACAGACAGCAATTTGCCTAAGGTCACATTGCTGGAAAATGATGGAGAAGATTCAAACCTAGTTCTGTCTGACCCCTTGCCAATGGGCTTGAATCGCAGCTCGCCTCCCTGTGGTGTGCTTTCTTGAACCAGTTGGAGAGGGCCCCTGAGGGCACAGGAGAACATTTTAACACAAACGGACTGTGGGTACCGCCGGGACACTGGACTGGAAACCCTTCACGAACTTACCTCCTCAGGTTGTCCGTCTGTCTCTCACACACACTCACGCTTCTGCGTCAGTGCTCTGCTCTTCCATACACGTGATCTCCGAGTGGTGCAGAGACTTTCCAATTCATGGGCTACTGCAGCCGGGTTCTTTGAATTTCTCGGTCCCAATTCTCAAGACTCTTGTGGAGTTTAAGAATCATGTCTCCGCTCCTGATTCCATCAGCTCGCTGCTGCTAAGGAGCGCCATCTTACCTGGTTTTAGGTTTCGTTCTTTACAGTCGTTCCTCTGGAGTTGGAGGGGAGGGTTCAGCAGTTCTCAAGAGGAGAGCGCCACCTACTCCATCATGAATTCGTGCATATGTGAGTGGGCGGGAAACACTCAGAGAATCCTTCCCAAGCCACCGCTAGCTCCGGTCTTCACCTAAAACACAAAGAGGCCCGGAGTGGGGGACAGACAGCAGGCTCAAACAGAAGAGGCTGGGGACCGACGGGCCTGTCGTCAGGGTGGGAGGGGAAGCTGGAGGAAACCATGAGATGAAGCATTCTCTGAAGCGGACAGTCGGGGCTGGAGTCCTCTCTGCCCCCCGAGCTGTCCAGGGGTATTTCCCTCAGAGGATATTGTCGCCAGCTGCCGCTTCCCTTACTACCTGAGCAGGCGCACCTGGAAAAGCCTACAGAGAAAACAGGCTGAAGTTTGGGGCATAATGTGCCGTGGTGATGGATAGTCAGGATGACGTAGGGGCCCTAAGTGTCTTCTAAGCTCTCGGGACTCCAAGGATAATTCTATAGCAAGTCATTATAATAATAACATTTTTAAATGTTATGTTTTATATGTTATATCGCCTGCTATGGCCAGGTGCTAGTGTAGTCTTTGCTCTATTATCTCATTTCTTTTTTTAATGTTTATTTATTTTTGAGAGGTGGGGGAGGGGCAGAGAGAGAGGGAGACTTAGAATCTGAAGCAGGCTCCAGGCTCCTGGCTGTCGGCTCAGAGCCTGACACTGGGCTCGAACTCATGAATCATGAGATCATGACCTGAGCCGAAGTTGGATGCTCAACTGACTGAGCCACCCAGGCGCCCCGCTCTATTATCTCATTTAAACCTTAGAACAACCCAGCGGGGTAGACACCATTATTATGCACATTCTACATGTAAAGAAGCTGAAGCACAGAGAGGGTAATTAACTTGCCCCCAGGCTGCGGAGCTAGTAATTGGCAACAGCAGAATGTGAACTCAGGGCCTCCCACTCCAGAGGCCTTGCTTTTAACCGTGATACACTCTTCCTCTACTCTTTAGAAAATGCAATCGAAATTACCAAGCCAGAGGGCACCCGGGGGCTCAGTCTGCTCAGAGCATCCGACTTCAGCTCTGGTCATGATCTCATGGTTCGGGAGTTCAAGCCCTGTGTTGGGTTCTCCACTGAGAGTGCGGAGCCTACTTGGGATTCTCTCTCTCTCCCTCTGTCCTCCCTCTCCCTCTGCCCCTCCTCTGCTTTCACGATCTCTCGGCGGGGAGGGGGTGGGGGGGGTGAAATTACCAAGCAGAATTACAGTCACTGAGAAAAGCACGAGCTTTGGAACTCCCGGTTGCCCATAGGGAAGTTGTTCTACTTGAGGGAAATTCCCTCCATGAGGCTCCCCGCCAGTGTGTGAGAGGCGCAGCGCGGCCAGGCCTCCGAAACCTGCCGCCTGAGAGCCAGTGAGCACATGGTAGGGGGCCAAGTCCACAGACGACCCAGAGGCCACCTGTTATAGTTTAAACCTCTTTCTCCTCTGTCACCCACCTGTCCCTGCTGTCAGTCAGACCCCTGTTGATGCCCAGAAAAACTAGCTGGGTGACTCTTCACGAGTTACTTAACCTCCCTTTTCTTCTGTGAAATGCAGCTAATTATGCCTGTCTTGCAGGATTAGAGAAAAAAATATATATAGATATATGCGTATGCACACACACTCATTTATGCACACACACTCATTTATACACACAAACTTACACACACATAAGTGCGCACACATGGCATAGGAAAGGTTGAGGCTGTCTCTGGGTTCGGTGAAATCATGACTGTTCTTGGCAGCCATCGGGTGTAATAACCAAAAACCAGAAACAACCTAAACATCGATCGATCGATGAATGCGTAGGTCAAAGAGATCTGTATCCGCACGCTAAAGTTCTACTTGGCGATAAAAAAGGAACAAACTATGGACCCACGCTACGTCATGCACGGCCTTCAAAGATGTTACGCTAGGTAAAAGGAGTCAGACCCAGAACACCACGTTCTGTGTGATTCCATATCTACGTAATGTCCAGAAAAGGCAAATGTTTGGAGAGAGAAGGTACATCAGTGGCTGCCCTGGAGGTGGGGTGGGAATGGGCACCAGGGGTCCTGCCCCAGAGATGAAAATGACCTGAAACTGATTTAGGATGGTGGGCATCACTTGGTAAAGTTACTTAAAGTAACCTGGACCGTACATCTGAAGTTGCAGGGGTTTCTTTTTTTATTGTGGCTAAAATATATAGAACATAATATTTGTTGCTATGATAATTTTTGGATGTACGGTTCGGTGGCCTTAAGTACATCCACACTGTTGTGCAACCATCATTTCCATCCATCCTCAGAATGTTTTCGTTTTCCCAAACCGAAACTCTGCCCCAGTGAAGTAGAAACTCCCCTCTCCCTGCTCTCTGAAGCCCCTTACTTTCTCTCTCTTTGAATCTGACTCTTCTAGATACCTCAGGTCAGTGGAATCGTATGGTATTTGTCCTTTGTGACTGACTGACTTTGCTTAGGATAATGTCCGCAGGGTTCATCTACGTTGTAGCACGTGTCAAATCATCCTTCCTTATGAAGGTTGAAGAACCTGCCATGTATGTCTAGACCACATTTGTTTATCCAGTCATCCAGTGACGAACATTTGTGTTGTTTCTGCCCTTTGACTGGTGTGAACAATACTGCTCTGAACATTGGTGTCTGAATATCTTGACGGGCGTGAACTTTGTGATATGCAGAACGAATCTCAATAAAGTTATTTTAAAATAAAACTTTACTTTTTCTCGCTCTCAAAGATAAACGAAATTAAAAAATTTTTTAAACTTCCCTTTTCAACACTTAAAGAGCCAATAAATGGTAGGTGCCGTTGTTATTGATAACTTAAAGAATGGTAAATTTGGCCAATAAAGTGAGTTTTAAGAAAAAAATGAAAAATACACGTTCTTGGTTTTTTTTCAAAAAGGAAAAGTACAAAAAAGTATGAAGAAAAAGAAATCTCTGTAATCTCACTTAGAGAAAACCGCTGAAAGCTTACTTTACAAAAATGACTAAATTTTAATTTTACCTGAAATTAGTAGAAGGAACTGCAATGAAACGAAACACCGCTGAACCTCAGTTGTTCACTCACGACAGAGATACACTCATTCCTAAACTAGCCTTCTACAGACAAAAGAAGTTATGAAAAACTATGGAGGTTGAGCCGGGACACACGGTATTTCCATTTCGGTTCATGTTTCTTGAAGCTCAAAGTTTAATCCCTGAGGCGGACAACTGTTTCATAAAAATTGGAGGATATTTCTGGTGTTTCAACAAATAAAGTGCCTGGATTTTTATATTAAAAACAAAAGAACAAAGCTGAAAACCTTAGCAGGCTGTTCAGACAGACTTCTAAGAAATTATTAGGGAATGACGAGGTTGTAAGCCAGATAACTGGAAAGAGGACTAAACATTTGATTTACAAAGCAAGAGGAAGTGATTGTGGCGATTTCTGAAATAAAGCCGAGGAGGTTGTACGTGAATTCTGAATATCGGTCCGTTTTCTCCTTCCTGTGAGTCAACTAGTTCTCGTGTTTGAATAGATCTGCTCTAGCCCGAATTTTCTCACCCAGAGGAGCAGAGTCCACACTTCTAATGTCGTGCCATCTTCGTTCATGGTAAACAAGAATATTTAAAACTTGGAAATAAGGCAAAAAGTTAGGCTGCATGTCCTTTCAAAGTCCTACCGGGGAGTTATTTAACTAAGTCACCCCAGGATTATTTCCTTTTCTAGCAGAATGTGTCTGTGTTTGACTTTGCTATTTACTGTTTGATGATAGCCAGATACTGCAAAGTTACGGGTTAGTTTGTATTTTTCTATCTGGTTGGAAAGATAACCCCAAAGGTTACGGTTGTATTAGCCTGCAGGACATTAACTAGCTTCTTATTTAACCTAGCAATCTTACTCTAACATTCTTTTATTTTGAAATGCTTTTCCTGGTGGATTATATCAACTCTTTTTCCTCAACTGCTCTCGGAATCAGCCTTACCATCTAATGGTTCTGTTGTAAATTTATGAGCTGAACAAAACCTTTGACACGTGTCCATTCCGTATTTGAACGAGAGCCATGATTTTACCATTTTAACAATTATACTTTGATAGAGCTGACAGACCTCAGCTCATACTCTCTCCTATCACCACTGATTACTTACTCTCTTGTTTTGTCACCCGGGAGCCTATTTAGAATGCAGATTCCCTGGCCCACTACTTGGTCTAATTCTAGGATTTGGCATGGGGCCTAATGATATGCATTTTCACAAGCACCCCAGGAGACTCGGAGGCCCATGGTCCTCAGATATGACTGCCTGAGAAAGCCCCCCAGTGAACTGGGTAGGAGGGCATAGCCCTAAAGCCATCTTGGTTTTCACTGTTCGGAGTGGCCAGAAAAGGCTGGGGTTCAACGTTGGGGTCTTGGGATGGACTGGAGTTCGACAGTCCACTTTCCTAAACTCCAACCTGAAGACGGTAGTTGATCTCAGATGTTCTACACATTGGCTGGATCACAGTGGCGACCAGGAATCCCTACGTGAAAGCTGAACCTCGACAAACTGCCACTATTCACCTCTTTAGTGACCTTACAAAAACAGCAGTTTTGTATGGGTCAACCTAATAACTCCTCAGGTTTTCTAATTTGAAGCTAATTTGGCAACCAAGTTGTGACTATAACAATCGAGACATGTAATTTCCAGTATTTGGAGAAAGCGCTCTGTAGCTTCATCAGACGTAAAGTGGAAAAGCATTTTCCGCCCAGAAAAATGCACAAAGTACAATGTTTTGCATACAACCTCTGAGGGATTTATGGACTCAAAAGTCCATGGTCAATCCTAAATTACAAATTTCTTTCTCAAGTCGGCCATCTTTAGGGATGGAGCTTTGCTGCCCCCTACTGCCATGTGGCTCTTAAGCTGGGTTTGCTTGACTTGTTACTGTCTTCCAGTGTGGAGCTTAGAGGAGCTAGAACAAGCTGCCACCTCACTCCAGCTGTCAGAGTAGTCCAATTCGAGGCAGGAATGGTATTCTAGATGTATTTACTTATAATTCACATGTTGCAATGAATCGTTGCTATAACGCAGTGGGGGAAATTTTGTTTTGATGGGATGCTGCGTTATCTTGTCTAGAGCACACCCTTCATTCTGACCCTAAGGAAGCTATTTTTCAACTCTGTCCTGTAGATAACTGAGAAAATGCAAAATAATGCTTGTTTTTAGAAATGTGAGTTGTATCCTGTGGGGAGAGGTTCACTTGAAATCCCTCTCCTGTGGAGGAAGAAGTTAGTGTTGCGTCCATTTGGACATTCGCTTAAATATTCCTGGCCTGTCTGTTCTTTGGATTCTCCTAGTTATAACATCCACCTGGCTCCATTATTAAAAATTAAATCAAAACTTTAACTTGTGTTCATTTGATATCTGTAGAAGAGCCATACTTTGACTCTCTATTGAGAGGCCAGGATCGTATCAGAGATTAGAAGGGCTGGCCCTTTCCTTGAAGGCTCTCCACAGTCTGACGGAGACACTGAATGGTTGCAAGTCTGACACGGCAGGAAGAAATCTGCCTCCCCTCTTTCCACCCTCCCTCCAGCTTCCCTGTATTCAAACAGTAGCGCCCTACTAGATGGAGAGAGATAGAATGACTATGGATTTGGCCTCTAATCTGGACTATTTTAAATCCTCGACTCGAAAGACAAGTTGTATTCTGATGAACTCATCTGGGTTCTGGGGCTACATTGAAAAAAGAACAGAAGATATCAGAACATATCAGATGGAGTAAAAGCAAGTGTTTCAAACACTTTCGGTCACAGTTAAGTCAGGGTACATATTATTCATCTTACCTCTATTATCTATCTCTACCTACATATCTATATAATTTACTGTGGTTCATGAGCCAAAACGACAAAAACAAAAAACAAAAACACAGGACAGCAAAAATCACTGCAAGACACTGACCCTCGTCTCCAGAAAATCTTTCTTTTTTCACAATGACTCCAAAAGAGTATGAGATTAGGTTTGAAATAAACTTTACTTTCAAGGTCCTAACTATTCTAAAGGGAATGACTAATCAGCTTTAGCTTTGTTAACCACTGCTGACGGGGATTTGTCTGCCTCATCCAGACGCTTCGAGGACTGGACAGAGGGACACAGAGCTGGGATTTCCAAGCCAGACCTTCCCACGGAGGGTTTTTTTGTTTTGTTTTTTTCCTTAAATTGACCTCTGCCAATCCAGGTGGAGCTGCTGAGAGAGAAAGTCTGGGGTAATGATAAGGATTATTTTTTAGGATTTCAAAACCATCTCCGCGTGATTTTATTATTTAGCTTCCAGAAGTATAAACCCTGTGAGGCTCAGACTTGCTGACTCGCTTTTATATTAAAATGTGCAAACTCCCACCCGGACCGAGCAAATTATTGTGATTATGCATCATTTCCTGGCACGATTACAACTGTCACTTTATAAAGCAATCCTGCCCCTTCTGGTCCTTGTGCAAAAATTAATTTTAAGAATGTGACAAGTGTAACAAGACATCCACAAGAACGGACAAGAAGTAAGATAAAAGTGTCAAGAAGCTCACCCAAATTAGAGGTGGAATGTTTAAAAAAGTTCTTTTTCTGTCTTATTCTGGGATTAATAACAGTATTTCGCTTTTGGAACTTGAAAAATTAAGGTGAAAGTTTGTAAAGCACGTGCTTGCTCCACCAGCTGTCACATGCCACTTAGGGAGACTGAGCCTCCTTTAGAGGAGACCAGGATCGACCCGCAGGAAGCTTCCTAAAAGTGATTTTTTGCCAGATGATAGAGGCAGCCATCACTTACACACACGTCCGGAGAGTTGGCCCACGAGGGGGCGGCTGGCGACAGCCCAGCCCTGGAATCGCAGCCTCTCGCTTATCGGCTGGGACGAAGTTCGTGCCGTTTCTGGTTTCATACGTCCTATTTACCTGGTTTTCTCACTGGGCCTAAGATGGTTGTACAAGTTTTTCTCTTTGGGCCTGGTTTTATTTTGCAAAATGCAGTTTTCAAAGCTCTAGGAGAAACCACAGCCTAAACCAAGCGCTAGGAGGAATCCTCAATTACCATTTCCTGGAGGAGCCGTAATTGTATTTCATGTGTAAACTAGTGCGGAGATCATTCTTCCCTCCCAGGAGAGTGAGTTCCCGTCTCCAAAATAAAACAAAGATAAAGCAAAAATCAAAGCAGTATGGTCTTTTTTTATTAAAACAAACACCCGGAATATCAGTTATATTTTAATATCTACATTCCATTTTCATTAAGAGTCCTCCTTGGGTAAAGATGTTGGTACTATTTACAGGCCAACAACACCCACAGCAGGTTGCAGCACGTAGGCAGGTCAGTCTGGCATGTTTTCTTCTCTAAAAAAAATTTTTTTTATTGTTTATTTATTTTTGAGTGCAAGCAGGGAGGGGCAGAGAGAGAGGGAGACACAGAATTTGAAGCAGGCTCCAGCTCTGAGCTGTCAGCATAGAGTCTGACGTGAGGTTTGAACCCACGAACCGTGAGATCATGACCTGAACTGAAGTTGGACGCTTAACCGACTGAGCCACCCAGGTGCCCCCTGGCTTGTCCTCTTCTAAGTTAATTTTCAGTTAAGGTGCCATTCCAGAAACACTGTTTTGGTCATACTCTTGTAACCACTACTAAGACACGATCTACTGTAAAATCTCCAGGCGCCTCTGTGAGATACATGTGAATCTATATGCACATCCTTGGGCTGCAAAGAACAGGTCACACTTAACTACTTAAGGAGCAGAGACCCTGCTTCTCCCTCCGCCACCCCTGCGATCCTGACGGAGATCGCCAGAGGCCGAGCCGGGGCAGCAGCAGGGCTCGCCGCCTGGGTTGTGCGTGGCAACGGGGGCGGTTGGTGAGGCCTTTAACGCACGCCCTTCCATACATCCGGCTCTTCTGCCCAACACTGATGTCCAGTCTTTCTGTGATTGGCGTCCCCCTGCCACCTTTGCACTCCCTCCCTCCCACAAAGCATATTATTTTGAGTCCAGGTGGATTAGCAAAACTGCTCACAAATTCCGTGGCCAGAGTACACCCTGAGCGCCGGCGGGCTTCCTGAGGAGACACTGTGACCGGCACATGCTGTAATTTTCAGGTCCGCTCTCCTCCCGTAGCTCATCGTACAGTTACACACCTGTAACAGCCTCCCTGGCTTCGTAGAGCATCGTTCTTAACAGATCCACACACTAATAAATGTTATCCATTGCTTAATAACATCCAAATTTCAAATTCTATCCCCCTCTTTACAGGTACATAAGCAGGCCCAAAGACAGAGAGAACAGATTTGCCCGTGGTCAGTCAGCAGTAGCGCCGAAGTCTCTCAGCTCCTAATTTAGTGGTGTATTTGCTAAATTACACCGCCTCTTCGGCCCTCTGGGAACATAATCCCAGAACCCTGTGTAAGCAAAATGGGCCCCCAATTACATTCTCACCAGAGAAATTAATTGGATAATTTATCAAGTGTGAAAATAACATTAGAATATTCTGCACAATCGCTTCTCGGCCTTTTGGCTAAGATCAAGTGTAGAATATTCTGCACAATTGATCAAGGACTTTCAAATAAATCCATTATAAAAAGGCTTCCTTCAGGCAAAATAAATAAGATTAAAATTCAGCATAAGAGATTTACAAGTGGAAAACTGGCTGACAGTGAGGACTACCATTCCAGCTACAACTCACATATCACGAGTTTCCCAAAGAGTTTTAAGACGACTCGATAGAGGCTAATTATCTCAGTGAGATTTTGAAAGAGAAGCCAAACTTGAAGAAGTCTCATTAAAATGAACACATACTAAGTAAGAAAACAAATGTTCCAAAATGTTACTTGTAGATGCTAGGTGGTGGCTGCTCACTATACAAGACATCCGACATGTTTGAATGTTTGAAAAATTTCATGAAGTGCTGGGGGAAAAGCAAACAAACAAAAAACCCAACCCCCGCCCCCCCCAAAAAAAAACCATCTATATCCTTCCACCCAAAACTTACATGACAAATAAAGTACCAGAAATCGGTCAGCTTGAACCAGAATTTTCGTTAGCTGCTCATTACAAAGTCTGTGAGCGCGTACTCTGCGCCAGGCGCTGTGCGGCGGCACTCCCCGTTTCGGCGGTGACCGGGACAGTGTCCCTGTCCCTCAATGCTTACATTCTCCTGAGGACGGGAGTAAAACTCAACACGTGCTTCTAAGAGCGGCGCATTTCTTTCTTGTAATACAGGAAGCCACCCTTTCTTCTCCCTGTTGGCACTTCAGCTTGTACCCCGAAGTCCGCGGGCAGGAGCACTGGACAGATGCTAGCGGCTGGCAGAGGTGAGCAAGTTCCAGCAGGTTCTCAGCGCCGGGCGGCGGCGCAGCGGTGCGCTGCTGACCTTCCAGGAGGGCACTGGGCGCAGGCCTCGAGGGAGGGAGCGGAAGAGCCCGCCTCTCCTTCCCTCTCTGTCCTAAAGGCAGGGCTAGCGTCCTGCTGAGAAAGCACTTTGAGACAGGAAAAAAGAGCACCACATCTCCTCGCTCTACAAAATGAAATGCCCCATCTAGAGTTAGTTTTCAGTATCTGATAAATTTATAGTAACAATTTTGGGGGAGGGAAAAGCTTGAGAGCGTTGAAGGCTTAGGTGACAGTTAGAGAAACCGGCAGTCCTCGCCTCGTAAGCGTGTGACGAAAAGCGAAGGCTGGAAGTCAACATTACGATCTGCAGAGATCCATCCAATCAGATTTCATCAAATCATCCTTCTGGACACTGGGAATTTGGAAGTATCAACCCCATTCTATAGACGCAATGGTATCAACTGTGAAGTTTATCGTGTGAATCTGAGACATTTAGAGAGAAATGTATTTCGAAAGAAAAATACAAATGACTAGTGTCCAGTTTTCATTTCTTTAAGGCACTGCACTGCTTAGGCTCTGTCGAGCTGGGCATCACAAGAAACACCTGATGGTATTTTACGTAAAATGATGTGTGTAACTTTATCAAGGCAAGCCAAAAACAGAGGAGTAACAGAATTAAAGTACATTGCTTTAAAGTCTTAAGTTGGAAAAACCTTGCTACTAATTATAAGTGTTTTCTGGTCACCAGAGATCTGACAGCTCCCTGGATAACTGTTCCTCTTTGTGGAGAATGTAATCTAACTGCACACACAATTCCTACTTCCTAATTCCTTCCTGCTTAGTTCATCGAAGACTTCCTGGTACGGACACGGTACTGGGGAACATCGTTTTACGCCTGTCACAAAATATGCCGGCTATCATCCAACGTCTCTACGTTAACCCACTATTAGAAGAAAAAGCTTGCCTTTCATTCTACTTCGCTCATTCGTCCCCACGATAAAAGCTGCATCACACTGTGGCACAGCCAGAAACCGTGACCGCTGCAAGGGCCGAGGGTCGGTAAAAACTACCAAACTTCCAATCAACATCCTGACTTGTTCTCCTGCACCAAGATCTAGGCCTTGCAGCAAGTTCCATCCAACACCGGGTTGAACATCTCTGGGAAAAGAGGAAACGATTTTGCTAAGCTCAAGAATGACGTCAGAAGAGAAACAAAAATACACGGTGCAAACGCCGGTTAGCCGAGTGAGCGAAACCGGCCCGTGTGAGGAGGGCAGATGGGAGAGCTCTGAGACCTGCTTCTCCGTCCACGCGGATTCTGAGTTGAAGTCTTAACAAAAGTGTCTATTTCGAACGACAGTTTGACCATTACTTTTATTCTATGTTCACAATGAATGACCGGTATAAAATAAGTGGTTTCTTACAAAATGTTTGGAGGTTAAAAAAACAATTGCTTATTTTAATTAAGAGGAGACCCAGCTGATGGACACTACATTTGAAGTAGAATATGTCAGCAAAAAATAAGGAAAGGCAATTTCCTACTGGCAACATTCCTTAATAAGTAGTGTCAACACTCTTCTGGTTATGACTTAATTTCTTAAAACAGAATTTTATGGCTAGAGCGGACCTTAGAAACATCTAAACAAACTCACTTTACAGATGAGAAACCAGAAGCGAGAAGTTGAAATCAGGCAAAAAGCTGTTTTTGTTTGGATCAAGTAGAGTTAGTAGGAAAAAAAAAAAAAATAACATGACCAAAGCAGGAAATGACTGGCCCCAGTACCTAAAGCGCAGCCATGCTTTTAATAGAAATTTGACCAGGAAGCTTTTAAATAGCATTTCCTTTTTTGGTAGGGTTGAATGTTTTGTGGCAACCCCTTTTTTTCCCCCTCTAATAAAGGTATATGTTTACTGTAGAAAATGTAAAACATATGAAGAAAGCACAAAGAAAAAAATAAGTCCTCAAAAATAGTTCACTGCATTTCCTTCAAGCTTTTTCTATTTAACAAAAGTAACTACCATTTGCTTCTTAAATGGAACTCGACAGTTACTCACTGAAAAAGTCAGAAGAAGGGCGCAGCGGTGCGGGGTTTCGAACCTAGCCGGTGGTGCCGCAGCGCTTCTCAGGAGACAGACAGAAGGCACGGGCAGCTAAGGGACACAGACTGCCAGGAAGCAAACTGGGACCCGGTGATGAGCAGGGGGTTCGGTTGGTAACTCTGGGGAACAGGATCCCTGCATGCCCTTTGTTTTCACTCTAGAACATAAACCCGTCAGAGTGGGAGCCTAACCAGGGGCAGGGGGGCAGACAGACAGACAGGCAAAGGGAAAGGTCACAATGACATTTGCTGGGTCCACCTGGAACCAAAACCATGCTGCCCCACACACAAGGTCTCTTGGCTTTAATGTTCTGATTTGGCCTTTCTAGACACAGTACCCTCTCTCATGACCAGACCGCGGAAAACAATCTTGTGTGAACAGCACAGCGTGTGGCTCCTCTCAGATTCTTCTAGGAGCCTATGCTAGCTGCGGGACTCCCTGAGAATGAGATCGCACCATAATGTTTAACATCTACAGGCCTTAACAAATGGCCTCGAAACCGTCTCTCCCTATTAGGAACATTTAGGCACTTTGATACATTCCACATGACCCTCCTCAGGTATGTGCCTTTGGACTAAAGACCTATTCACGCTAAGTCCTGATACAACCACTGGGGACCCCCTCCCCCCCCCCGTCTGAGGACCTCTCAGGTCTGTCCAAGGATCTCCCAGGTATTAAGAAATTCTGCTTTTAGGAAATCAGTTTTGTTCCATTTAACTAACTCCCAGAGGGTGTTCAAAAGAGCTGAAAATTTCTGGCTCAGATTGCTTCCGTCACCACCAGGAGATGCCATGTTGGATGACTAGCTGAGATATATTTAAAAAAATTTATTTCTCTAATGTTTATTTTTTGAGAGAGTGCAAGTAGGGGAGGGGTAAAGAGAGAGGGGGAGACACAGAATCTGAAACGGGCTCCAACCTCTGAGTTGTCAGCACAGAGCCTGAAGCAGGGCTCAAACTCGGGAATGGCAAGATCATGACGCAGGCTGAAGTCGGACGCTTAACCAACCGAGCCACCCAGGCGCCCAAGACGTATTTTGTATGTCGGTGCTTCTATGTGTGCACCTCCCTGTCGTACAAGCATTAAGTAGCAGAGAACATACGTAAGGCTGTGCAATTCAATCTGCACCAAATAGGCAAAAAGGGAGTTATGGCGTAACACTGGGCAGTTGGTATGCACGTGGTCCTCAGCATTCTAAACTCTGGAGAAGCTGCTACACGTGGCCTCAAGGAAATACGTAAGCCAGGTAGAATGAAACCCTTAAACAAGAATTATTCAACAGCCGTGTTCGCACTAAACAGGTAAGGTTATATTTGGGGGTTAAACTAGTTTCTGAATATCCTTAGCCACACCCCAGGGGTTGGGGGGAAATGGAGTAAATGAGAACTTAAGCTTTCCAAGGATTAAGGTTCCAATCCTCTGAAATCGACAGAAGGTCAAACAAATGAGAACTCAGCTCCAGAGTAATAATTCTCGCTGGCACCAGCATGAGGCAGTAGTGATTCTCAAATTTAATATATTACATATAATATAAAAATAAGCTGAAGTTTTAAGGAACGTCCATTATTATTCAAAGGTTTGAGCTTTACTACTCCAACCCTGGGCTTTTCGACAATAAAACACACTGGAGCAAAAGGCCATGAAGCGCAACAAAGAGGTATACTGACTGACAGACAGACAGCTGCTGCAATACGCCACAGGCACTCCAGTCTTTGTGAAAGTGTGGAACGTGTAGATTCCAAGGGGAAAACCGCTTCCGAGATCTGTAACAGGAAGAAGCGGTAAGTGACCCTAGTAATAACATTCACTGCTGGGTACTACATCTTCCCACTTCTTTGTTTGTTTGCGTATTACTGAGAACAAGGCAAGGAAAGACACTATATCCCTGAATCAGTACTTCGGGGCTGAAAACCCTCCCTCCGGAGACTACCCATGTCAAAGCGGGTAGAGACCTCGCAGCGCACTAATAAAGTATCATCCTTAATGAAGGTTCTCTGTCTCAGGGCTTCCAGATGCATAAAAGTCACATAGCCAAAACCTTTTGGGTTCCGTGGGATTGTGGGTCTCTGGAAGGCAAGCAGCTCTGGTTTGGCATCCATGATCTCCTCATGGTTTTGCCTTATAGGTGCTTCAGATTGATCAAGAATCGTAAGGCGGATCGTTCCCTGGAAGGGCCAAGGGAGGTGGCTGTCATACTCTCCTTGCATCGTGTGCACAAAGAGGGATATGTAATTAGCACAGCGCTGAGCAGTTGGTAGCTGAAGGTGCAGGCGCATGCACAGTTTGTACCCGGGTTTGCCTGTGTAGAATCCAGGGCTATGAATGACGACAGGTTTCTCCTCTTCTTGAGATTTCAGATGCATCCCAAAGTTGCCAATCTTCCAGATGTAAATCCCGTTGCACTGCTGTGCTTCTATTTCAATGACTTTGTCCTCGAGGGTTCGAATCGTTTGTTTGAGCTCACTTACGTACATGCTCTGAGTTTCCATCTTAGCAGTTAGCTCTCGGATTTGATGGTCTTGTCTTACAAGGCGACCCTCTAACTGCTGAATGGTTTCTTGGAAATTCTGCACCTCTGGGTGACACACAGCGGAAACCCGGGACACAGAGGAAGAATCGTACGGAGGCATATCACACTGGGGTACGGGAGCTAACGCGAGGCTTAAACTCTGAACAGCCTGGGCCAACATCCTCATGTGCGACTGCGTATTCTCTTGCAGGTGGCGTGCCAAGTGATTCCTCTGCATCTAAAAACCAAGCACAAGCTGCAGGTTGGGACTAGATACTGTGAGGACTAGGAAAGGACCTAGCCAAGCCAAAGAAAAGGTTTTTAAGTAGTGTCATCACTTCCCTCATCCCCTACAAGCGTTTTCATCTTCATCAAATTCTTGACCTAGTGAGATGATCTTGTCTCTCCATTCACTGAAAAAGTGAGACTATGTGCTGAATACTCTCACCTGTCACTCAGATAAGTCTCCCTCCCACCTACAGAAGGGTCAGGATCTATACCCATTCATCTGACTCGGAGAGGACTCTCTGCTTGCCCAACATCAGTGTTTCACCTGGGCTCTCACTGGCACCCACATTTTCAACACCTCAGAGGTTTTGCTCAGTTATCCCCCTTTCCCTTTATCTTCATTCTCTCCCCCTGACTGTTCCCTCCGATTAGTCTTTCCTATTGAAAAAAAGGTACATCTCTCTATTGATCTCATGTCTCTCTTTAGCTAATAATACCATTTTCTCCCTCTTTCTTTTACGACCAAGAGCAGTCCATCTGCAGTTCCTAATTCATTTATTTTATAAATCTGCAAAGTATAATCTTTCTTGTCTCCACACTCTTCATAGGTCACGAGAACATCCGGTTACATGAAAAAATACTTATGGTAACTTTTATTATGAAAGTAATTCGTGTATATTATAGAAAAACAAAATATAGATGACCAAAAAGAAAGTTCCCTATTATCTCACCTAACTATCATTAACATTTTGATAAATTTCCTTCAAGTCTTTTTCTCCATGCACACATACAGAATCCTCCCACAAAACAGAATCAGGGTATATACCATTTCTTCTTTTTCTTCTTCTTCTTCTTCTTTTTTTATTTTTAAGTTTATTTTGAGAGAGAAAGAGAAGTGTGAGTGGGGAAGGGCAGGGAGAGAGGGAGAGAGAGAATCCCAAGCAGACTCTGTGCTGCTAGTGCAGAGCCTGATGTAGGGCTTGAATTCACAAAACCATGAGATCATGACCTGAGCTGAAACCAAGAGTTGGACGCTTAACTGGCTGAGCCACCCAGGTGCCTTTCTTCTTTTATTCTTAAAATTACTAAATGCATGCTTATTGTGAAAAAGTCAGGCAAAAAAGCATAATGGAAAAGCAAAAATATAGTTGTACTCTCCAGAAAGAATGACTTATAATAATCATTGATCTCAAACATTTGACACAACTGATCACTAGTCTTGAAACTAATTTTGGAGAACATAATATAACAATACCACCTCCTCCAGTTTTTAATAGTTTGTTCATGACTCCTGTGACGCTCTGCTTCTTCTCCTGAACACACTCACTCTACACGATCTCAATCACACCTTCCATTATCGTCATGTGTCCCATCAATATTCTGAGCCCCAATTTCTGTTTGGAGCTCCAAACTCATACAACGGTGCATGTCAGCTATCTCCCTGTCCACTGGTATTCTCAAATCCACTATGCAACAGAATTTACTTCATCTACATTCAAGAATTAAAAGAAGAAAAAACAAACTTTACCTTTACATGGCAACCGAAAGTACTGAATGTGCATGGAATTGGGGCTGTAGGACAGTCTAGATCATAATGATTAGGCATCTGAAAATCAAAACGAAGGTTAAAAAGTGGTTTTCCTTGCATATCATGTTCTAGTTTGATGAGATCACATTTGAAATAAATATTTACATTTCATCTAAACAAAATCATGTATTGTCTATGGATGCTTTTGCAAAATGCAGAGTTGAGTGGTTGCAACGGAAAGCGTGTAGCCTGCAAAGATTAAAATAATATTTACTTCCAAAGTCGCAGAGAAAGGAAACAGCAACATCTCATACCATCCCCCCAAATTGCTCAAAATTCCAGAAAATGAGTTTGTTTCTACTGCTGGGAACTAACACCCTCTAGTGACACTTCAGAGAAAAAGCATCGTCTGACGTCAACTACAACTGCAGACTCCAGGGCTGCTGTGGTCAGGACCGTTCCACAGGGACCAGGTAACTGCACGCACTGAAACCACTGGCTGCACCCACTATCTCCCTCGTGACCGTCCCGTACATCTTCTTCCTTTTTTAACCAGGGCATGTTATGGTTACTAGGGGGAGATGCAGACGTTAGAAGATATTTTAAAGCACGTTAATAAAAGTTCTAAAGAAAGTTACAGCCTTTGATTTGGGGGCTCTAAAACACATTCTTTAAGGTGAAATCCATTATGCAAAATCATGTTCTTTGAAAGTGGTATCGAATTCCCTTTAGAAATTTCGTTTGGCTAACCTCATAGATACTTCAATCAGAATGACCTTAGAGACCACTTACTCCAATCCTTCATGTTGCACAGTCTAGGACAGCAGTCTACAGAATGTTTTGTAATGAGACAGATAATAAATATTTTCAGCTCTGTAGGCCTTATGGTTTCTGTCCCAGGTACTCGACTCTTACCACTGTGACACACTAGCCATATACAACACACAGACACATGTGCATGGCTATGTTCCAATAAAATGTATTTACAAAAACAAGCAGTAGGCTAGATTGGCTGGTGTGTTGGTTTGCTGATTCCTGATCTAGAAGGTCGACTTTCTTGTCAGAGATCAGTAGGCAGGTTAGTGGCACAGCCAAAATCAAAACCTAGGTTTTCTCTCTTAACTTAGAGTTTTTTCCTACATTGTTTTATTTTTATTGGGTTTAATATATGATACACATTAAATATTAAAACAGAAAACAAAAACTAAGGAGGTGAGACTTCATAAGCAAAAAGAAGTTTAACACCTTCAAATTAAGGCTTTGTTGGGAAAGAAACTAAAAGACTCTGTTAAAAAACAAATGGAAAAGTTTAGTCAAGTGACTAAACTTGGCTTTGCTTGCTGCTACTTAGTAAGGTAATCAATTATGATCTTCGGGTTTGCAGATTTCATGGGTGTGTAAATATTTAGTGACTAATATTCATATTTTGTGGGTAAACTCCCCAAATGTCAAGTGATAGTAATCAGATGGAATTTTCCTTTCTCTGTTAATATAAACGTACAGTGCTCTATTACAACAGCTACTTCGGATGACGCCCAGGAGTGGCCTAGAGCACAAATGACAGAGGCGCTACCGATCTCGGAAATCTCAAAATGTCCCAACGTGTCTCAGCGGCCACAGCTACAAACAGTGCTCTGCTACTGACCGGATTTGCTTTCTTCTATTTCATTGTTCTCTCACTCTTCCGGCTGGTCTCTGCACACCTACCTTATTTCACAGTGTGCAAATATGTATTTCTCAAAGAGTTTTCTTTCTTTCAATGGAGATTTTTTAATTTTTACCTTACAAGTACCTAGGTTTGGTGGGAATTTTTAAGAAAACACATAAACATGGGTATTATGTTAATGACAGGAATTTTAAGTACTTAGAGCTGAATATTTTGTTCTTTCTGAAAGTACTATATTAATTTACATGAAAATTTTTTCAGTTTTAATATTTCTTCAACATGTATTCATTTTGCTTGACTGATTTAAATTTTCAATTGAAAACCTAACTTGTTTCTTTCATCTGTTGATGGAAATATTAACTTAGGAAAGGGAATCATTGTACCTGTTCTCTGATGAGCATGGTATTGCAGTATTCACAGATGACATTTGCCAAAGGACAGTTCTGGTCGTGGATCTAAATTTTATTAGAAAAATATTTAAAAATCATGAGAAAATCTGAAAAAGTAAAAACAACCTATTTTTACAAAAAGTAATTCTTTCACTATAAACAAGTTAAGGACCTCAATTTGTGCAAAACAGAAATGTAAGAATAATATACAAAGGTTATTTTCCCTCCCTCTGCCTTCCGGCTCTTTCGCAGGGTAGGAGCACACACAAGAGACTCTTGGATACCACTTCTGAACTGAGGCACAATATCTGCGACTAGTTTGGACAAAATTGACCAATAGTAGAAGTCTCCAAAGGCCCCCTTCCAAAAATTTCGAATAGCCACATGATGACTTAGTTAAAACTCTTATCGAGAAGGGTAAAAGCAGACACGTATCATCAGGGCAAGAGGCTTTGGTGCCAGGTTCTTGTGTGCGCCACACGGGTGAGCTTTGTGTTCCAGAATACAATGGATTTAGCTCAGCTGATATGCTGAGAAATAATTCAGCTTCCTGTTTAAGTCCATTTAATTTACTAAAGTTTAGAGAGACATCAATTTGCTCTAATTATGCCTCAGACTTTTCTATATTTTTAGCAAGTTGGCAGACTTTTTTTAGTATTTCATCAACCTAATGAATATGCTTGATCTTCTAAGATAGGAAAAATTACCAAGATGAATTTATAGGAAATAAAGTTTAAAGAAGTATCTTATAAAAAAAGAGATAAATTCTAAGTAGGTTATTTTAGTAAAGACACAGGACGGGGAGCCAGGACTAGGATCTCAGTGCTGGCTTTGCCACTGACTGTATTAACATAAAATTACTTAACCTCTCCACATCTCGGTTTCTGAATGGAAAACTGTTCTATCGTTATGATGTGGTCAAGCACCATGAAGTTTCTTTTGAAAGATTGACACTTTAATTGAAGTGTAACATGTACAGAAAAGTAAATTCATTACATGTGTACAGCTGGATGAATTATGTGGAATTTAATTTATTCTCCATAAAGGTTTTAACAACACATTCATTTCAAAGAGAAAAGTGTTAAGTCTGATAAAGTAATCATCTACTTATATTTGTCCCTAATCCAAGATTGGTCATTAAACTATCACAGAGGAAGGTAGATCAGCAAGTCTTTCCTAGAAGCCTGTGTTACTTACAGATCTACTATCGTGGTTAAGTAGTATAAACAATGTTTTCTAAGAAAGATACACGAGTATAAACCCTACACTTACTTAACCGGTTTTTTGAACCTTCTTTCTTAAAAATCAATCTTCCCACAAATCATATAGACCCGGATTTGGAGTAACATCTTCATCTCTAACCCTCAAATGTACATTAAAAAAGTTTTTTAAGAAGTCGTGAAATTAGCAAAACCAAGTTGGTACATGCCTCTTTATCTTCATATGCCATCAATGCAGCACAGTTTACACAAGAAACCTGTCTCCTTGGACACTCCTTGAGAATGTGAATATTAAGTTGGCATTTCTGGAAGGGACGCTGGCACTGGGGACAATTCATAAGAGCAAATTCGCAATGTGCTTGGTGATCCTATAATAAGAAAGAAATAATTGATTAGTATTTGCCAATCTTTATGAAATTTCCTAAAATAATCTCTTCCAAAAATGTACTGTTCTCTTTTATAGAAGTGGGTACTGAGCCTGCTTTGTTTAACACACACCATATGAAGATCTTAAAGAATTTAAAAATAATGGTTGTGAATTATAAATTTATACAAAGAATGTGAATTCTCAAGTTCACAATTGAACTTGAATAAAAAGTATCCAATTAGGCAACGTGAACTTGAATAATTAGGGAAGGAAGTCAGATTTTCTGATTATCAATTGAGTACTGTGTCAAAAGGACCATTCCTTCAAAGGGAGCTAATTATGGGCGAGCAAGCTACAGATATGTTTTAAATACTTAATTTCAAATAGAACATAAACAATATTTAATTTCTTGTAAAATAACTAAGAATTTATTAATTTAAAAGCGCTTTGGGGTCACCTGGGTAGCTCAGTGGATTAAGTGTCCATCTCTCGATTTTGGTTCAGGTTATGATCTCACAGTTTCCTGAGTTCAAGCCCTGCATCGGGTTCTGCACACTGCTGCCTGGAGCCCGCCTGAGATTCTCTCTCTCTCTGCCCCACCCCAACCCTGCTCACACTCGGTCTCAAAATAAAAAAATAAACTTAAAAAAAAAAACAAAAACGAGCAAATGCTTTCATCTGATTGCTTCAGCTCATCTCAGGCCAAAGGAGATCTCCATTTAGCTCATAATAAAATGCTTAATTTAAAAAAAAAAAAAAAGAGAAAAAAGTATAGTTAGGGTACTAAAATGACAGATGCCTACATGGGGCTTGTTGTTTATTTCAAGATGAGAGAAACAAAATTATGAGATTAACATGTATTATACTATAACACGTGATAATGTATTAACTTATATTCGAAATGCTCCCTGGGGCACCTGGGGAGCTCAGTCGGTTGAGCATCTGACTTTGGCTCAGGTCATGATCTCGTGGTTTGTGGGTTCGAGGCCAGCGTCAGGCTCTGTGCTGACAGCTCAGAGCCTGGAGCCTGCTTTGGATTCTGTGCCTCCCTCTCTCTCTCTGCCCCTCCCCTGCTTGCGCTTTGTCTCTCTCTGTCTCTCAAAAATAAATTAACCTTAAAAAGAAAAAAAAAAGCTCCTTGGTTTTACTGCAGATAATGTTTGCCTAAAAAACTTGTAGTAGAATACTGAGTTTTCTTTCTTTCTTTTTTTTTTTTTTAGATTATCCTGGATTTTTTTTTTAAGTTTATTTATTTTGAGAGAGGCGCAAAGTGTGGAGGATGAGCAGAGAGAGAGGGAGAGGGCCCGACATGGGGCTCAAACCCATGAAGCTTCGAGATCATGACATGAACCGAAACCAAGAGTCGGATGCTTAACCAACTGAGCCATCCAGGCACTCCTGATTTTCTTTCTTACTATCACTGGGGCAAAGCCACAGGAAATGGAGTAAGAAATTTATGGTTTTGGGGTGCCTGGGTGGCTCAGTCAGTTTTGTGTCTGACTCTTGATTTTGGCTCAGGTTATACTCTCATGGTTGTGGGATCAAACCCCACAAAGGGCTCTGCACTGATAGTGCAAAGCCTGCTTGGGATTCTCTTTCTTCCTCTCTCTCTGACCCTCCCCTGCTCATGCGTGCATGCTCTCTCTCTCAAAATAAACAAACATAAAAAAAAAAACTGTTAAAGAAAGAAACTTATGGTTTCTACATATGTTTATACTCAATTATGAAAGAATCGGCATAATTCGGCAAGAATTTATTAACCAGTCACTCTATGCGAGGCACCGAAGGGACGCAGCAAAGTGCCTGTTCTCTAGGAGCGGCCTTGCACACAGGCTAACCGCCAGAAAAGAATTTTAATACCTCAAGATGCCTCAGTTCCATCTTGTGCAAACAACCTTCATTTGGACATTTCACCATCAGAGAGAGAATCTCTCGTTTTGCAAAATTGTCAGGAAATAGTTGATTTTCCAGCAGTATTTCATTGTCAACTGGACATTTGTGACCTGCATCCCTAAGAGAAACAAGATACATACATTTAATAGATTTAAACAAATGCTACCGTTAGAAAATACAAACTTAACGCCAATGAACTTGAATTTAAATAAATTTAAAAAAACTAAAAAAAAAACCCACAAACTTTAATCTGCCACATTCTCCACTTACTATTTCCTATGGAAAATAACTTAACACCTTACATTGCATATCACCACAACAACCTGTCTTTCAGTGGACAGTTTAGCAACTGTTCTTTACTGAAATGAATACAACTAGCACCATTTTGATCACCTATCAAAACTACGGGGTTTTAGATTTGGGGATAGATTTTAAGCAAAAAATGAGAAAAAAAAATACTTGAATAGAAGCTTATTTTGATTGGCATGGGCTGAAATGAAAGTTAAGGGTGGGAATTTTGGCAGTCTGGCAGGTTTCTGTTCTGTTGGCAGCTGGAAGGGTACCAGTGAGACAGAACCAGGTGCGCTGCTCACGTGCTAACAAGTCTACGGTGTGTTGCTCGGTTACAAGTGGAAGTTAAACCAATTAGCAGCACCCCCACAAGGCCGCATTTTTAGATTTACTCTGAACAGTCATTACAATACTCTGGCTCACAGGCAGCGGCAGCTTTCCTTTGTGTTCGAGGTAGTTCGAGGTAGAGGTAGGACCTCTATGTCCTGATTCCCAGTGGTTTAGTCGATCTTATGATGGAAAAACCAGCCCCAGGAGCCTGGGTGTCTGTCACTCTCTGTTAACGTTTTGAGATGTCTCCATCTTCACTGACAAAATGTGAAGGTCGGGTAGGCTGCACAACCACTCAAGTGTTTGCTGAGCACCTCCTGTGTAGAAACCAACAGCACTAATTGCTTTGGCGGGTAAAAAAGTGCTGGGACACGGGGTCAGCGGTCAAATGTCTTAGAAGGAGTAAAGGTGAGAAGCGTGGTCTGTACGGGGCCTCTCTCCGAATGCATGATATTACTACCACACTGTCAAATGCTTTCTGAGAAGCAGAGAAATAGATGCCCAGGGGCGCCTGGGTGGTTCAGCTGGCTGGGAGTCTGACTTTGGCTCAGGTCATGATCTCACGGCTTGTGAGTCTGAGCCCCACACTGGGCTCTCTGCTGTCAGCACAGAGCCTGCTTCGGATCCTCTGTCCCCCTCTCTCTCCACCCCTCCCCTGCTCCTGTACACATGCTCTCTCTCAAAATTAAATAAAAACTTAAAAAAAAAAATAAAAGGAAATAGGTGCCCAAAACCTAAGTGATGGATGCCTAAAAGAAGTAAGAACAATCTTACAGAGTAAACTGGAAACCACTGCCCACAGCATGAGCAATCACACCAAAAGAAAATGGAATTGGACTGAGATGTATTTTGATTCCTTGAATGGCCATAACAGATGAAAAATTTCAGAGCTGTTTCTTTAAGAATTTTAGAGTTAAAAAGCTAAGTGGCCATTTCTAACTTAGAGGGAGATAGAAAAAAAAAAGGCTCAGACTTCCTTTTGTGGGTTTTACTTCCTTTTCAGACCGCTGTCCCACTACTTGCATGAATATTTTGCTATTAAAAAACTGCTAAAGATTAGCTACCTTAATGGGATGTGTGACACTTGGTAAAATACTATACATTTATTCCCACAGGGAAATCAACAATCCATTTTTATTACCTACATACAATATAAATAAAAATCATTATGAACAACAACAACAAAATTGAGCCTTTAAGATCGCTCTGACGTATATTCTAAACTAGTGGTCTCAACCAGGGCCGTTCTGGCCCCTGCGGGACATTTGGAAATGTCTGGAGACGCCCTGGATCTCAGAGCTAGGGAAGACGGAGACGCCACAGCATCTGTGGGCAGAGGCTGGGGATACCGCTAAATCATCCTACAATAATTTCCCACGACAAAAAGTGATCTGGAGGATCACAATGCAAAGTGAGGAGGATAAGAAAACCTACCCTAAACAGATCTTAGCGATTCAACAATGGGCAACACATTTTTTTCAAAGTGACACAAGTCATAAGTTCCCTTGTAACTTAAATGAAGCCAAGTCCCAAATATGGTGTCCCACATTCAAGTTTTACAGAAAAGTTAATTTAAAAGTTGAAAAAGAAAAACTTGTAAGACTAGTGAACAGCCAATTTAAGAATGATTTTACCAATATAACTAGATATTTACTGAACAACATAAAATCCCCCCCACTTCTTCCCATATTTTTGCTCTGTATAGAACTCCTTAGTCACCTAGAAATATCCCCATCTACTTCTGAATTCTAGTAAAATGTATCTATTTCTCAGGAGTTGAATTTGAATCACCTGTGGAAATCCCATACCCCTTCGTTTGGTTAAAGCAACCCTGATTGGGGGCGCCTGGGTGGCTCAGTCAGTTAAGCGTCCGACTTTGGCTCAGGTCATGATCTCACAGTTCGTGGGTTCGAGCCCTGCATCAGGCTCTGTGCTGACAGCTCAGAGCCTGGAGCCTGCTTCAGATTCTGTGTCTCCCTCTTACTCTGCCCTTCCCCTGCTAACACTCTGCTCTGTCTCTCTCAAAAATGAATAAACATTAAAAAAAAAAAATTTAAAAAAAAAAAGCAACCCTGATTTACTCGTGCTTTACTGAGTACCTACTGTGTGCCAGCCATTGTTCGTGGCACTTAGGAAATCTCAAGAAATAAAACAGATCTCAGCCCCTGCTCTTAAGGAGCTTTCTTCCAGTTAAACAAGCAGACAATAAATAAGTTGTCTGCTATTTCCGAGGATGAACAACGCTAAGGAAAAAAGAAAAGTGGGTAAGGGACATCGGGAGTGTGGAGGGAGGTGGGCAGGCTGTGGGACAGACGGGGTAACCAGGGGACCTGTGAGAAGGTGAGACGTGAGCCACGCTGGTGGAAGGAAAGCGTTAGCTAAGCAGTCAGCTGAAGGAAGAGGGCTCCACGCAGAGAAAACAGTTAAAGCCAACTCCCCAGGGCAAGAGCACACTTGACACGTCCAAGGAACAGCCGGATGAACTGTGGAAGGAAGGGGAGTGTAGCAGAGAGGCAGTCGGAAAAAGGACCATGGGCCCATCATCCCAGGTGACCTGCTGCGGTGTTCTTAGCGGAGATGACATCATCTTACTTATTTTACCGGGCTGTATTGAGAACAGTCTGGAAGAAGGCAAGGGTAGAAGCGGGAGGCCTGTGACGGCTGACGGTGATTCGGCCGGCAATAGCCGCGGAGGCAGTGAAAAGGAATTCGATTTTGGATGTATTACGAAGGTAGAGCCATCGACTAATACTTCCTTAAAAACAGTGGTCATTTTAGGGGCGCCTGAATGGCTCAGTCTGTTAAGCGTCTGACTCTAGATTTTGGGTCAGGTCACGCTCTCACTTGAGGTTTGTGAGTTCGAGTTCCACGTCTGGCTCTGCACTGACAGCGCAGAGCCTGCTTGGGATTCTTTCTCTTTCTCTTTCTTTCTCTCTCTGTCTCTCTGTCTCTCTCCCTCTCCCCCCCTCCACTGCTCGTGCTTGGTCTCTCTTTCAAAATAAATAAATAGAAACTTAAAAAAAATAAAAATGCTGGTCATTTGACAGCTGTCCGTAGACACCAGGTAGCGCGATCTCACATGGCTGTTATAGGATAACTGATCACGTAAGGGTAGCATCCCTTGTACGGCTGAGCCTGTCAGACTACAGGGCAGCATCGTTTGAGGCACATTTACTGTTTTATAAGCTTTTTTGAGTAATCTCTACACCCAACGTGGGGTTCAAACCCACAAGCCCAAGATTGAGAGCTGGACATTCTGACTGAGCCAGCCAGGTACCCCTAAGGTAGAGCATAGAGACTCACGTCATAGTCTGCAACAGAAGTGTTTTCAGTAGAAGTAGCCAATCCACCTATTTATGTATCTGAGGGTCAGGAGGGGACAAGACGGCGGTTACCTTTCCCATCACAGCAGAAACTGGAACAAGAATCTGAATTTCTCCACTTGCTGCCCAGTGCTCTTTTCCCTAAGTAACCTGCCAGTGTTAAGACTGCCCGCGGAAGGCCTGTGTCCTGGGTAGCACTGTGGCCCCTGCCTGGCTCTAGTAGTGCAGGCGATCACTTGATCACCTCACTTGAGCTACGGGACGCGGCTCTCACGCTCACGTACCTTATTGATTTGATGATGCAAGCTCTGCAGAACCGGTGGCCGCACGGTGTCTGCACTGCCTCCCGGAGCGCCATCAGGCAGATGGGGCACTCGTACTTGCTCTCCAGGGGCGGGTCGAACTCCACGTCATACCCCTGGGTCTCTTCCATGAAAGAGCTGGAGAGGTTCCCCGTGCTGGCGGTCCCACTCACACTGTCATCTTTGGCTGCAGCGCTGCAGGAGCTGGCCATGGCCGCACAGCAGTCACTCTCAGACTGGCTGGATCCACAGCTGTTTTCACAGTTTAGCAGACTCATAGTAACGTGATTGTCAACCGCTCTGTGGGAACAGCGAGAAAAGCACGCCTTAACATACACACACAGACACACACGTATGTCACCTTTCGGTTGATATACATCAGCTATGTTTATGTTATTTACGGAAGGCTTTCAAAGTTCTTTGACTTTTGCTTCATGGCTACGATTTTTTTTTGTTTAAAAGTTTTTTAATGTTTATTTATTTTTGAGAAAGAGAGACAGAATACGAGCGGGGGAGAGGCCAGAGAGAGGGAGACACAGAATCCGAAGCAGGCTCCAGGCTCTGAGCTGTCAGCACAGAGCCCAACGCGGGGCTCGATCTCTGGAATGGCAAGACATGACCTGAGCTGAAGTCGGGCGCTTAACCGACTGAGCCACCCAGGCGCCCCAGGACTACAGTCTTATGCTGAGTTAAGGAGCTCATGATCTAGGAGGAGGAGAGAATGTAAGGTTAACAGCAAAAAAGCACCTCAACTGTAACACTTAACTCTATCATAATTACCTGTTTATATGTCTGTTTCCTGTCACTGAAGTCAAGAATTTCCATATCCTCAGTACTTAGCACAAGTTCTTTCACATAATAGTGTTCACTAAGCATCTCCTGAAGAACTGAATTATGCTACTGAAGTTCCTTCAAGTATCCTAAGCTGAAGAGCATAGCATGGCCAGCAAGCACTGCAAGGAAGAGCACTAAACAAGGAATCAAGATTTCACCTGCACTACTAGATGTGGGATTTGGGGCAAGCTAAGGATTTGGATCTTGGCTTCCTCCTCTAGATTTAAAATTCTCCAAGTACTTCCAAATGTTCAGTCTGGGGATTTCTATTATGTAGAAAGAACGGAATTAAAAATATATATGTGTGTGTCCTTCTGCCTTCAGTCAGATCAAGTGACTGTGTCTCATTATCAATGACTGGAAAAACACATGAGGTTTCATTTGCCTAAGGAAAACTATTGCTTTCATGGGTAGGTGGGAAGCCTTTAAATTCTAAACCATTATAGTATTTATGAATTATAAGCTAATGTCTAAAAGCAATTCACAGTCTATGTAAGCAAGTAGCTGTTGCAGATAATTACAACTGAGGAAAACTGCGAATATATGCTAGATACAGTTCTAGAAACAGGATGTAAGCCTCTAGTCGATATGGTAGACAATTATCCCCCTGCCTGCCTCATCTTCCTACAAAAATCCTTGCTGCCCAACAGTGGGTTAAGACAGTAATCCTGTGTCTTTTTACTCTACAGATACTTTTTTCCTCTTCCCGAAAAGATCTACGAAGGAGGCGGCACTGTTCTGGCTAGAGAGACAGTGTGTGAAGTGGTGAAGAGCTTATGGTGCTGGAATTTAATGTCTGGTTTAACCCTCTTCTCCATCATTTGATGTATGACCTGAAGAAGTCAGGTAACATCCTACGCTTCCGTTTCCTCATCTATAAATGGGGATAATAACAGAATCCACCGAAGAATTACCTCGGATTAAATGCGTTATATGTGCAAAGCACTTGAACTGTGCCTGAAAGAATGAGTTATTATTATGTGCAGCTCTATACAGTAATTTTACTTAATAACTTTATTGTTCCCATTTTATCAAAGTGGAAACTATGGAGCATGAAAGGGTTAAGTAACTGGCTAGCCAGTTATAAGGTAATACTTGAATTGTTTCCCAAGATTGATACAAAGTATCCGCTGACCAATTCCCTATCATGAAAAAAAATTATAATATAACCAATTACTGTTAGGAGGAAACAGTCACGGCCTTCTCACCAGGCAAGCTGCTTTATAACAGTATCTTGAGCCTCATTCCATGTTTTGGTGTGACTGCTCATGGTTTGCAAAGAGTTTTTTGGTGTGTACAATAAACTTTTACCAGTTATTACTTCAGTGATTCACTGATTTTTACTTCCATTATTTCTGAACTTTGACAAAGCACTGCCTGAATGAAATATTGTGGGGGGATGCAACACTTACTTTGAATGCAAGATGAGTAAGTATTGAAAACGGTCTTGTCGTAAATCATGGCTTACATCCACATATTGCTATCTGGGTATACACATTATAATCCAAACAGTATACTGCTTAATATCTTAGGGAAGGGGCAGGGTGTAGTATGATGATGTACAAAACTGTGCTCCTCTCAGAGCAACAGGTGCTAAGGAGAAAGGTTCTAAGGTGAAGAAATCGACAAGGTGTGTCCCGAATCGGTCCATTTTAAGTTAATGGAAAATTCATTCATGGCGAAATACAGAACTCCAATGAAGTAAAATGATCAAAAGCAAAATACTGAGAAAGTACCTTTAATCTGCTACTAACTTTAGAAACAGAACTACTCACCAACTCTTGAAAATCTATTCCAAAAATGCAAGGACTTGTAAAAGTGCTGCAGTGGCCAAGAAGTGCTGCAAAACAGCTCACTGTTCTGTCTTAATTTTGAATATAAATTCAAGAGGGATTCCCCTCCCTAAGGCACTACTGGTTTTCCTCCAAGAGCTAAGGATTTGAGCGACTTCTTTTTAAAATCAAAGTAGCCAAAACTGAGAAGACCTCGCTCTTACACTTCTGAAATACTGAAGTATATAACGGATGCAGGTTGACACTCTGCTCATCAGAGACCACCAGCGCCTTAATGAGACACACACACATTCCTTCCTTGAATCGCAAAGAGGCCACCCCAACCTCAAAATCAGAAAAACCTCTTCTATCTTCCCCAGCAATCACAGGGGAGCGGACAATATGGCTCTCTACGAGTCTTTCTCGTTTCTACGCCTGTGGAGCAAGACATTAGTAACCTGTCCTCCGGAGAAACAGAGAAACACGCAAATGCTACACATTTCGAGCTGCTCATACTTTAGGTGCTTTCTGTTCACATTCAAGACAGTCCTAACTCTTCACCGGAGTTCCCCTAAAACCAAATACTAGGAACAGCTTTATCAACCCAGCGTCTGGAACAATCGCTACCGAATGCAGGGGCGGGGGAGGAAACATTTGTCCCATCTGAACCTTTTTTTTTTTTTCCTTTTTAAAACTTTCTGCCTGGGATCTCTATCGAGTTCAACACGGAACCTGAAAATAGCTTTCCCAGGACAGTGACGGATAACGGTGGGAACTTAAAAGGTGCCCCCTCTTAAAAAAAAAAAAAGCTGGTCACAACTCTGAGGGACGGGAAAATCCAGAAGACAATTTCCTTTTCTGGGAAGGGGAATACGTGGGGTGCACAGAGGCAGGGTTAAGGAAGGGGGTCGGGATTCCCGTCGGTGAATGAATGAGGGGAAAGGAGGAGGCCCCCGCAGGCAGGGAGAGCAGAGGTGAGGGGAGAGGGGGCGGCGTCCCCAGCCTCCAGAAAGCGAAGGAACAGAGGGCTGCCTTCCCAATCTTTGGGAAGCGAGGGGACAAAGGGCAGCCTCTCCAATCTCGGGGAAGCTAGAGGACAGGGCGCGGCGACCCTAACCAGTGAGAAACGGGAGGGGGCGGCGTCGCCAACCTCTGGGAAGAGAGGCCGCGGCCGCTGGGAGGAGACGTCCGAGAAAGACTCACCGCTCTTGTACCCTGGGCCGCCGACTTCACCCGGCCGCACGACTCCGCGCCGCCAAGTCTCCTCACTCCGAGCTGAGGCGCCCTGGACACCAATCTCCCCACCCGAAGGCCTCTTCGGCCGCGACCCGGGGAGGCCCGGAGCCCGAGCCCCAGCGGCGGACACCCCTACTTCCGCCTTCTCTGCTTGCCCTGGGCAGCGAGGGGCGGGGATCGGGCGGGGCGGGACAGAGCGGCCGAGCTGGGCCCGGGCTCCCCCTGGCGGCGGTCCTCCAAGGGCGTGTGGGCTTCGGCGCAGGCGCGGGGCAGGGCCAGTTGTCAATCCTGCGCACTCCGGCTGGGACTCCCTTGCAGCTCAGATAGGTATCCACCTGGGAATTCCTTACACCGCAGTCCTGAACTACTGGGGGTGTGTGTGTGTATGTGTGTGTGTGTGTGTGTGTGTGTGTGTGTGTGTACACTACTGGGGTGTTTGTGTACTGTACTACTGGGGGGGTGTGTGTGTGTGTGTGTGTGTGGTGTAGTTTCCCTATCCAAGCAGGAGAAAACCTCAGATGGGCTTCGGGAATTCTTAAATCGCTCCCCAACTCCACCCTCCTTGCCAAGGAAGTTTCCACGGTACTTGGAACCCTCTGTTACCACCTGCTCCTTCTCATTTAACCAGTCCAAGAGAGTCAAGCCCATATATTTAAACATTTCTTTGAAACTGCTGCCAATGACACCATCCTCTTTTCTGTCACTGTCATGAGAAAGCTATTTTGATTTCCCTGTTTAACTGGAAGCAAACATCAAAGGAATGTAACAGGCACTTTGCAGGAGATACACAAATATTTTCATCCACCTCTGCAAAGGTGGCTCGTGTTCATCTCTAAGGGGAGGCATTACAGGGTAGTGGTTGCACAGTTTTAGAGTCACTGTTAAAGAACACGTGAGGGGGGAAAAGACTCCTAAGTTAGAGAGAGGTAAAAAGTGAAGACAGAAAGACAGGCAAAGGGCTAGATCAAGCAGAGTCTTGTAATCCATGCAAAGGAGATTTATAGGGAGGGAAGAGGTCTGATGTCATGTATGGGAATCACTCTGGCTGCTCTATGAAGAGGAAGGACAAGGATAGAAGCAAAAGGAAAGGGGAAAAGAAGGTTGCAGTCATCCAGGAAAGATGGTGACTTGAACAGGTGGGTAGCAGTGGATGTGATTAGAAGTGGGGAAGATACCTTTTGGAGGGAGACCACCATGTCACAGAACTTGCTGATTAGGTGTGAGCTGGTGATAACAAGGGACTGTGATATATTTTTTTTATAATTTTTTAATGTTTATTTATTTATTTATTTTTAATTTTTAAAAAATTTTTTTAATGTTTATTTATTTTTGAGAGACATAGAGGCACGGCGTGAACAGGGGAAGGGCAGAGAGAGAAGGAGACACAAAATCGGAAGCAGGCTCCAGGCTCTGAGCCGTCAGCACAGAGCCCGATGCGGGGCTTGAACTCACAGACTGCGAGGTCATGACCTGAGCTGAAGTCGGCCGCCCAACCGACTGAGCCACCCAGGCGCCCCTGTTTATTTATTTTTGAGAGACATAGAGACAGAGTATAAGCAGGGGAAGGGCAGAGAGAGAGGGAGACACAGAATCTGAAGAAGCAGGTTCCAGGCTCTGAGCCGTCAGCACAGAGCCCAACGCGGGGCTCGAACTCACAGACCGAGAGATCATGACCTGAGCCGAAGTTGGCCGCTTAACCAACTGAGCCACCCAGGCGCCCCAGGGACTGTGATATTTTTGATGAGCGACTGAGTGGATGGAGAAGCATGAAAGAGGACCAGGTTGGGAGAGGAAAGAATCAGGAGTTCCATGTTTGACCTGCTGAGGCTTAAATTGCTTGCTGGTATACACTTAGAGACCTTTAGTAAGTTCTGGAAGTAAGGCCTCTGAAACTTGTGGGAGAAATCAGATCTGGAGTTGTAAATTTTTGAGCAACCACCATATAAAGTGTTTGGAATCACCTGAATGATATCACCGAGGGCGATTGTATTTAGGGAAGAGATGCAATCTGGTATCTTTAATGTGGGTAAAGGCACCTGAGGGTCAGATTCTTTCTCACACCAGAAGCAGGAAGAGCAAGAAAGTAAATAGGGTAACCTTTGATCACATTACAGATCAAGAAAGAGTGAGTCAATCAGAAGAGGAATTTGATGAGATGGAACCCAGCAAAAGGTCAGAGATCCAGCATGGCTTTCCCCGTGTACATTCTGTTTTGGGGAGGAGGTGCCCTGGGTCGAAACCTCCCCCTAGCTGTCCATCTTCAAAGGCAGGAATTTTGGAAATGGCCCGATGTCGTTAATCTTTGAGTTGTAGAAGCAGTTACCTCTTGAATGGTTTCATGATTGCTAACGGTGGCTAAACAAAGCCAAAGGAGCACGTAAAGGAATGGTATCCCACAAAAGATTCTGGCCTTGGAGTATACTTTGAGGGTAGTAAGTTTCAGGATAACTGCATCATTTCTCCCCTCCTGCTCCTCCCACCCCCTTTCCACCAAAATAAGGGAAAGTTCTCATAGCGGGGTTGGGAGTGAGGAGTGAGGGTGGGTTGTGGGGAGCACAGAGGCAAGTGAGTGAGGTATGTGGACAGGTAGATGTGTCACTGGAAGGCTCTGGGGCTGTGCACCTGACTCAGGCTACTGTCCAAGTCGAGAGTAGACTCTGAGCTGCTAGGAGACAGAAGTTTAATTTTGAACTTACCTTGAAGTTTATAGAAGTTCCCAAAATTGCCTATGGCAGGGACGCCTGGCTGGCTCATTCGCAGGAGTAGAAAACCCTTGATCTCAGGATTTCCGGTTCCAGCCCCACATTGGGTATAGAGATTACTAAGGAAAATAAATTTTAAAAAGTCATCTATGGCCATGCGTAAGTCATCTATGGGCTTTCTTTGATAAGTCCAGTCTACTAGCAAGGACTAAAAATGCTTGCCTTTTTTCTCCACCCTCTTCCCAAATCCCAGTCAAGAATCCAGACATTTCGTGGGTACCCTCATTTGTTCTGCTCTTGGAGAGAGGAGGGAATCTTTTTTTTCCCTTCATTTGGGAGAGGGAGGAATGGTGGGTGCATGTCGAATGCATTGGGACAAGTTTTTTCCTTGTTCAAGTAACAATTTCCATTGTTCAAGCAATGTTGAGATGATAAGTTGACCCCATTTATTGCTTTCCTTGAGGGAAAGAATGTACCAGCCAGAGGAGGTCAGTATCTGATCTATTTGTGAGTTGTATTTTCAATGTAAATGAATCGCTTTTGTCTGATGTGTATATTTGTTTCCCATGAGCTGAGTTAATGTCCAGGCGCTCTGGGTGGAAAAAATCCGTTTTTGAACTGACAGAGCTACGAGTCAGGTTAATTCATCCAGGTAAATGATACCTTATGGCTTCTCTTGGTACATTCTCTCTGGACACATTTTTAAAAATTACTATTAAGAAAAATCATCCAAAACTTGAAATAAAGCAGAAAGAGGGCTACCTGTCCTTCCGGTGTCATTTTTAAACGCGCGTGCCTGATACATCTTTAATGATCTGTGTCAGAGAATTCATCTATGTTTCACTTTGCTGTTTATTATTTGATTAGAAACCAAACAGACACTGGTTTCTGGTGGCTAGAACCATATTCTGTCTAGTTAAAAAATGTAACCCCAGGGGTTAATGCACAACAGGATGTTAAGCACTTTTGTATCGAGTAAGCAGGTGATTTCGTTTCGGCATTCCTTTGACCAACTGTATAACATCTCTGCCTCTTTAAGTCTTCTTTGAACCAGCTTTATTATCTTAATGATCCCCTCATTAATTAATAGTTTGAATAAAATCTTAGACATATGTTCATTCTATATTTATATAGTAATCTTATGTTTAACTTTCCGGAAAGTATACTTTAATGTTATAACATTCCTACTCAACTCTGCTCCTTTCCAATGTTTACAACTGGAATAAATTGCTCGGATTTTTGCATGTTTGATGGCTAACCTTTTGAATGGGACAATGTTGGACCTCTTAGGACGTCAGGATTCTTAGAAAAAAAAAAAAAACTTTAATCATGGCAACGTAACACAAAACCAAAAATGTATGTATTAACTTTTGGCTCACCCATACATTGGAACACAAGGAGGCTTTTCGTTTAGGAAGTTTCTGTGTTCCAAAGCCTGATTCGTGGGTGTTCCCACTGGGTGCTGGGTAAGGACATTCTCATACCAGCACTGGAGAGTAGAGTATCTGAGGCAGGACTATAGCGAGTGTCCTGGATTGTGGCTTGGGCTTGCTTGGTAGGAAGAAGAGGAAACTATTTCCAGTGTTCCTGATTAGAATTTATAATATAATTTTACCAAAAGGCAATTAAATAAGTAATGATTAGTTTCTTTGAATTGCCCATGATATAGTTGAAATAATGTCTTTTATGCAGCAGAATTATTTTTGGTAATTATATCTTTTCACTGCAAACTATTTCAGATACAATATGAGTCAAATAGTCTTTTGTGGGGCAGACTGAGAAACTAGTCCCAATTTATAGCATTGTTTTTTTACAAAATACGTATTTTGTTCCGAATAACTAAATAAAAATGCTTTGGGGAGAATATACAGTTCTTTAATAGATTGGGAACAACCCACAATGAAGTTTATTACAATGATAAAATTAAACAAATTAAAAGCTCTTTTGCTAAAAGGGAGTGAAGAGGAAGTGTGTGTGTGTGTGTGTGTGTGTGTGTGTGTGTGTGTGGGTGCGCGCGCGCCCGTGCATGGATGTGCACGTGTGTGTTTGGTTAATGCAATCACACCTTTTAGTTTCTTATCACAGAAAGTAGGTTCCTGAGGTTTTTGCCTACCTTCACCTTTTCATATGGTGCTATTTTTAATACCTTGTGATACTTAACAGACAAAATGATTTTCAGTTTCAAATTAAACTTTCAACATTTCACATCAAAATATCATACTTTCATCTCAATTTCTGTAAAAACAGAATAGATTCTTTTTGGATTTTTTAAGTAGAACATTTCATTAACAAATAATGAGACTGACCGCTTCCTTGTAACAAAGTCATTTTCATGTTCTGAATGACAGCTAATACTCCATTGCTTTTTGGAAAGAGATTCGGTAGGAGGTACAGCCTTCTAATAATAATGGTGAATTAACAGTAATCTTTGAAGATTTGACATATGCAAACAGGAAGATTTCCCAATGTTTTTGAGGGTGAGTGGTGATGGTAAATTTTTCTTAAGGCATTTATTAAAGGTCATTTACATTTTTTGTTTTCTGCATCAGTGAACTAGGAATATGAGCAGTCAATGCCGGAAGTTAATGAACAAGAGATAATTTTAGCCATGACCAGAGAGGCCTATTTTCTGATAGGAAATCCCTCAGAACTAAATTGAGAAAATGCCAACTATCATATTCCAGAGAAGAAATAAAGTGTTAGAAATTGGAACAAAGCTGGAAACTAGAATGATTCATCAGCTTTAGTTCCGTTGCTCTTAAAATAGTTTGTAATTTACTTCACTTCTTATATCAAGCATTTCCGATGTAATTAAAATGCCTCAAAATAATGTTAAAGAATGTACACTTTCCCATGTATGGCTCTGCCTGTAGTAAATTAACTATTCCTCTAAGGCTATTTTTACTGCATTTGCTTTTATAATGTGTCAGTGAACTTTTGTGCATGAATCTTTGTCAGTATTTTAAATTATGACTTTAAGATGGTTTCCTTCAATGGAAATTGGTAGGTCAAAGGCTATGAATATTTATTACTTCTGTTACAAATGACTCTGGAGGAAGACTGTCAATTTGTGTCCCATCTGGTTCTTGGTGTGTATTTTGTTCATTCTCCCTCCAATTCGAGGATTGAGTGTTATTTTAAAAAAACAAATGAACACCCACCCCCAGGCAAACCTCCCTGCGCCCTTCTATACACCCCAGTAACTTAAAAAAATTAAAATTCACATACAAGATAACACAGTCATGCTACATAAGGGTGGAAAATACAAGGCAATTTTTCCCCTTGTATTTTTGAAACTCAGTTCTACTTTCTTCAAGTCACCATTGTAATAAAAAAATATATATATGACCAACTTAACACTTGAAAACAAGGCCTTGCTCTTTAAATAACCTGTATTTGGGAAGGAGAGGAGTGCGGACCAGCAAGAGCTTTAGGGCCACTACGCCATGATCCCTGCCTTCATTAAGCTCACAAGACCTTTTTTTCAAGTTTATTTATTTTGAGAGAGAGAGAAAGAACTTGAGCAGGGGAGGGGCAGAGAGAGAGGAGACAGGAGACAGAGACTCCCAAGCAGGCTCTGTGCTGTCGGTGCAGAGCCCAACATGGGGCCCCAACCCACAAACTTTGAGATCATGCCTGAGTAGAAATCAAGAGTCTGTCGCTTAATCACTTGACCAAGTGAGCCACTGAGGCGCCCCAAAGGTCGCAAGACTTTTGACGTGAGTACAATCTATAGCCCCCTCTAAGAATGGCCTGTGTTTTTTGCTGACACTCCACTGGGGAAGATGAGACCCTAGTACATTCGGAAGAGAAGGAAAGGTGGACTTTGGAGCCATAAATTGGCAAACTTGAAAATGGCTATTTAAAGTATTGATAACGTGCCTTTGGGAAGGGGTACAGTTTCTAGTCACAAAAATGCTTAAGGTTTATAAAAATTTATGGCATTTATCTCAGAGACTGGAAAAGAGCCCCTGTTTGTCTAGGCAAATAAAACATTAAAGACTCCTAGCATGGGACAAAGTTCATTAACTATTGATTATTAAGGCTGTTTTCCTTATCACGACTCTTTAGTGTCTGCCCGTTTGCTTATCTTTCAGAAATGTTCCATGTTGGTGCTTACGCTCTTTTTCTTTCCCTCTCCCCACTGTGAGTTATTTGAGAGTTTTTTTATTTTTTAATTACTTGAGAGTTAGGTACAGACATTGTTATATGCTTTCCCTAAACACTTAAGTATTTGAAGAACAAAGACAGTTGTACAGCTTCCTATATAACTACAATACTATGTTCACACTCAGAATTTTACTGTGCACAATAAATGTTATCCAATACACATCCACATTTAAATTCCTGTCAGTCGTACACCAAATACTCCTTTAAAGCCGTTTCTTCTATTTAATTTCCCATTCAATCCAATCCAAGTTTGCAACTGCATTTGTTTGCCATTATGTACATTTTTAAATTTTATTTTAGAATTTTTATACATGTATTTATTTTTTATTTTGAGAGAGAGAGAGAGAGAGAGAACAGGCAGGAATTGGGGAGGGATAGTGCGAGAGGGAGAGAGAATCCTGGGCAGGCTCCTCTCTGTCAGCACAGAGCCCAATGCGGGGACTCAAATTGGTGAATTTGAGAACTGTGAGATCATGACTTGAGCCGAAATCAAGAATAGGTGCTTAAAAACCCAACTGAGCTGCCCAGGCACCCCTATATAATCTTTTTTAAAGTGAAACTTTAACTTTGTGATAATTGTAGATTCCCATGTAATTGAAAGATATACTAGAGAGAAAATCCCATTTCCCCTTTACCCAGTTTCCACAAATGATACTGTCTTGCAAAACTATAGCATGGTATCACAATAACCTGCACGGATGCCCAGTACCATCAAATACCAAATATTTCCATCACCACAAGGATCCGCCATCTCCCCTTTTTATAGCCACCCCTCCTTCCCTCCTGCCTCTACCCTCCCTAACCAGGAAACCACTAATCTCTTTTCCAGTTCTATAACTTTATCATTTCAATAGTGTTACATGAATAGAATCACATTGCATGGCAACTTGGGGACTGGAACTGGCTGTAGACACTCCTGTGCCAGTTTTTGTGTGAACACAAATTTTTATTTCTCTGGGTCAGATATTCAGGAGTATAATCATTAGGTCACATGGTATGAACATTTTAGCTTTTTAAGAAACTGCCAAACGTTCTTCCAGAGTGGCTGTGCAATTGTGTATTCACACCAGCAATGTAGGTGTGATTCAGGTTTGGAGCAGTTACACACCTATCTTCCTCGAATTAATTTTAGATATTTCATATTTTCTTTTGCAGTTTGTAACGAGATATTTCCCCTCAAATATATCTGCTTTGAATTTTGTTTAAATATGGTGTTGTTTAAAAAGCAGCAGAAGTATCAGAAAATACTAGAAAGTACAAAGAAAACACTAGAAGTTATTTTTAATTCTCTGGTCTAGAGGTCCTATGTATTAATATTTTTATGTCTTTCCTTCTAGTCTGTCTGGAATATTTTCATATGTTTTGTGCAGAATACTGTTTGTTAGTATTTTTACGTGTATCCTTCACAAATACAGATATTTGTATGATACAAAAATGGTATCATGTTGTTACATAACCTACTCTCTTCACATAGCAATAATTCTAAACATTTATCTGCTTCATTCAACAGCATAATTTTAAGAATTTCATCTGAGAAGATCTCCCCAGAAATTTATTTCTAGTGTATCTTTTGTTGTGAAGTCAGGAAAGCTATCACACCCAGGGGTAGTTATTTTGTATAGTAGTTGCTTTACTAAACTTCCAATAATTCTTAAACTTTTTCCATTTATTCACGAAATTTTCTAAATAAGCAAACCTAGTGAAGAGAAATAATGGTAATTTTGTCTTCTCAATTTCTAGTTCTGTTTCGTATTGAATTATCTTAGTTAAAACCTTCAGAAAATGTAAAATAATGGCAGATGTGTTTTGTATTCTGGTGCTCTCTCCTTCTTCTGGTATTTATGTATAATATGTGAATGTATTTAGAGCATGGCAAAGGAGGGGCAGAGAGAGAGAATCCCAAGCAGGCTCTGCTCTCTGTGCTGAGCCCAAAGCAGGGCTAGATCTCATGATTGTGAGATCATGACAATGAGATTAGGACCTGAGCCCAAAACAAGAGTCGGATGCTTAGCCTGCTTAGCCGACTGAGCTACCCAGACGCCCCTCCCTCCTCTGGTTTTTAAATGGGGATGTGTCTACTCTTTCATTGTCAAATAGAATGTTGGCTGGTGGTTTGATTTGGGATGGGAATCTTTATTACTGATATTGAGATAAACATTGCTTTTGATCGAGGTGACCAATATGTATGATACAAAATATATTTAATTACTAATAGATGTCCTAATATCCAAGCATCCAGGGGAAAATTCCACTTAAACAGGTGGAATAGTTCTAGTAAAGCAGTGCTGAATTCGATTTGCTCCTATTTGATTTATTTATTTACTGCTCACATTACTTTTTGCCAGGTTGTGCTAAAAGGCTTATGCCTGATTCACAAATGTGTTTCTAGCTTTTTAAATAATCTGAATCAAATGTTTGTAGCATTATAATTAGCTCTTTGTTAGAATTTTGAAAGAATTCATTAGTTAAAAATTCACTGATTCCTGAAGATTTTTTGGAGGCAATTTTTAAATATTTATACTTCCATAATTGCTTTCTTCAGATATTCTACTTCTTAAGCTTAATTTATGGTTCAAATTATATTCTCCAAAAACTTTCCACATTAGTAAGATTTTCTAATTCATTATCAAATAATTTTATATGATGTGATAATTTATTTTTAAAAACCTCCCTTGAGAGGCAAGGAACGTCCTGAGAGCTAGGGACACAACAAACAAGCAAGAACCCAGCCTTTACGGAACTAACACTCTGGTGGAGAGAGTAAGAAAATATTTAACAAACAAGCAAGATGATTTCAGATCATAGTGAACCTTATGTCTGATTTGCTCACTAAAAATTTCTAGTTTTCCTCTGGCCACATGGTAGGGCTGTATTGCTCCGCCCCTCAGAGTTAGATATGGCCATGTGATTGCTTTCCCAGTGAAACGTGGACAGAAGTCATGTGTCACTTCAGGCTGTATCATTTGCCATACCGACTCTTTCCCGTGGCCACGGCAACCCTCACTTCTGCTGCAATTTATTGACTGCAGGAAAGTCATAAGGACATGCCAGTATCAGGGTTTGGAGGAATAGACTCTACTTCTTGTTGAGAGGAGTTGCAAAGTCATATTGCAAAAGGTGTAGATTCAGGGAAGGGTGACTAATTGTAACTATTTTGCAATCAATAGACCACAATTATTTTCTGTTTGGAGTTTTTAAATTTCCTTTTTTAAAATCTCTCTTTAGTGTTTTAGTTATTTTGAAAGAGAAAGAGAGAGAGATAGAGAGAAAGAGAGAGAAAATCCCAAGCAGGCTCCATGCTGTCAGCCCAGAGCCTGATGCAGGGCTTGATCACATGAACCTTGAGATCATGACCTGACCCGAAATCAAGAGTCAGACGTTTAACTGACTGAGCCACCCAGGCACCCCTAATTTGTTTTTTTCTTAACATTTAAAATTTTTCAGTTGAGTAGCTATTTCATGTGTATTAAAAACCCCAGAAAACCTTAAGGACTACTATTTTGATCTGTTTCTGCACACAGAACACTCCTGACACCAAATGTGTGAAGTTTTTTTTCCTCATACCAAACAATTCTACAGCTTTCTGGGCACCCACTGGGTGTACTACAATTTTTAAGTCAATTCTGATGCTAACTACTCAGAATTAGCACAGACCCCACAGTACACAAGACAGCCTCCACTTCAGGTGTCCCTCCCAAGTCTGGGCAACCTAGACATCTGATGTACCAGCTATGAAGTTGAAAGGTTCCCACGACCCCCTTCTCAGGTCTGGTAATTTGCTAGAATGGCTCACAAAACTTTGAGAGTCACTTTACTTACTATTATTGGTTTATTATAAACGATATTACTCAGGAACAGCCAGATGGAAGAGATGCATAAGGCAGGCAAGAAACTTCCGTGCCTTCTCTGAGCAAGCCACCCTCTCAGAACTCCATGTGTTCACCAGCTCAGAAGCTCTTCAGATCCTAGTAGGGGTGGGGCTGAAAGGTCTAACCTTCTAATCCCTGAGATGGTCCCTCTGGCAGCTACCCCCCATCCTGAAGCTAAACCTAAACTCAGGTATGCTTGAAAGGGGCTCGTAATGAATAATAAAACAATGCTCCTCTGAACACTATCATTCAGGAAGTTCCAAGGGTCTTAGGAGCTCTATGCCATGAACGAGGGACAAAGATCAAATGTATTTGTCTTATTATATCATCATTTCACAAATACATTTAGACCTACAAATTTCTGATTGAGTAAGGCTCTGGGTATCCTACAGTTACTACATGTTAACATGCGGTAGTCTTGTTTATTATTATTTTGTAAATAGTCTAAAATTGTAGTTTTACTTTCTTTTTTGATCTAATAGCCGGTAAGGTTATGTTTTAAAATGTTCAAATCATCAGGATTTTCTTTTTCTTTGTTATTAGTGACTACATTATATTACATTTTGATTGGAGGATATGTTTCATATAATTTTGTTGCATCGAGGTCCATTATGTGGGCAATCTTTGAAAATGTTTCATGGATACCAGAAAAGAAGGTGTGGATATTTTTAAATTGTATGTGAAGTTTGAGACATATTTGTATGTAAGTTCAAACACATTAATTAGAATATATGGAAACTCAAAGTACATACACACATAAAATTTATCACAGAGAGTGGTTTCTTAAATATCCAATTAAAAGCACATTTCTGCCCATTTATCCTCTTTTTTTGTTTTAAACATTTCAATGCTTTGTCATTAATGTATGAAAGATAATTATTGTTAGTTTTAGCCATTATGTAAATTATGTATAATTTAATTTCTGGTCTTTCTGGTCAGGCATTTATTTTGTTTGGATCTGCTTGACTTAGGTGGCTACCTATCACGTTCCTTTATTCTGCATCAGGGAGCAAGAATTCCTGTCCCCTTAAGGTCCTTCTAGCAGGAAAAAGAATCAAATTGACATGAGACAGATTAGCAGGGGAAAATCAAATTTATTAGCATTTGTGTGGGGAATCCGTGTGGATAAGGAAATTCCAAACACGGGTAAAGTGAGGTATATGTCATTCTGAATTCAGGAGAAGTGGGTAGGAGTCTGGGACTTCATTTTTTTGTTGTTGTTTATTTATTTTTGAGAGAGAGAGAGGGAATCCCAAGCAGTCTCCCTGCGGACAGTGGGGCTCAAACTCAAGAGTAAGATCATGACCTGAGCCCAAATCAAGAATCTTTGAATGCTTAACCAACTAAGCCATGCATGTGCCCTAGGAATCTGGGACTTCAAAGGGAAGGAATGCAATTTATAGGAAGAGGAAAAAGAGTAAATGTTTGGTAAACAAGTATTTCCTGGACCACTTGGAAACAATAGTTCATAGAGGACTTTGAGCAAACTGGTCTGGCTAGGTTCCTCCCTCTTATACCTAGTTCAGATCTTTTTTTTTTTTTTAATGTTTTTATTTATTTTTGAGACAGAGAGAGACAGAGCATGAGTGGGAGAGGGACAGAGAGAGAGGGAGACACAGAATCCGAAGCAGGCTCCAGGCTCTGAGCTGTCAGCACAGAGCCCAACGCAGGGCTCGAACTCACGGGCCGAGAGATCGTGACCTGAGCCAAAGTCGGACGCTCAACCAACTGAGCCACCCAGGTGCCCCAGTTCATATCTTAATGTAGTTATCTATGGTGATAGCTCCCTTTCTGGAGTAGGTCCTCTGTCTAAATTCTTTTTAGGGGTTCCTGGCTGGCTCAGTCGGTGGAGCATGCAACTCTTGAATTTGGGGTCATGAGTTCAAGCTCTGCATTGGGTGTGTGCCCTACTTAAGAAAAAAAAAATTCCTTTTAGGCAATTGTAAAGGGAGGTAAAGAGCTATTCCTGAATTTGCTGAGTTTTGATTACTTTTTAACTCAAAGTAATCTGCATGCCAAAGTGGCCCAGCTTGGGGTAGCCTGCCCTTGGCCTCTACATCTGATATAGAGTTAATGGTTAGCTTGTCTTTCACAGCTTCAGGAAACTAAGATAACAAAAAGTAGGAACAAGAGTATTGTTTGTCTTAATTAATATGGATGGATGAAACTGACCTGTTAAAAGGGAAGGATTGGATTAAAATACTAAACTCAAGTAGATACTACTTATAAAAATCCCAGTTCAAATGAAATACTATTAGTCAAAACAAGAAACTACTCAAGTGGCCACCAATGGTAAATGCCTAAGGAAATTGTGGTATATTCATACAATAGAATATTTTATAGCAATGAAATTGAAGGGGAGCTTGACACAACAAATTAGTGAAACTTCAAACATCAAGATGAACAAAAAATGTCACAGAGGAAAAAAAATTATTACTATTTTATTCATACAAATTTCAAAAACTTGCACTTAGGGATGTATTTCCAGATAGTAAAAGCATAAAGCAAAACCAGAAAGTGTTTGCTTTAAGGTGTGAATGAGAAAGGACACACAAAAGGACATTTAAGGCTGGCAATATACTATTTCTTAATTTGAGTTGTAGCTCTGTATAAGCATTCATCAGACTGCACATAAATTTTTTTAAACACGAATAGAGTGTTTTATTAGTTTCCTATAGTGCTTAATAAATTATCACATATTCAGCCGCTGAAAACAGCATCCATTTATTATCTCACGGTTTCTTTTTAAAATTATTTCATTTTTAATTTTTCCCCAGCTTTCTTGAGATATAATTGACATGCAGCACTGTATAAGTTTAAGGTGTACAGTGTGTCAATGTGATATATTTTATATATTGCAAAATGATTATCACCATAGCATTAGCTAACCCCTGTATTCCAGTATGTGATTTTTTTAACATAAAATTTACCATATTAACCATTTTTAAGTGTACAGTTCAGTGGTATTAAGTACATCCCCATTGTTGTGCCACCATCATGGTGGCATCCATACCTGGAATGTTTTCATATTCCCCAACTGAAACTCTGTCCCCATTAAACACCTTCCCATTTTTGCCATTCCTCCAGACTTTGGCAGCCACCAATACACTTTCTGTCTCTACGAATTTAACTCTTCTAAGTACCTGGTATATGTGGAATCCTGCAGTATTTGTCTCTGTCTTCTCATTGGCTGTTAGCCAGCAGCCTGCTCTCAGTTACGAGAGGCTGCTAGCCTTTCCCTGCCAGGTGATGACATCTGTGGGCCTTCTCACAGTGTGGAAGGGAGAAAAGTCTCTCTCATCTAGCTACTTGGATAGGGTCTTGTGACATAGTGTAGTCAAAAAGTGTGATTATCACTTTGGCCATAATCCCTTGCTTAAAGCAAGTCACAGGTTCTATTTGAATTCAAGAGGAAGACATTTACACATAAACATTTTTATGCACTCTTTGTATGAGTAATATATTTATAGTATATTAAAATGATTAAATTGAAGGGATAAAATAGCATGGATAGATAAAAAGGTGGAAATTATCTATCTATTAACTATTATAAATTAAAAACAAAAACAAAACAAAACAAAAAAACAAACCAATGCAGGGCAGCAATGGTTATTCCAACCATAGTAGAAATCAAAGAAAAAGCATCAAATACAATAATGAAGGCCATTTTTTAAAATCCTTTTTATGTTTATTTATTTTTGAGACAGAGAGAAACAGAGCATGAGTGGGGGAGGGGCAGAGAGAGAGGGAGACAGAATGTAAAGCAGGCTCCAGGCTCCGAGCTGTCAGCACAGAGCCTGACGCGGGACTTGAGCCCGTGAACCATGAGATCGTGACCTGAGCCGAAGTCGGACGCTTACCCGACTGAGCCACCCAGGTGCCCCTAATGAAGGTCATCCTATGTTGATCTTACTTCATATGTTCATATTACTTCATAATAGTCTGTGTCTTGGAAGAGATCTCTCTGTTCATTATCTTTATCAAAATATGGTAACGAGCTCTCTTAAGGCTAAAGCTTTGTTAAGTGCTGGAAAATGGACTTCAGTTATATCTGGAGTAATGTTTTCATTCCATTTGGTTTGACTGGATTCAATTAACTTTGGGGGAACACCTACCATTCTTTGGATTTCACGTCACCGTTTCATTTAACACAGAGTATCTACCACTATCTTTTTTCTGTTGTCATTTTCATCTCTTTATTCATATCCTGTGTGATCAGAGTGTTTCTCCAGTTGGTCTTCTGTATCACCAAGTTGCAAACTTGTCCCTTCTAGCACCCCATGTATTGATTTTATGTCTTCTCCCGGGGCGTTAGTTTCATCACCCTTCCTTCTTATCTCAGCTTATCTCCTTATCAAGGCCCCATCCTTGTTCAATAGAGACAATTCCTTCCAGGAACAAAGGTAAATACATATTTTCCCATTTTTCTTCTGATTCGGGAAAAAAGCATTTTCCACTGAAAGATTTGGTCATTAGAAAGGTTTTACTTTGTGCTATAGAATTTCTTCATAGATCTCATACTGATTTTGTTCTATTATTCATCCTAGAAAAAGGAAAATTCTGTGTAGAGCCGGTGTTCAAGAATACTTATGTCAACTTCAGTCGGAACCGTCAGCTCTTTCCTTCCAGGGGCCACCTGCAGCTTCAGCGTGAGTTTAAGTCTGGACCTACCTTGATAGGAAAAACAAGGCTGGCTTCTTTCCAAATGTAAGACTGCTCAATGAGAATGCAAAGAGACTCACATTGAAATAGTTCTTACTTGATTCAATTTCAATGTTTTTTGTTTTTGTTTTTTGGGTTTTTTTTTTTCTTGTTTTTTTTTTTTTTTTTTTTGAGAGAGAGAATGAGCAGGGGAGAGGCAGAGAGAGAGAATCCCAAGCAGGCTCTGAGCTGTCAGCAGAGAGACCAATGCGGGGCTCACAAACAGTGAGATCATGACCCAAATGGAAATCAAGAGTCAGATACTTAACAAAACTGAGCCACCCGGGCGCCCCAATGGGCTCTTATTTGACAGAATAAGAGGGCAAATACGGATAGGCACCTGGCTTATTGTACATTCACAGACCCCTTTTAATGTCATTGCATTTTTTTTTCATATGGTAAAACAAATACATAATCATTGAACTCAGAATAAAGCTTACGTGCATCTAAAGCTGTAGTTGAAAGAGGCAGGCAGGATTATAGGAGAGCTTTTTGAGGGGCTCCTTAACCTCTCCCCTAGGCCCGTTTTTCTGGTTAACACAGTGCTGCTTGCTGGAATGGGTTTCTATCCTTGCCTTTGGCGTCCGCTTCCTGGACACTGGCAATTGCTGCTTATCTGAGGCAGATTCTCTCTTCTGCTCCGTGCTCCAAGGACTTTCTGCTTTGAGCAACCCCGCTCATTAGGGCAGCCTCCCTTCCCACCCTCAAGTGGGGTGCTCTCCCTGGGGCCATCACAAAAGGGGCCACAATTCAGTCATCAGTGGGCTTTCTCTTTTCTCCTGCCCCTCCCCTTCCTTTCCCTCTACCTCCGTCCCTTTTCTTTCCTCTTTTCCTTCCAGACAATGTTCTCTGCAAAAATTGAAGAGGGGCTTGGGACACTGTTATGGACTCCATTGTGCCCCTCAAAATTCTTATCCCTAACACTCGATGTGACTGTATTTTCAAGGGGTAACTAAGGTTAAATGATGTCATATCGATGGTTTAGAATCCAATAGGATTGGTGGCCTGATGCAGGGAAGAACAGGCAGCAGGCACATGTGAACATAGAGGAAAGACCCTCTGGGGAGAATTCACCATCTGCAAGCCCAGGAGAGAGGCTCTAGGAGAAACCAGCCCTGCTGGGGCTTTGGTCTGGGACCTCCGGAACTGTCGGAAATAGACTCGTGTTGAAGCCATCCAGTCTGCGATATTCGTTATGAGAGCTGTGGCAGATGGATACACGCCCGGTCTACCCATCATGCTGCTAACCTGTAGAGACTCCTCGGGATCCTAACATCTGTCTAATTTTTATCCCTAATATCTGATATTGCTGAAATTTTCCTGCATTTTAGACGTTTAATAGGCATTTTATTTTTTTATTAAAATTTTTAATGTTTATTTTTGAGAGAGGGAGGGAGGAAGAGACAGAATGAGTGGGGATGGGACAGAGAGAGAGGAGACACAGAATCCAAAACAATCTCCAGGCTCTGAGCTCTCGGCACAGAGCCAGACGCTGGGCTTGAACCCATGAACCACAAGATCACAACCTGAGCTGAAGTTGGATGGTTAACTGACTGATCCACCCAGGCGCCCCTACGGGTATTTTAATGGGCCCTGGGAAAGAAGGTTCTTCTTGGCCTTCCCTTAATCTCCTCTGAAACTTCACATTGCTTATGGTCTCTAGCATGTAATTTAGCAGTTATGTCCTATCTTGCTTTGCTCATTAATAGTAGCAGCTTTAATATCATCTGCCCAATTAACCTATAGCTCGCAAGCCGCAGGCTATCATGTTCTGTAATTCCTGTCTAATGCCATGTTATGTTTAAAAATGCTGGCGGGTTGGCTGATTGACTTCAAACCTCGAACTGGATCCAGGGCCCAGGATCTTCTTAATCCTTTCTGTTTGGTAGATTCAGGTGGTGAATTCAGATTCCGTGAGGAGTGAGGGCAGGAGGGGGCTGGGCCTTCTCCCAACAAATGTGAGTATTTTGAAGCCCCCGGTCTGGTTTCCACATGAAGTGATGAGCCGGTCTGTTGTTTTCCTTGGGGACCTAAAGGCAGACGCAGACAAACAGCAGGTGAGGAGGAAGACTGCTGGAGCCAGCTGAGGATGTTAACAACAGGAGCTATATTAAGAACAGTCTTGCATGGGCGGCACTGGTCTCAATGCTGCCACCCACTGGGCGTTTCCTGAACCCAGATCTTGGGCCAGGATCCGAGAGACAGGAGAGGCTCCTAGGAGTAACCAGAGCTTCGTGTCTGGATAGAGCTTCACAATGGCAATGCCTGACACACAGACGAGGTCTCTGAGCAGCCACCCTTCCAATGGTCACCAGAAGACAGAAAGAACAGTGCTGGGAGAAAGAATATTAAAATTTGGGAGTGTAGTCTCTGTGGCTTTAAAAGGCACAAGAAACCAGCAACTTTAAGTCTTATCAAAGGGACGTATGAGCTGGCAATCCTGTGCAGGGGCAACGCAGCTTGGTGTCAATAGTTGTTGATCCTGGGGCCTTAAATAATATTTTGGATTTTCCCTTTTAATCTGCCAAACAATTATTATTACATGTTATATACGTCCATGTAGAAAAATGTGAAAAAAATAGGAACTACATATAAAATCTGTTGGCAGAGCAGTTACAATATTCAGCTATGCCAGTCACTGAATTTATTTGCTTTCAGAAGCCAACTGACTCGCCATTAGGAACTCCCATTTAGTCGAAAGGCAGGCATCTAAACAGTGCCTCATTTTCACATGAAACTCGTCACTCCTGTATTTTCCCTCTTGTCCTCTGTCCTTCCTTGGTGGCTCCTACATTTCTGACATTATGACTTGGGGACGGGGGTGGGGACCTAGCTGGCATCTGCTCCGGGTCTTGGGTTTGGGCTTCATCACATCTCTGTATCTGTGGACAGAACTCTTTTTCATCGCTGGTCATCTGACTTTAGTTCTGCCTCCTCCTTCTTGTGACAGTGAGGTCCTCTTGCAACCTCTCTGTGTCCTTGCCAGCGTCTAGCATCAGAGAATCCATGGCTTGTCTCTGGCCTCTGATCTCCTGCACCCCACACAGTGTTATCAACTCGGCTGCTGGGCCTCGTGCAGGCATGCTACCGTGCAACTGGGAGGTTTTGCCCATTTTTTCCAGGCTCAACCCAGCAAGTCAGATACTCTGCGCTCTCAGATCCCGAAACGTACCGGGACGCGGTTCTGCTGGCACCTCCCGTTCTCCCAGTTTTGGTCCAGCTGGGCTGACGCCCAGGGTCCTTTCTTAGAGGCTCTCATCAACATCTCTCTCTTGCTTGGCCTGTCTCCTTTCCTTCACCTCTCCTTCCAAACCCAGTGTGCCCACCAGGATGTTGGTCACATCTGGAAATGGGATGTCCTTGTGCTTGGTCCAAATCTCCCATGTTATTTATGGGATACACTAAATCCAGATGGCCCAAGCTAAGGCAAATCAAAATATTTTGTTTCTTTGGGACTTATTTTCTGGGTAATGAGTTTCAACAGGCTAATTGGAGGGTCATAAATTAAGAATTATCTTTGTTCTCCCTCCCAAGGCAGTGGCAGTGGCCTGCCTGAGTTCCTCTTGCTGGTAAGGGGAACACATTGGTTCATAATTCAAAATGTATCTAGCAGCATCTAGCAGTTTATATTTTCTAGAGAAATATAAATAGCCTTTCAAAACTTTTCCCCATTCACTTTTGAACTTAAATAAAATTCTTTGCTTTGTTCCCTTCAGATTTAGAAACATTTCTTATTCAATATCACTTAAAAAATAAATTTCTGGGATGCCTGGGTGACTCAGTCAGTTAAGTGTCTGACTCTTGATTTCAGCTCAGGTCATGATCTCACTGTTCATGGGTTTGAGCCCCGTGTCAGACTCTGTGCTGACAGCATGGAGCCTGCTTGAATTCTCTGTCTCCCTCCTGTCTCTGCCCTTCCCCCACTCACCTTCTCTCTTTCTTGCTCTCTGTCTCTCCCTCTCTTTGTCTCAAATAAATAAATAAATAATCATTAAAAAAAATTAAATATTGAAGCTACAGATTTACATGTAGTTGTAAGAAGTAATAAAGATTTCACGTACCATTTACTGTTTCCCTGAATGGCCACATCTTGCAAAAGTATAGTACAATATCACAACCAGCATAGTGACCTTGATATGGTCAAATACAGACTTTTCCAGCACTCCTAGGATCTCTTGCAATGCCCTCTGGTAGCCATACTCCCTTCCTTCCCTTTTCCTCTTCACGTGACTTTTCATATCTCTGTTCTGATTTGTTATGGATCGATTTTATAGTATAACTCTACGAAGGCAAACTTAATTCAAATATTTTTAGGAGGTGGATGTTTCTCTAGTGCTTCCATGTAGCGCCTATATTTACTTATTTAAAAATTTTCTTTAAATCTTTACTTATTTTTGAGAGAGAGAGAGGGACAGAGTAGGAGCTGGGAAGGAACAGAGAGAGAGGGAGACATGAATCTGAAGCAGGCTCCAGGCTCTGAGCCATCAGCACAGAGCCCGACGCGGGGCTCAAACTCACAAACCGTGAGTTCATGACCTGAGCTGAAGTTGGATGCTTAACTGACTGAGCCACCCAGGCGCCCCTACGCCTAATATTTTTTAATGCCTACATAGCATCAGACTCTAAGTCAAGCATTTTCCTCTGATTATTTAATCCTCACAGGGATTCTGGAGTGTAGGTGTTACCTATTGTTACATAAGATTAATCTGAGAAAATCATCACTGCAATGTGGTTACACGAATGGTTCGAGGTTACAGAGCTATATACTGACAGAGCAGAATATACATCTCATATCTCTTGACTCTTGATTCATAAACTCATTATCTCTTTCCACCCTACCAACGACTCCAGATTCGTTTATTTTAATTCCATACTAGACTGCATGTTCCTAGAAGTCAGAGGCAGCTCTGATGGTTAATTTTATGTGTCAACTTGACTGGGTCACAAAGGGCTCAGATATTTGACTAACCACTATTTCTAGCTGTATCCGTGAGGATGTTTCTGGATGATGTTAACATTTGAATCAGTAGACTGAATGAGGCAGTTTGTCCTCTTTAGTGTGGATGGGCATCACCCAATCCGTTGAGGGCCTAAATAGAACAAAAAGGTGGAGGAAGGCAGAACTCCTCTCTCCCTCCCTCTCTGTCTCTGTTTGACTGTTCAAGCTGGGACATCAGTCTTCTCCTGCCCTTAGACTGGGCCTTATACCACGAGCTGCCTGAGTCCTAGCTTACAAATGGCGGATCATGGGACTTCTCAGCCTCCATAATCATGTGAGCCACTTCCTCGTAATAAATTCCTCTTCTAGATATCTAGAATAGAGATATCTCCTTTTGGTTGTGATTCTCTGAAGAGCCCTGTCTAAAATGGTAGCATCAGTGCTCCTGGGTGGCTCAGTCGGTTAAGCATCTGATTCTTGGTTTCAGCCCAAGTCATGGTCTCACAGTTTGTGAGATACAGCCCTGCGTCGGTCTGTGTGCTGACAGTGCAGAGCCTACTTGGGATTTTTTCTCTTTCCCCTCTCTCTCTCTCTCTGCCCCTCCCCTGTGCATGCCCGCTCTCTCTCTCCCTTTCAAAATAAATAAACTTAAATAAATAAATAAAATGGCAGTGTCTAATGCAGTATTTCAGGCACAGAGGATAGCAAGTGGGAGTACTTATGGACTTTTTGAGGATGAGCGCAAGCATCAGTGTGGCTGTAGCAAGTGGGTGGGAGAAGAAATGATCCTGGTTTGTCCTTGTGGAATCTTTGGCTTTTACTCTAACCAAGATGGGGAACTGCAGGAGGTTTTTGATCAGAGAAGTAAAATGAATCTGACTTGTAATTTTAACAAGACTAGAATTTGTTGACTGATTGGATGTGAGGATTTAGAGAAAGATACATGAAGGATGACTTTTAGGAGTTTACATTGAACTAGGCAGTTAGTTGTCTTTGAAGAAGATGAAAAAACTGTGAGGGAGAGGGTTTTTGGGGAGGATGGGAAGTTGTTGAGGCAACATTGTGTTTAACAGTGTGCTAAGCACCTTACATGTATTAGCTCGTTTAATTCTCCCAAGAACATTACCAAGTACTACTATTATTCCCTTTTTCAAGTAAGGAAATAAGTCAGAGAGGTTAAGAAATATGCTCAAGATCACACAGCCTGCAAGAATTGGGGGTAGAATTGAAAGCCAGGTTTGTGTCTCTCCGAAGCCTCCAGTACCCAGTACCACAGCCGACACTATACAGATAATAATGGCCATGATAGCCGCACTTGCTCATTAAGACTGAGGCCTATTGAGTATCCTTAGAGGTGACCATCCACAGAGCCTCTCCCTCCTTGGGTAGGTGGATAAAGGAGGTCTCCAAGATGAGAGACTTGATCCACACTGTATTAGTCTGCTTGGGCTACCAGAACCAAAGACCACAGAGTGGGTGGTTTCAACAACAGAAATTTATTTTTCCACAGGGAAGGCTAGGGGTCCGTGATCAAGGTGTCTGGGGTTTGGTTTCTTCTTAGACCTTCCTCCTTGGCCTGGAGATGGCCATATTTTCCTTGTGTCCTCACATGGTCCTCTGTGCTTGTGTGTTTCTAGATGTGTCCTAATTTCTTCTAGAAAGGACATCTATCAGACTGGATTAGGGCCCACCCTAACGACTTCATTTTATCTTAATCACCTCTTTAAAGGCTCTATCTCCACCTCCAAATACAGTCATTTTGAGGTACTAGGGGTTAGGATTTCATCGTGTGAATGTGAGACACAATTCGGTCCATAACACTCACCTTCAGATCAACAGGCATAAATCAGAAATTATCTCAACATTATACTATGTTGTTATTGATTATTACCAAGGAGAAATAGCTTCATTGGAGAAAGGGGGTCATGAGTTCATGTTGCCAAGAGGCCGTTGAACCTGGAGTTGATTCCTGGTATCTTACATCAAGTCTCTACATAATGGTCTGTGGGTGATGGGAAGCAGAGAAGCCATGAAGAGACTTAGGAAGACTGAAAACACTTTATAATGTCATATTGCTGACAACACTTTTTTTTGGCATAATACATATAATGCATTCTAATTAAAAATAATCATGGATTTTCGTTATCGTTGATGATTTTGCAGAGGGAAACATTGGAAACGTTGAGGGAGGTTGGAGAATTGGAGGGGAATAATGGTATATTCTTTGCTAGAAGTACAAAGAACGGCAAATCTCAACTAAGGCTCAACTCAGCTAGTCCCCCCCCTTCTTGTCACAAAGCAAAATTACTTTTTTAAAAAATTATACTCAAAAAATTTTTTTATTTATTTATTTTAGAGTGGGGGAGGGGCGTAGAGAGAGAGGGAGAGAATCTCAAGCCAGCTCCTTGCTGTCAGCGCAGAGCAGGACGCAGGACTGAGCCCAAAGCAAGAGTCGGATGCTTAACCAACTGAGTCACCCAGGTGCCTCAAGCAAAGTTACTTTTTAAGATTGACATGAAGACAGGAACAAGTAGAATCTAGAGTGGTCTTTGTAGAAACTTGTGTAATGAAGTAACTTACGACTACTAATAGCCATCCCTAGATGTGGAATTAAAGAGATGAACATTTCTCTTTTCTGCAGTGATAATGGTACAGTGAGATTTTATTTGCATTTGCAATTGTGCTCTTTGTTTGAGTGGGAGAAGTGTCCCAAGAAAAATTTATAATAAGATAAACATTTAAATCACATAATAAATTATAAACTATTTTTTTGAGAAACATATTATAGGGAATTCAATGACAGATTTTTGCACAAAAGTAACGAGGAGTTGATTCTACCTTTCCATTTCTCTCCAGAACCACTATTCATAAGTTGAAAAGAAAATAGTTTTTAACTAACACTTATTAAAAACACGGCAATTGTTCTCATTATATAGATAATCAAACCATGTAGTAACTACAGACAGAAACACAAATAAATTCAATTAAATTACAGTTTAAGTCCCTTTGTTTAAAGTATCTTTTTCTCAACCTCCAAAAATTATTGTGCTGTTTTGGGACCCTCCAAATTGTAGAACTGGAGACAATCGCGCAGTGTGGCTTTTTGTAAATTGTCTAGTGCTGGCCTGTCATTACTCATTGTAGTCTATGATGTTTACTCTAGGCTGAGAAAGCTCATTCCTCAAACTTGAATTCTAGCCTTAAGAAATTTCTATCAAATTCATCCTACACTGATGTTTGAACTCATTCTTACACCCTCTGTGTAAATAGGACAAGGAGGAAAGAAACGACTTTCTGTATTTGGGGTTTGAAGACAGAACAGAGGACTCCAAATTAGAAAGGATGTCTAGTACATCCTAGGATGCTTTGTGACATCCTAAATACTGCATCTCACTTCTTAGTTCTTCAGACTCCCTCATGGGGTCTTCGTGTCTTCACTTGTTTGAGGAACGAGGAGAAGACATTTATTACCTGTTTTCTGGGGCCAGTTAGCAGAAGTGAGTTTCATGTTGGGTCCTTGACCCCAGTGCAGGACTGCAGTCAACAAGGCGTGGGGTGTTGGGCCAGCTACTTTGACTGCCTAAGCTTCTGGCATTGTTTCTTAGTCTCTAGAAATTATGGGGGGGGTTCCTACAGGGGTAGGTGATGGTGGAAGGGAAGGGGAGGGAGGATGGAAGTTGGGATAAAGGGAGGAAAGAAAAGAACTAATTTATGACTCCTGAAACCAGTTCATGGGTTCAACTCCAGGGGACTTTTTTCTGACAGACTTTTTTTGCCCACACGATGGCACTAGTTGTTTAGAAACAACCTCGCTAACGTCAGCGAGCCCGCTGCGGCACTCCTGAATTTGTGGAGAATGAGCTGCAGCTGACGTTTAGAGCAATTAATAACACATTAGAAAATTTACTAACAGGGATAATCCACATTGAGTTAATTAGAAAGCAATTTCAAGACTGGGGACGTGGGGGAGGAGTGAGCCTGCAGAGACGCTGGCTCTCAGCTACCGGAGCTGTGGCAAGTTTGCATTATCACGGAAGGCTCTAATCTAGCGGTGACCTATTAAGGTTCTGCCTCTTTGCCAACTCAAGTTCCTTTCCAGGCTAAGGGGAGCCAGATGGCGTGGGGGCGGGAGAGTGAGGGATGCTCCCTTTCCAGCGTAGTGGAAAGAATCTTGTCCTGGGAGCCTAGAGAGGGAGCTGGTTTGTAATGCTCTTCCTGCTGCTAACTCCCTCCTGTGACATTGAGCAGGACGCTGCCCCTCGGGACTATTTCTCACCTATAAGATGTGTTGGTTGGGTCAGATAACCTCTGAGTTCCCTTTTAGCTCTGGCATTTCAGTTGCCGACGTTAGGAGGCAAGGGTTTTGTGAGCTGGAGATAGATAGATACAAGCTTATATATGTAATCACGATGTCAGTAAACAGCATCTGCTGGATTATGATAAGAGCACAAAATGCCGCGTTCACACACTCAGACCACAGCTGCGGGAGGAGATTTTGATTGATATCAGCCACTGCAGCTCTTGGCTGGCTGGGAAGAAATTGAATTCGAAAAGTTCTCTTAAAAGGATCTGCGGGAAGCCAAGGGGAGTAAGTGTAGGCAACTCGCTAAGGAGGGTTGGGGGCTCGGATGGAGAGACGGGGAGAGGAGTGGCAGCCTGTGAGGTTCTCACGGCCAGAGGGAGCCAGGCCAGTCGGGGGCCCGTCGACACTTCCAGGATGAACCACAGCTAATCGCTCAGCCGGGAGTGCTGTGCTCAAGGCGGGAAACTGGCATCGAATCGTCCAAATGCTCGTTTGCCCTTTGCATTCTTTTCCTCCTGCTAAATGTGGCCAAGATCTGTCTGCAGTGTTTTATTTTTAATTTGCTTGGAACAACGTAGAATCCTAGGTAGCTCTGACTTTGCCGATTTATGATGGAAGTCCGAGTTTGGTCCAGGTGGGATATGTCATGTGGACAAGATATGGAGCAAGAATAGTGGGTAGAATTACAGCGGCCGGAAAAAGGGACAAGAATTCAAGGCTCAGCTTGTTTCTCCTGATGATCCAATAGAGCTCTTAATTCTCAGCAGAGGACCAGGTAACAGTGATGCGTTTTCAACATGGATGGGAAAAAGGCCCCAGGTGTCTTGGGGACAAGGAAATATTGGCAATCATGCCCTTGTAGAATCCGATATGCACAAATCCAGACTTTTGTTAAAAAAAAAAAAATAGAAGGGGCGCCTGGGTGGCTCAGTCGGTTGAGCGGCCGGCTTCGGTTCAGGTCATGATCCCGCGGTTTGTGGTTTCGAGCCCCGCGTCGGGCTCTGTGCTGACGGCTCGGAGCCTGGAGCCTGCTTGGGATTCTGTGTCTCCCTCTCTCTCTCTGCCCTTCCCCTGCTCACGCTCTGTCTCTGTCTCTCAAGAATGAATAAATGTTAAAAAAAAAAAAATTAAAAAAAAAAAATAGAAGACTATATCTTCATATGCACCCAGGGTTTTATTTTGCCTCATTTAAGTACTATTACTTTTTGTAAATCTCATGGGTTGTTTTTTTCTATTTCAAAGGTAACACATGACTGATAAAAAAAATTTGACAGTACAAAAATCTTTGGTGAATATGGTAAAAGAAAAAAAAAAGATAAAGCTCTCTGGCTAACTGGTCTGACTTTCATTGCCCTGTCCCCTGTGGCCTGCCCTATATTCTTTGATGAGTCTCTGTGAACACCTAACTTCCCTAAGAAAAATTGAAAAAGATTCCGTTTCTGAGTTTTGAGCTTAGAAGAACTTTCCAACTCTGGCTTGGGCTTGAAGCATGACCAACTGACACTGTTTGCCTTGGACTTTCAGGTCTAAACTCAGGAAAGTTCCAGGAAAGTGGGATGCTTGGTCACTTTAGTTTCACTTAACTTCTAGGTGAGTCTTTAGAACTGAAGCCTGATCCTTGGAAGCTGGGACTCACTGCTGTGTTCTAATTCTGTGAGATATGTCTTGTTGGCTTCAAGGTGAAGGAAGAACATCTGACTCTCTCTCTTCCTTTGAGTCCAGTGAAGATGAGGGTTTTGGAATACGGGACAATGGATGGGAAAGGCATCTTCTTCCGTATCAGTTATGTTGTGCCTCCTCTCTAGCTGACCCGACTGAGTAAAGAGGACTTCAAAGCCACAAAGCCCACACACCCTGGAGGCCCTACTTCCTGCTGAGTTGAACATGGGCACCATCTTTAGGAAATTCTCAGCTTCCACCTGCCCAGTATCACAGTGTCATATGAACCTCAGGCGATGAGTCCCTTCCCTTGGACACAAAGACACTGAAGTGCCTAGAGGCCACAGGCCATCTTTCCCAATAATATTACAATGGCTTCTGCTCTGTCTTTAGCTTAGTGAGCAGAAGCTACGTCCCCAGGACTGTTGTACAGTTAGATAGGCCCAAGTGCAAAATCGTGGGGATATTAGAGGAGTGTCTTATGCGGGCAGCATAGCACAGAGAAGTCCGTGCACTTGCCTCTTGGACCGTTTTTGCTAAGGATCAAATGAGAACTGAGCGTCTGGGTGGCTGAGTCGGTTAAGCGTCCGACTTCGGCTCAGGTCATGATCTTGCCGTTCCGGAGTTGCAGCCCTGCATCAGGCTCTGTGCTGACAGCTCAGAGCCTGGAGCCTGTTTCAAATTCTGTGGCTCCCTCTCTCTCTGCCCCTCCCCCGTTCACACTCTGTCTCTCTCTCTCTCTCTCTCTCAAAAATAAGCAAACATTAAAAAAAAAAGAATCAAACGAAAACAAGACAATCCCTCCCATTAGCTGGACAGAGGGGTACTTTGGGCATAAAGCTGGCCTAAGAACTATGGATGGTGTTTGAAACAGAAGTGGTACTGTATATCCAGAAGTTTATTCTTGAGTCGTCCTCACACTACTATTACAAAGTGGCTTTCAATAGTCTTTTATCGTGGAGTGAGGTGGAGTGGAGTGGTTAAGGACCCCACATTCACTTGTGAGTGACTGTGTAATCTTGCACAAATTCTCCATTGCCCTAAACTTCTATTGCTCCTCTTTAGAGATAAGAATGTCAAATGTATGAGATTGTTGGGACAGTTAAATACTGTATAAAGCACTTAGAAACCTGGCCTATTGCTTGGGGCTAAAATGATCAATCTTACTTGTAGATGAGGAGATTATGGCTCCCAAAGTTTAAGTAATGTTTCAAAGATGGCAAGATTCAAATCTAGGTCTGTTGACTTCAAAACACCAGTCGAGTTTAAACTCAGTGCTGTTGCTAGGAGCACAACGTTCCCTGACTGAGAATTGACCAGGTACAAGGATTATGGGATGGTTTGGATACCATTTCAAAAAACTACAACAAGAAATTATCACAGAGCTAGTATCTGATGAGTATCTACAGAGGGCAGACACTGCCCCAAGTATTTTCCTGTCCTAACTCTCACTGCACAACCTCACTGACTCTGAGGTACATGCTATTAGCATTAGATGAGATAACTGAGGCGCAGAGCTCTAGAATCTTGGCAGAAGCCAGAGTTATGTTGACAAGTTCATTTCCAACCCAAACAGTCTTGGGGAGTGAACTGGCAGCTCTGGCAATGTTCCAGCACACACCCGTGACACTCAGGTCCCCCAGCTAGGCTTCCTGAGGAGCCAGGTGCCAGCTGGAGCTGGGGGCTCCTGGCCTGTGATTGGCCGCCACCATGTGTGGTTAGCTCTCTGTGGTGGGGGAGGCTGGGAAGGGCAGTGGAGGCTGATAAATAATGCAGCGGTCTGTTCTGAGGGACGAGAGAGCAAGGAGGAGGAGGAAAACACACTTTGCCTTCTCTTTGGTATCAAGTAATATCAGCTGAATTACAGACATCCCAACCATTTGGCCAGGCAGCCTGCCGAGCAAGGTAACACTCGTGATTTTCATGCCTCGAGCCACAATATTTATTCCATTTCTTTATGTTTCTAATCAGAAGGACTTAGGCTTTTTTCCTTGCAGGGGTTGAGGGGAGAGATCAAGGGAAGCTGACGACAATTTGATTTTTCTTTCTAAGGTATAAAAATTGGAAAGGAATAAGAAGTCAAGTTTAGGAAGACACTATACGTTCACAGAGATCTCCAAATTACTGTAAATGAATATCGTGGGCAGAGAAGGCCTGTAAGGAGCGCTTCTTGAATGAATGAGTAAATAAATCAGCAGAAGGAAAGGTATGACTCTTGGAAAGAAATACTGTGCTTGTCTAGGCATGATAATCAGCAAACGAATTCCAGGGTGGGAGGAAATGCGTAGTTTCCCAGGTATTGCCAGAAATTTCCTGAACTAGATGGGATGAAGCAGCAGACCAGTTTTTCTCAAAGTGTGACCCATGGGTTCCTCATAGCAGGATCCCTGAAATGCTTAAGAAATGCAGTTTCTGGACTCCATCCCAGATAAGCTAAGTCAGAATCTCTGGAACCTGATGATCGGCATAAATTTTTAAAACCAAGCTCCCCACTGATGCTAATACACAATAATTTTGGGACTTGCCACTGTAGAGATCCTACACAGAGGTTATGTTCTTGAACTGGGATTCCTGACTAAGGGAATCACCCAGGCTGTGTCAGTTGCCCTTCTGTTTCTGAAGTGGTTCAAGCAAGCAGTTGCCTGGAGGAAGGGCAAGAATCTTAAGGTCATGTTGTGGATGGCTGAGACTTACAAAAAGGCTGTGGATGCTGTCAACTTTTTGATGATGGTGTTTGGCAAAAAGCAGGGAAGAGTATTTATGAAATGGAACGAATGGATAAATGAGTGGGGTGGGTATGACGACGAGGGGCCACACTTGGGCACGCAGTGGTCACTTGGACATTGTGTGGAGACCAAGTTGAAGATGGGAAGAGGGGAGACTGTGGGTCAAGTGCTAGGATGTAAGTTTGTGTAGGGAGGGGGTTGCGAGGGGAGTCAGGGGCGGGGCTGCTGCTGTGACCCAGCCTCCTGAAGTCACTAATCGCACACTCACCCAACCGTAGCTTCTGCCCTGGTTTGTCAAAATGAATCTGTGCCCTGTGTTGACAAAGCCCCCACAGCTGTGATGGCAGGTGATGGCAACACAGAGATGGGAACAGGGCGAGCCAGCAACAGCCACTTTGCATTTTAGATTCTGAGGTTGCTCTGCTGCTGAGACCTTTCGTTAGAAGAGAGGAGATCACGCATTTGCAAGATTCCTGAGTGCCAAACAATGACTACAAGATAACCCATTCTTAATGCCAACTTCAGCTGTCTGTAGGTCCATATTTTAGTTCTCTTTCTCCATGTTTACCAGGAAAAAAAAAAAAAAAGGAAGGGATGCTGGTCAGATTCGAGGCTTAGCCAGGTCTTAAAATTTGCTGGGGTGGGTAGGGGAGGATCTAGGAAGAAATAAAAATGACTATGGGTACATATAAATCTAGTCATTAAAACATTTTTCCCTAAAGTGAACTGATCACGAAATTAAAAAAATAAAAACGTTTTTGCGAAAAACTAAAATGGTGTAAGAATGAATAAAATAGAAAATTAAAGAGACCTTCTTACCGGTGTCAACTCCATTTTTAGAGTAAATGTTGTTAAGATTTTAGCGCATATCCTCCCAGAATGTTCGCACTTCCAGGTCTGAGCAAATGTGCCTAAATGGAATCTTAGTATACTTCTTCTTGTTGTCCCGTTCTCTGCTTTGTGGTGTGGGTATCTTTCTGTATCCTCGATGCATATAGAAATTGCACATATGCATTAATGCATATGGAAATGTTAAATGTCTGTGTTGTTTTCCATTGTATATCCGGACCATAGTTTATTTAATAATGCCCTATAGATGATTATTTATGCCGTTGCCTGTTTTTTAAAGTAACAATTTTTTAAAAAAATAAATCTCTTTTTGTCTCGTGGTCTTAGTCTATGTAATATTCACTGTGGGACTAACCTGTGGAATGTTTGTTCCCATGCAAGGAATAACCTGTGGGAATGTTTCTGTAGAATAACTTCCTAAAAGCAAATTTATTGCACCAAAGATAAAATATATTTAAACTTTTTTTCTTTTTGAGAGAAAGAGGGCGCAAGTGAGCAAGGAGCAGAGAGATAGAGAAAGGGGGGCGGGGAAGCTGGGCTCATCCAGGGCTTCTGCTCACCCTAAGTGGGGCTCGTACTCACCCCATGTGGGACTTGAACTCACAAACTGTGAGATCATGACTTGAGCCAAAGTCAAATGCTTAATAACTGAATCACCTAGGCCCCCAATATATTTAAACTTTTTAAAAATACTACTAAATTGTCCACTAGAGATATTATACCAATTTATACTCCTCTCAAGAATGTATGAAGACACTTGCATTTCCCCACACCTCGTTAATGCTGAGTAATAATATTTTTAATCTTTGTTAACTATGTAGATAAAAAAATACCTCATTAGGTCTAGTTATTAGAAGTTCTATCTTCTTGTAAAAGTATAAAGGTTTATTTCAGAACAGGCAGAAACCGTAGGTAAAGTTGAAAAATAGAAAACATCTATAACTCCCACAGATTGCCATGATTAGCATCTCAGTGTATATCCCCCTCAAAACAAGAAGAAGAACACATCCCTACCACCCTCTCCCTGCTTTTCGTTTGGACGAAGTTTTAGCAGTTGAGTGGAAAGACAAAATAGCAAATACATTTGATTTGGATGTCAGTGGCTAATGACTGGTTGGCAATGGTGCTCCTTCTCCAGGAGTATTTGAATGAATGTATTTTGGCAGATCACATTTCAATCCAGCGGGTGTCAGGAGAGGAGTGGGCAGGGAGGGGGGCTAGTTCTAAGGATCCTTCCAACATGCCTTGTAGTTGACTTACTCATTGTGAAAGCTCATTATTTATGCAGGTGTTTTTTTTTTTTTCATAACAACTCAAAATATTATCTTGAAAATCTAAAGAACAAGCATGTTAGAAAAAACTGGGTAGGAAAAGGCAAACAGAATGACAAGGCATTTGGGAAAGAGTTCCAGCCAATGGGAGGGGGAGACCTGGAAGACATTCACACCTGACACGGGACAGAATTTAGGAACATAACTGAACCATAAGCAACGATGAGGTGTCTGCTGGGCTGCCGTTGAGATACTTCTGAGGTTAATGAGACTTTTGAGATGGTTGAAATTGTTCAGATCTCACAAAGTCCTGTATATAGAACAATTTCATAGGATTTCCTTTTTAACCACGTTTCCATGAAAAACATCAATCCCTGAAGCCTAGTGCATGCCAGATGGAATAAACTTCAGTACTTTAAAGGGACAACTTAAGAAGAAGCTTTGTTAGCTGCAGTCGGGATTAGCCCTTGTACCTCCTTGCCCCCAAATCCCACCCTGGCTCTTTCTCTGAGGATTAGTCTCCATGATCACATGACTATATAAAAATATCATCAATTTGGTTAGTTAATTAATTGAGGAGGGAGGGGGGAATATTTCTTGATATAATTGATGGGCCGAGAGTGTTAAGCTAGGCAAATCTGGGAGAGAGAGAGGATAGGTTGAAACACAGTTGCTATTTTTCCAGTGACGTGTACGAAGAAATTTTGAGAATCTTGGGCTATTTGGATCTGGAGAGGACTCAAAGGGCATTTTCAGATTTTTTCTATAGCATTATGAGTGTATACACAGACACAGATTGGTAGGGTTTCCTGGCATTTGCAATTGCCAATATTTTCTATCAGAAGAAAAACTATTATTCCTACCTCTTCTTATTACAAACTATAAAGCTAATGTCCATTGTCCAGTAATGACTTCCAGGATGGCCTCTGTGATTTTTATCTGAAACTACTTGAATTTTTCATCTTAAAAGCCCTTTAGAATCTTCGTACGTGCACCCTGTGGTTCGTTGCAGGTTTAGAGTTCTGTGGTTTCTTGTTTCTAGTGTAGACACAGCCTTATAATTTACAGCAGTGTTCACTAATTAAAATTGTAAGCATAATTACTATCCATGATACTTATTATTAGCTAGCATTCATAAAGCTTCAAAATTCACTTCATTCTTTCAAGTAGTGAGTAATTAGTTTCTTTGGGTTTGTAGCTTTATCATCCCTTTATGGCCTGTTTGGAAGAAATAAACAACCAACCTCCCGGGAGACTGCTTTAAAAAGCTGGAAATATATCGTCCAGCTAGTGCAATGAGGCTAATACAATGTAGAAAATATGACTTTTCCGTGGTTTTACTAGCCAGTTTTTCCTTGTATTTATTCAACAAATAACTATTCAACCCTAATGTGTACTAGGAATGTTGGAGAGATAGAGATGGATCACTCAGAGAGTCTGTCCTCAAAGACCTTAAGGTTTTGGTGGAAAGGAATAAGAGTGTGGTGCACGGTGGTGTAAACGATGACATGCACTGTCAAAGCAGGGAATGACCGGCCTCTGCTATATGCTCAGCACCTAACACAGTGTATTAAAATAGGAGGTTTGAGAAGTAATTTTTTGGATCAGTGAATGAATGAATAATTGAACGTATTAATTCGTATTTCTTCCCAGATGCATCAGTGGGATATCGAGTTTTTTTTTCTTAATCTGACTTATTTTCATTGTTCTCAGGTAACTCAGCCATCATGGCTGTCTCTTTGCCACCCACCCTGGGACTCAGTTCTGCCCCAGATGAAATTCAGCACCCGCACATTAAATTTTCAGAATGGAAATTTAAGCTCTTCAGGGTGAGATCTTTTGAAAAGGCACCTGAAGAAGCTCAAATAGAAAAGAAAGTTTCCTCCGAGGGGAAACCCTCTCTGGAGCAATCTCCAGCAGTCTTGGACGAGGCTGACGGTCAGAAGCCAGCCCCGAGTCAACCAGCATTAAAAACTTACCCTACATTTTCGAAGAAATCCCATGATGATGGGAAAGCAAGAGACAAAGCGATCCACCAAGCCAACCTTCGACATCTCTGCCGTATCTGTGGGAATTCTTTTAAAACTGATGGACAGCATAGGAGCTATCCGGTCCATGGGCCAGTGGATGGTAAAACCCAAGTCCTTTTACGAAAGAAGGAAAAGAGAGCCACTTCCTGGCCAGACCTCATTGCCAAGGTTTTCCGGATTGATGTGAAAGCCGACGTTGACTCCATCCACCCCACCGAATTCTGCCACAGCTGCTGGAACGTCATGTACAGGAAGTTTAGCAGCGCCCCATGTGAAGTCAACTTCCCAAGGAATGCAAGCATGGAGTGGCACCCCCACACACCGTCCTGTGACATCTGCCATGCTGCCCACCAGGGACTCAAGAGGAAGAGTCGTCAGCCAAATGTGCGGCTCAGCAAAAAACTCAAAACCGCGGTTGAGCGAGCGAGAAGAGTCCGTCGGCACAAGAAAAGAGCTCGGGCAAGGATCAGCAGCAAGGAAGTGATGAAGAAGATCTCCAAGTGCGGTGACATTCATCTCAGTCCCCAGCTTCTTGCGGTGGACTTCCCGGCACACTTTGTGAAATCCATCTCCTGCCAGATTTGCGAACACATCCTGGCTGACCCTGTGGAGACCAGCTGTAAGCACCTGTTTTGCAGGATTTGCATTCTCAGGTGCCTCAAAGTCATGGGCAGTTATTGTCCCTGTTGCCAATATCCCTGCTTCTCTGCCGACCTGGAGAGTCCAGTGAAGTCTTTTGTGAGCATCTTGAATTCCCTGCTGGTGAGATGTCCAGCCAAAGAGTGCAACGAGGAGGTCACCTTGGAAAAATATAATCACCACGTCTCAAGCCACAAGGAGTCAAAAGAGACTTTCGTGCATATTAATAAAGGGGGTCGGCCCCGCCAGCATCTCCTGTCATTGACCCGAAGGGCTCAGAAGCATCGCCTGAGGGAGCTCAAACTGCAAGTGAAGGCTTTTGCTGACAGAGAAGAAGGTGGAGATGTGAAGTCTGTGTGTCTGACCTTGTTCCTGCTGGCGCTGAGGGCGAGGAATGAGCACAGACAAGCCGACGAGCTGGAGGCCATCATGCAGGGACGGGGCTCTGGCCTGCAGCCAGCTGTGTGCTTGGCCATCCGTGTCAACACCTTCCTCAGCTGCAGTCAGTACCACAAGATGTACAGGACTGTGAAAGCCATCACGGGGAGGCAGATTTTTCAGCCTTTGCACGCCCTCCGGAATGCCGAGAAGGTCCTTCTGCCAGGCTACTACCCCTTTGAGTGGCAGCCACCTCTGAAGAACGTGTCTTCCAGCACTGATGTTGGCATTATTGATGGCCTGTCTGGACTGTCCTCCTCTGTGGACGATTACCCGGTGGACACCATTGCCAAGCGGTTCCGCTATGACTCGGCTTTGGTGTCTGCTTTGATGGACATGGAAGAAGACATCCTGGAAGGCATGAGAGCCCAAGACCTGGATGACTACCTGAATGGCCCCTTCACCGTCGTGGTGAAGGAGTCTTGTGACGGCATGGGAGACGTGAGTGAGAAGCACGGGAGTGGGCCAGCAGTTCCAGAAAAGGCGGTTCGCTTTTCGTTCACGGTCATGAAAATTACCATAGCACACGGCTCAGAAAACGTGAAGGTATTTGAGGAAGTCAAACCTAACTCCGAACTGTGTTGCAAGCCCTTGTGCCTCATGCTGGCAGACGAGTCTGACCACGAGACGCTGACGGCCATCTTGAGCCCTCTCATTGCTGAGAGGGAGGCCATGAAGACCAGCCACTTGGTGCTGGAGATGGGAGGCATCCTTCGGACTTTCAAGTTCATCTTCAGGGGCACCGGATACGATGAGAAGCTTGTCCGGGAAGTCGAAGGCCTCGAGGCTTCTGGCTCAGTCTACATTTGTACCCTTTGTGATGCCACCCGCCTGGAGGCCTCTCAAAATCTTGTCTTCCACTCCATAACCAGAAGCCACTCTGAGAACCTGGAGCGCTATGAGGTCTGGCGTTCCAACCCATACCACGAGTCTGTGGAAGAACTGCGGGATCGGGTGAAAGGAGTCTCATCGAAACCTTTCATTGAGACAGTCCCTTCCATAGATGCGCTCCACTGTGACATTGGCAATGCGGCGGAGTTCTACAAGATTTTCCAGCTGGAGATAGGGGAGGTGTACAAGAATCCCAACGCCTCCAAAGAGGAAAGGAAAAGGTGGCAGGCTACCCTGGACAAGCATCTCCGGAAGAAGATGAACCTGAAACCAATCATGAGGATGAATGGCAACTTTGCCAGGAAGCTCATGACCAAAGAGACAGTTGAAGCAGTCTGTGAATTAATCCCCTCCGAGGAGAGGCACGAAGCTCTCAGGGAGCTGATGGACCTTTATCTGAAGATGAAACCCGTGTGGCGATCGTCATGCCCTGCTAAAGAGTGCCCAGAATCCCTCTGCCAGTATAGCTTCAATTCACAGCGTTTTGCTGAGCTCCTCTCTACCAAGTTCAAGTATAGATATGAGGGCAAAATCACCAATTATTTTCACAAAACCCTAGCACACGTGCCTGAAATAATCGAGAGAGACGGCTCCATTGGGGCATGGGCAAGCGAGGGGAACGAATCTGGCAACAAACTGTTCAGGCGCTTCCGGAAGATGAATGCCAGACAGTCCAAGTGCTACGAGATGGAAGATGTCTTGAAGCATCACTGGTTGTATACCTCCAAATATCTGCAGAAGTTTATGAATGCTCATAATGCGTATAAAAACTCTGGGTTTACCTCAAACTCGCAGTCAGGCTTGGGGGGCCCAATAGGCCTAGAGGACTCTCTGGAAACTCAAGATTCGATGGAATTTTAAGCAGGGCAGCCACTTTTGTGTTGGTTTTGCAAACAAGTTTTCTTCTGGGTTGCGCTGAGGCCTTCTCCTAGCACCCTGCACTCCTGTGTGTGGGGCTTCACCACCCGAGCAGTGGTAGATCGGAGAGGCCCGAGGTGCCGAATCCATGTCAAGAATGGATAACTGATGAGCTGCTTGCTTGAGCCGTTTAGGGAGTTCAGAAAAGCAACAGGAGAAGTCAGTTATTTGAAAGCTCAATAACTCAGAACAGGAGTAACTGCAGGAGACCAGAGATGAACAGAGATATGTGTGTGTGACTGAGTGACATGGAAAATCAAAGCTAAGGTTGTCAAAGAAATAGCCAGGGAAGCCAGGGAAGGAATTTGTCTTGTGGTTTCCACTCCCCACCCCCTCAATGTAGTATATTTTGTATTGAGATGTGTGTTTGTTTTAGTACCATTTCTGTAGAATTCTTTATTTTATAAATTTCACAGATCTTGGCTTATTCCACAAGATTCAAAAATCTTTAAAAGCTTTTCAGATTTCTGTAATAATAACATTTTACACTTGTATGACGTGACGACCTTTACAAAGTGCTTAGTGCATTTTCTCATTTGGTACATTTATGCAGAAATACTCTACATCCAAAAAAAATTTGGAAAATCAGCCCTCTTCTGGGTTTCAATGACGTCAATATTGAGTGACCTTAAGGGGTTTAGGAGATCATCTGCTACCATGAAGTTTTCAACAACAAAGTAGGAAGAATAAAACTGTTAGCTACAGTTAGTCAGGAAATCTTCCGATAATACATTTTTCTTAGCTGTCGGTAGCCAAGTATGATTTTTATTTTTACTTTTTAATTTCAATTAATTTAGAGTCTGCAATGCTTTTCTATATAATCTTGAAGCCACAGCGGCTTTTAAAATCTGGGTTTACTTACTGTATGAAAACAGATTTAATGTTTTACTGAAAAAGTTCTGCAAGATTTTCTCCTTGTGGAACCTGGGTTAATTTTACTAAATCCAGATTTTATGGAGTCTTTCCCTCTGCAACGTGTTACTCTTTCTATTAAGATCAGTTTACTTTTTTATTATTTATTTTTATTTTTTGAAAGAGAGCATGAACGGTGGAGTGGCAGAAGGAGAGAGAGAGAGAGAGAGAGAGAGAGAGAGAAAGAGTCCCAAGCAGGCTTCACGCCCAGTGTGGAGCCTGACTTGGGGCTTAATTTCGCCACTCAGAGATCTTGACCTGAGACAAAATGAAGAGTTGGATGCTTAACTGATTGAGCCACCCAGATGCCCCGAGATGAGTTTACTTTTAGTGTATTCAAATTTTCGTAGCAGGATACCTTTGTACTTTTCACACCTGCTCTGTTTAGATGAATCCTGCTCACAGTACAGAGGAAGAGTAGTGTATAGAGTAGTTTTGGGGGGTTTTGGGGCCACTTTTGAATATTTTCACCTTCATTTTGCCTCATTTTTCCTCACAACAACTCTGTGAGGGTGGGCGTTGTTATTATTCCCATATGATGGAGGGTTAAATGATCTCTCCCTGAAGTTTCAGTGATAGTAAATATCTGATCTGGAATTGGAACTCAGGCATTTTGTTTCCAAATTCCATGTTCTTTCCACCAAAAAAATTAACCACCAGCTTTTTTTTTTCTAATGCAGTATCCTCATTTGTTTAGGATCCAAAGCTAATCACTATAGTTTATAACTCTTGGGAGCAGAGATGGGTGGGTTTTATAAGTTATTATTGTGCTTGGGCCCTTTGATAGAAGAAGGGAATGCTCAAGCTCGCAAGAACCCCCCAAATCTCTGGTGGCTCCAGTTATTTGGAAACTATTGTCTTTATCCTTAGGAATATGAGAATTGCCAATTACTGGCAATTTAGAGCAGGCATAGGATTTTATAAGCTAGTGAGTCATAATGATATGTTAGTGTTAATTAGTTTTTTTTTCTTTCTTTGATTTTATTGGCCATAATTGCCACTGTTCATACACAGTATATCAAAGAGCTGTGTAATTTAGTTGTCAAATGTGTGTCAGTGGCATTATCCTAAATGACATGCATTTAGTGCTTTTGCAGGGTTTGAGCCCCGAATTTTCCATTAAAAAACACAGCGGTTTTTCTTGGTTTTTATATATAGCGTAAATATAAATTGCAAAGACATTTGTAATTTAGTTGTCAAAAATATATACAGATTTTAATTGTTTTTTTTTTTCTGGAAAGTGTTGAGTTCTGTATTTTGTAAACTAATGGGCTTCTGAGCCACCCCTTCCCTTCATCCCGTTTAATCCTTACAGCATGTCTCTGCACTAATAAACAGCTAAATTTATGTAATCATTCATTTCCTGAGGCATGCTGGGGCTGGTTATTTGTAGATTTCCCCCCCATTTCCACTCCGTTACTTGATTGGTGGCGCTGTAAATACTTCCCAATGTTAAATTCTCCCCTCTAGCGTTGTGGGATCTCCTTTGAATGCATGTGACTAACAGCATGATTTATAGCACGACCTTCCTGATAATCTCTTAATCAGATCACATTTTGATAAACCCCAGGAACATCTGGCCCCAGGAATTTCAACATGTAACGATGCTGCCTATAGTTGTTTGAGCCCTCTTTGTTGAGACTGCAACATCCAAGACTTGGCTTTATACTGGAGTTTTATTTTTGACAATGCCCATTGTAAATGCAGTCACACACTCCAGGGAAATTCACCACACTGAATGGAGCCTTTTTTTTTTTTTTTTTTGGAGTATACACTGGGATTTCAGAAGGCAATGCATTTTTCTCCAGTGAAACCTGATTCCACAAGTTTTCCTGCCAGCCCGCAGACGCGCACTGCAGGGCCCAGTGGTAACGGCTGATGAAAACTGATGAGTGGTTGGGGTGAGGTCAAAAGTGCTTTGGGATTAATAAACACGCACCGAGAAGCAAGCGCAGGAGAAAAGATGTCTTTTCCTTCCAGGTGAGCTGGAATGTAGTTTTGCCTCAATTTGTTTTCACAGAATGGAGATGAAGATAAAGATTTTGTTGGCTGAGTATGTAGGTCTCGCATTACATCAAACAGAATTCAAATTTCACAGACTAAGAGGCAGGATTTGTAAGCCAGTGGTGTTTGTGAGGAACAAATCACCATTTGGATGCAAATGATTTTTCATTGCAGACGTGTATGTGGTGTATGTGTCTTCGGTTGTTGTAGGGTAGATGGTCTATTCTTTCTCTGTTAAAAGATTTTTTTAAAGTTTTTAATGTTTTATTTACTTTTCGAGAGAGAGAGAGCAAGAGAGAGCGCGAGAGTGTGAGCAGGGGAGGGGCAGAGAGAAGGAGACACAAAATCGGAAGCAGGTTCCAGGCTCTGAGCTGTCAGCACAGAGCCTGGCACAGGGCTCAAACCCACAAACTGTGAGTTCATGACCTGAGTCGAAGTCAGACGCCCAACCGACTGAGCCACCCAGGCGCCCCAAGAGATTTTTAACTAAGAGTGGATACTTTGTTCTATATCACCTTTTCTCCTTAACTGTAGTAATCTACATAAATATACCTCAGAAATCATTTTTGGTAAGGTTTTTTGTGTGGAACGGTACTTCACTTTATTTTCTTGACAAATAATCATAAAGTCTGCTTGATGGCTTCCAAGAACTTTCTTTTTTGTGTTTTAGGGAAAGTTCAGGTGCCAGGATGCAATGGAATTTATTTGACGCAGCTTAAATATCAAATGTTTTCAAATTAAACGAAGTATGTGTTGTGATACTTATTTTTATATTTTAATATTTTTACTCCTTATTAATATGAATATTGCTTTTGTGAACAACTTTATGTTTAAGTATTTGAAATAAAAGTTTAAAATTTGGAAACAGCGTGTACTGTGATTTATATTCAAATAATAATATTGAGTGCAACATTTGAAAAAATGAAGTCAACACATTTTTTTGAGGAAGATACAAAATAAATTCGGTGACCTTTAGAATAAAGGGCAACAGAATACTGATAATGAGTATCATTTATTCTAATATAGCCTGAGATCGTTTGTTTCTGGATATTTGAAGTGAATAGGAAACCTTTTGAAAATACGGAATTTGAAAATCAGTGGTCGTTGACACTTTTTGAGAATCGACTAAAAATGTGGGCCTGTTTCTCAGAAAATTCACGTCTTCATACACTGAAAATTTTGGTCAGAGTGGTTGGCTTGTCCAGAGCCACACAGATAATGGCAGGACTGAGCTAGATCCCACCTTCTTTTGTTCAGTGCTTTTCCTAATGGTGATGGTGATGGTGATGATCGTGATGATGGTGATGATGACGATGATGATGACATAAACAACAACATCTGCCACTAAGCAAACAGGGCGGTAAGCAATGGCACATGGTTTCCTCTTTGGATTCTTTCAGAGTGGGTACTATTACTTCCATGTTGCACACGAGGTCACTGAAGCTTAGCTCAGCCAGAAAAAGGCAGACCTGCAACTCCACAATTTCCCTTCCAGTTCTGTCCAGCCTGCCTTTACACCACGCAGTCATCTCCTCATCATCCATGGGTTTTCAAGCATCGCAGTGCCATCTTTTCTAGAGACCTCTGAACTCCCTTCAGCTCAGAACAGACTGAGCCTGGCTGCTTCTGTGCAATCATACAGGTTTTTAAAAATATTTTCTAAAGTATGTTTATTTATTTTAGAGAGCGAGAATGAGTGGGAGAGGAGCAAGAGAGAGAGAGAGAGAGAATCCCAAGCAGGCTCTGCATGGTCAGCACAGAGCCCGATGCAGGGCTCGATCTCATGAACCATGAGATCATGACCCGAGCTGAAATCAAGGGTTGGACGATTAACCAACTGATCCATCCAGGTGCCCTGTACCCGTTTTTAAAATATTGAAATATGTTTGTACTTGTAGCCTGTGTCCCGAAGGCCCCAGTACCCTTCCAACACTGGCAGCCTGCCTCATCCTCCAGGAACCCAGGATCCAGCAAGTAACAGGTTGATACTGGCACACCAGGGAGCCTTAAGAACTGCTCCAGGGCCATTTTCTTAGGTTGATTTTTTTAACTCTGCTATCCCTGCCTTGCTTTATTTTTCCAGTTTTATTGAAATATAATTGACGAACAAAATTGTGTATCGAGGGTACAACGTAATAATTTGACATACATTGTAAAATATTCACCATAATCTAATTAATGCATCTATCATTTCGCATCATTACCTTTTATTTTGGTGTGGTGAGGGGGCTTAAGATCTACTGTCTTAAATTTAATTGAACAATACGGTATCATTAACTGTGGTCACCATGCTGTTTATTAGATCCTCAGAGCTTCCTTATCATATAATTAGAAAGAAGGTTGCGCCTTTTGACCAAGTATTTGAATATTACTCCCGCATTTGAGAATGAAGCATCTCTTTACCCTTTAAGGCCCAGCTAAGTTCTGTATTGTTCCTGATACCCTTTCTAACTCCTTCAGCCTATATTTTAAAGAAATATGTATAGGATACCTTCTAAGAAAACACAGTTTCTGTGTTTTGTGCCTGGCACAACTGTGTTGTGACGAACAACACAGTTTCTGCTCACAGAGAGCTAGGTGGAAATAGACATTAAAACAACAGTAAGCCTAATAAACGCATCACCCCACACTCTAGTAGATGTTATGAAGAAAAAAGTACTAAGTGCAGTGGAATTTAAACTAGGGGATCAAAGAAAGCATCTAGGAGGAAGGAATCTTTAAGGAGAGATGAGTAAGAATGAGTGAGGTGAGGGCAAGTGTTGGGGGTTAGACCAGGAGCAGACTTCACGCGTGGGAAGACTCTGAGGTGGATAGGAATTCGTGGAGTCTAGAAACAGAAGAAAGGTCCCTCTGACAGAAGCAGGTTGAGTGAAGTGAGGAAGGGATTGTGTGTGTTTGGAGAGTCAGGCAGAAGCCTTATTATGCAGGACATGGCGGGCTGGGTAAAGACTTTGAATATGACTCCACTGCAAATGGAAACGTTTGAAGAGTTCGAGGCAGGCAATGACGCCATCCAAGCCAGTCCACGAGTGGGACGTGAGTGAAATGTTTTCAGAAAGTATATGTGTGAGGAGATTCATCCAAGATTAAGCAGCGTCACACATATGTATTTAAATGACGGAGTAGCCATTTCGAACACTTTTTTATGTCAATTATACATGGACTGCTAATTCACAGTCTCGCTACCTCAGACAACTATGTCCAACCCTAGGCAGGAGGACATGAGGGCGGTTCTGCAGAAGTACCATCTTCTCATGAATTTAGCATTTCCTCCCATGAGGGTTTTCCTTTTTTCTCGTGGAAAGTTCCTTTTCTCCTTGGCTTCTATATGATTGTTTTTCCTCTCTTGCTGGTGACAATGTGTCTCTCCCTTCACAAAATGCTTACTGAGTTACTTGTAGGCCAAGTATGTGTACTTTTTTTAATAAGTTTATTTATTTGAGGGAGAGAGAGAGAGAGAGCATGAGGAGGGGAGGGGCAGAGAGAGGGAGAGAGAATCCCAAGCAGGCTCTGAATTGTCAGTGCAGAGCCCTATGTGGAGCTTGAACCCATAAACCAGGAGATCATGACCCGAGCTGACGTCAGTTGCTTAACCAACTAAGCCACCCAGGCGCGCTGAAAGTTTGAAGCTTCTAATCAAGGTTTGGTCTTTCTGATGACCAGCCCCCCCATCCCGAAAGCCATCCAGGACTGTCAAGAGTGGGCTCGTTAGAACAAAAGACTCTCCTAGCACCCTTACCACTCAAGAAATTCCGGGAGTTTCAGGAGCTCTATGCCAGAACCAGGGACAAAGACCAAATATCTTTCTATGACACCACATTCATTATTTTCTAATGGTTCAAACTTGATGATTTGGTCATCTTTCATACACACACCCAAACCCCTCCTCCTCTTTTGAGTTATCACTATACATTTTGGATGGCACTTGGAGCAGTCTTTTCTATCTTTTATAGTTGTCTTGGACACAACATCTCTTCAGCTAAGGTCAATATAACAAAGGAGACTTAAGATATTTTAGTCCAATTTTTTAATTTTACCATATTCCAGGTAAAAAAAAATAAAACTGTTATTGCAAGGATAGCTCGCACTACACAATTTCAAAGTTGTCACCAACTGCTTCAAGTATACGGATTTCACTTTCTGTAACTCTTCTGCCCCACCCCTTGCCCCATTCTACAACAGTACAGTAAGTTCCCTAAAGATGGGGCTCTTCTTTTGTTCTTTTTCAGGTCCCGTAATATTTATTGCAGATCTTGGATTTTATTTTCTTTTTTGTTTTTTAATTTGAGAGAGATAAAGTGCACTCGAGTGGGGAGATGGGCAGAGAGAGAGAGAGAGGAAAATCTCAAGCTGGTTCCACGTGGGGCTCAATCCCACAACCCTGGGATCATGACCTGAGCCAAAATCAAGAGTCCGACACTCAACCAACTGAACCACCCAGGGACTGCCAATGATCATGGATTTTCAATAAATGCTTGCTGATGGGTCCCCTGAAGAGACCTACTAATAGAGGAATTAAGCCAGAGAGTCAAGGGATCTTTAAGGATCTTCAAGGGGTCCTATACGTACTCACCAGCCTTTTTTTTTTTTAATGCTTTTTTATTTTTGAGAGAGAGAGAGAGAGAGAAAGAGCATGCACATGAGTGGGGCAGGAGTAGTGAGTGAGAGGGACAGAAGCCAACTCTGTGCTGACGGCAGCAAGCCTCACGTGGAGCTCCAACTCACAATCCATGAGATCATGACTTGACCCCAAGTCAGACACTCAACGGACTCAGCCACCGAGGGACGCCATACTCACCAGCCTTTTAAATGGGAGGTATCAATAACTTTTCCTTCCTATTCTAAAAATTATAATTTAAATTCATATACATTTATTGGATTGATATCTAGAGACTGAATGATGTATTAATTCTCTTAGTAATAAATGTGCTATCTTTGATGTTTCTCTACAGAACTAGGTTTGGGAAAATGTGATATCAGTTTATGGTAAACTCCAAGTCAAAAGGCAAAATTTTATGCTAGAGTGGAATTTGGTGGCATATAAATCATTTGGAATTATTGTCCTTGTGGGTTAGAATGGTTCCCTATTCAATCTAAGTTTACCATGAAATACCCAAGAGTGGTACAGAAATAGACACGTCCTAGGTGGTCTCACAGAGAGAACCGTGCCCACGCTGAGAGAGGAAGGGCAGAAGGATCTCCTCCTTATCATGTGAGCCCACAAGGGATCTATGAAGCAGCTCAGAGAGAGAGAGCTAGATCTAATGATGTCTGGAGGTTAAGGCTGAGATACCACTCAGGAGTCATCGTCAAGTTGATAACCTCAGCCTGGGGGGTGTGGATATTGTAGCAGAAGCCAGTGAGAAGGGATGACGACCCTTAAGAACCAAATGCTTCACCCCCGTTCACTCCCACTTCTGGAAACCCAGTATTACGTTTCTCCCTGGAACTTGGTTAAAAAGTTGGGTAAAGAGGGCAGACCTTAAATTTATCGAAATTAAATTTCCAGCACACACAATACAATGTGAGTTATAGAAAAATACAGATGGTTTTGTTTCTTGTAGTTTTGAGTATATAAGCGGAGATTTGTAAGTGCTATGGCCATCAAGGAGGTGACGGGGTTCAGAGCAGTCTTCCTGAGGGAGTATGCATCGAACTGAGACGTAGAGTGGATAGGAATGGGCCAGATAGCCTATGATATTAGCAGGAGTTACAAAGCACCAGAGGGAAAGTATGCCCAGCAGAAGGGCTGGGTGGCTCAGAAGCTCTGAGTACTCAGACGACTAGTTTTCACTAGAAATAGTAGCATTTTTGGAGATTGAACACAAAATGCAAAAGGAGTAGTGAAACAGGAGGGGGAGGGGACAGGGCAAATGGTACGAATGACGTTGTAGTGACTTTATTTTACTGATGAAAACCGCAGGGAGCTGGCCCCTGCTTTAGGGTCATGCCACTCCGTACTCCCTTTGTTTACTCTGTCTTAACCAGACTGACCTTTCAGTTCCTCAAACGTGATAAGCTTTGTCTCACCCCAGGGCCTTCAGACTAACTATTCCTTTTTCTTATGCTTCCGCTCCTCCTCACACATTCAGCCACTTAAAATGGTCACCTTGGAAAGCCTAATACTTATTTATTGATATTATTCTGTGTAAGCAGTTGCCAGACTTCTCTTTAGAACCTATTTATGAGCCATATCGGAAGGCCCATTTGTACTCAGACTTTTTTTTTTAAACCTAAAGTATTACCAAGAGTTATACCCTACGAAGGCTTTGGATGACATTGGTCTGTTTCCAGAAACCAACTCCATCTCTAATGGTGGAAGAGAGACAGTTGTTAAGTATCTTCAAAGGAATGAACCGTAAGACCTGAAGGTGATTGAAATGTGAGTTCTAGAAATGTTTTAAGCAAAGGCAGTATATCATTGGAATAAGTGAATACTCTTCAAATGTGGTCCATTTAAATGTTTGCGTGTGCTTATCTGAACAGAAACCTCATTATCTTTAATGTCAGCTGATGAATTCACTTAAGACTTAAAAAGACCTATTTCTACTCAAATATATGGGAGTAAAACCAAAGTACTTGCTTTTGTAACACATACTCATAACACACACACACACATACACACACGTGCACATTAAAAGTAGCTATGCTGGTGGCATCTGAGTTTAACTATAGAACCCAGTAAACTCAGAATGAAATCACTTAGATTATCATATCTTAATCTCATTGACTACAAAATAAATATGGTAATAATTCTTCAGCAACTCAGTCACTATAGACAAGTTAAGGGAATGTATCAACCTCTTGAGGAAAGAACCCTTTTGAACTCTGTAAAGGGTATTTCAGTTCTAACTAATGCCACTCCCTATGAAGAGAAAAAAAAAGAAATCAAGGTAGAGTGATCCCTAGAAAATTAAATAGTATAATTTTGTCCCTAATTGGATAACTATGCATATTAATAATCAGAAGAAGTCAATATAAACAAAAGACATTTTAATATTTTATTAGTTTTACATAGATGACGAAAGCAACAAAAAATCAAAGCAATGGTATAGTGAATGGTTCGAAAGGGATACTCATTAATCAACATTACTGAAACACTCCGAACATGATTCAATTCATCCAATTAATATCTAAGACACAGAACTGGTAGCAGACGAACTTTGTTCCAGGGATTTATCTCCTATATGGTCATGTGTCTTCTAAATCTGGCAATAGAACTTCACACACTGTGGACTTTCAATGAATACTGATGAATAGGAAGCTATGGCTTAAGCTCTTAGGATAAAGAGCTTATTTTGCTTTTCCAGAAAAATACTCCAAAAGGAAAGACATTTATTTCTACGGTCATCTAATTATCAGTTGATGTCTTGAGGCCTCAAAATGAAGTCTTTTTAACTCTCTTTCTAGAAAGTATTTGATTGAACCATAGCAAGCTCATCGATCTTACAATTTTTATTGGCATCCAACTCTACATGTCAACTAGACACATACACGCACGAATTTATTTTTCCCCATTTAAAATCTTCTACCTATTAACTTTAGGACATTCTTTAAACTTTTATTTGGAAGAAATAATACTACTGTTCTTTATGAGATTTAACTGGTGGTCCTTTCTTAATGTGCTGACTTATTCCCTTTTCACAGACTACTGAGTAGCAGTGGACTTCAGTTTTCATCAAATCTCTCAAAGAATTAGTTCAAGCCATTGGCCTTGGTCCATCATCTGTGCACCAAACAGGCGGAGGAGGGTCCTCCAAAGAAAGCTCAGGCAGGTAACTTGATAAAATATAACAAACTTGATATAGAGTCCTACTCTTGATGTAGAGTCCTTGTCTATCTACAGCTTAAATAAGCTATATGGAACTTTTTCTGTTCATAGGCATAATCAAGAGACCAGTTTAGAGTTAGAGATGTATAAAGAGCACTAGCATGGGATGCAGGTGATCTTGGTTTTAATTTTTGGCCAACCACCAAATTGTTATATTGTGCGAAATAATTCATTCAATTCCCTTGGGTGTTAGTTTCTTTACTTGTTTAATTTTTGTCTTAAATACCCTATTGCTTATTTGTTACCAAAAAATTATATGAAGGATAGAAACATATCTTATTATTACTGCTTCTGTATTGAAGGTTCCTTGAATGAAAAAATTCAGGTCAGAAATTCTCATTTAAGATACCTTCGAGTAAAATTTTTTCAAGTATTTAGCATTGTATTACGAGCTCTTTTCCCTAGCGCTTAATTCATAAGACTAAAAGAAAACACAGACATTTCTAGTAAACAAAAATAGAAATATAATTTTCACCATTGTTATGATTCTTTAAAGTTGGTTTAAAAATTTGATGCACTTGAATTTGAAAAGCTTTTGTGAAACTAATCAAACAACCTTCTAAGAAAAGATTTCTTGGCAGGAGTAAATATTTTCCCAGAACCTTTTTTGTGGAGGGATTTCAGTGGAGGCTTTTTTAAGGGTAGGACTCTTTTGGGGGTTTGTAGTGCTCTTGCTATTTTTACATGCTCATTGCAGTAGTACTTGTTGCTTCCTTCCGACAGATGGATGAGTGTACGTTCTGCTAGATCCATGCACTGGGCATGGACCCAGTGCCCATCTCCATGAGAGCAGTAGATCATGGCAGGTTTGTTGAGCTCAGTTGAATAAAATGGTACCCAAGTGTTGATATCCACATCACACGTGGCAGAGCATGTAATCCAGTAGCCTGTCTCAGACTCATCTTCCTCATCGTCTTCATTGTAGGTGTCAAATTCATCATCACCATCAAAACTATTTGCTTCTGCACTGAAACAAAATTCTTCTGAGTCTTCAAAGGGAGTGGAGTCCCCTGGGTCTTCTGTTGATGTCTGACTATTTGTGAGTGTTTTCTGATCTTCATTCACATCATCTTCAGCACATTTCAGCATATAAAAATAGAACGCTTCTGAAGCGGCCTGTTTATTGTCCCCTGGTATGCCAAGGAATACCTTTCCATTTCCCATGTTGCTCCCAAACCAGATCTTGCTGTGCTTAATATCTGGGGTCCAATCTGGGGTCTCCATCTCACGGATTTCTATCTTGTTGTCCGCAAAAGAGACAATGTTGCAGACCATTCTCTTTTGATTTTCAAGCTGATAGCCTCCAACAATTACAAATTCATCGCTGCATGTCTGAGTCAGGATTGCACTGGAGACAGAGATTCCTCCTGGCAAGACTGTACAATTCACAGCTGGGCTACCCAGAGGAAGATCAACCTTTATGCTGTAAAGGTTGGCAGGGCGGATGTTATTGGCAAGTGAATGTCCTCCTAAAATATAAATGGTATCATTTCTGGCAATGGAGACATGAAAAGATAACCCATCCTGAAGTTCTGGAAGAACGTATGCCATAGAGCACCCAAATTCAAAATCCACCAAGAAAACATGGGGCAGACAGTCAGCTACACTATTCCATTTTTCTGTGGTTCTTTGGGCAGAAGGCATGTACGACCGTCCTCCAAAGAGAACACCCATACTTTTACCTCGACTATACACCACATCAATGGAATGACCATACCTGGCTTCGGGAACATCTCCTACCAAATCTTTCTCTGTGCATCGAAAAGTAACTCTTTTGTTGTTCTTGCCAACAACAGACATGATGTAAATCTTATCTGAAAGCTCATTGTTTGGTGTTTTCCCTCCATGGATGATGTATTGATGCTTTTCAGACTCTAAGCTGCCTCTGAAGATGCAAGTGGCTGGGTAACGAAGGGGCGGGAGGTAGCAGGAATCCTTAGAGAAAACTGCAGGCTTCAGTTTGAGATGGTCATGCTTTACATCGAAGTGGAAAACTCCAGTGGGGCAGGATCTCTTGGGCCAGCCTTTTTGGCCAAAGAAGAAAACTTGCCCATCAAAATTCATCAGTGAGAATCCTGGTTGAATTAAGGCTGCGTTATTACTGACTGTTATCATCTGTAGTGACATATTTTCTGATCGTGGGTAGATCTTTTTATCTGAAAGAATTACACAAAAAAATTACTATATCTCTTCATATAAATCACTATGTTTGGATCACCTCACATGTAAAAAGCTTGTTTAAAATAAGTTCTTCCACAAGCTTGTAGAGATACTGAATGAGCAAAATCCAGGCAGCTAGGTAAGCAAAGAGCCACAGAACCTTCCTTCCTAATAGTATCCAAGGAGCTGGGACATGTTTTCTACATGGGCCATCCTCCCTTAGATTTCTGGGAATTGTAGTCCTTTTTTTTTTTCCTCACAGAGTCACCGCTTGTCGGCCGGAAGAACTACATTTCCCAGGAATCCGTTCTCGATGGGATGTGTAGCCACGACAGTTTTTGTTGCTCCAGGAGAAGCGACTCCAGGGATGCCTCTCTGAATTAAGACACCCAAAGTGCCAAGTGACTAGAAGGGAGCCAAGGCGGAAAACTAGGGAATGGGAGGTGAGCGCGGCTGACGCAGACCCAATATCCGGGTTACGGAAAGGCTGCAGCACCAGGAGGGGCGCCAAGCCGACTGCTGCCCGGTGTTGCCAGGTGCCTCTCCGGGGACTCTTACACAGGTGACCCCGTAGGCAGCACAGCTGCTTCTGGCCCTGGCGGGGTTGCCTGGAAACCGCAGCCTGGAGGGACGCCCCGGCCGAGGCGTCCTTGCAGATTCCCGCCGGGATGCTTTGAGAGACTCGACTCAGTTGCACCCCTGAACGCCCTTAGGTTGCTGGGTCGGGGGGGGGGGGGGAGGGGGACACGAGGTCACAAAAGCTGTGACTGTTTTACGGAAGCCAAAGACCGGTCTCTGAATACCTAGAGCGCGGGAGAGAAAGTACCTGATAATGATTTCGTAGTGGAAACACTGGAATTAGATTTTCGCGAGTGCCTTGTCAAAAGCCCCTCGTTTTTCCTCAATCGCTCTTGCTCCTGCTTTTAGGGTTCTTTCAGGGAAGCAGAGAAGGTTCCTAAACACCCACCTGCCTCTATTCTCTTTCCCTTCCCTCTAGGAAATTACAGTTAGTGGCTGTTAGTTCAGGTCGCTGTTTCCCGCCCAAGACATTTGCCGTAATTCTTTCGTAACGCTGTGGTAAGCAGGTACTAAGCAAAGAGGTGCCAGAATTATTCAGGATTTAATATTAGTATTATAATATTTTTTAAAAGGTGTTTATTAGATGAAGTCAGCTTGATACATTTTCATTTTATTATTATCTCTTACCTTAGGGAGATGCCAGGAGCTCTAATAAGAAATAAACTGTTTGCAGAATGAGGTCCTAGGCACCAAATGTTAAAGGAAACAAAAGGGTACAGATTCCCGACTGTTGAGAGTAAATTAATTCTGTGCTTCCAAAACAGTATGAAACAGTGTCTCAGAATCTGGCTCTCAGAGTATGGACTCTGAAGGTTGGCTGTAATGAAATCCTGTGTCTGTCACCTACTAACTGTGTGAACTTGGGCAAGTAGTTTAACATCCCTCTGTCTCAGTTTCCTCATCTGTAAAATGAGATAATTCACCTACTTCCTTGTTTGATGTAAGTTATGATTAGTAAATTACTACACGTGAAGCATTTACAATAGGGCTTTGCACACTGTAAGTGATACTTATAATTATGCTTGAACTTACCAAAAGTAGGGTTGTTAGTACACAATTACCTGCCGGTCATGGCAGGTGATACTTAATGTTGGGGGTGGTTAAAAGGGATTTAGGGTCTGGGATCTGGTCAGTGGGTGTAGATTGATGAGTTTTTTAGACTAATGAGAATTGGATAAGCATACACAATGGAGGTGCTGGTGGTGAGTTCAATTTAAATAACAGGAAGTTATTTAATTCATTCATTCTTCTGTTACCCTTTCTCTAACCCCTCCTTAAAAATGCAGACTTTGGGGGCACCTGGGTGGCTCAGTTAGTTAAGTTTCTGACTTCGGCTCATGTAACGATCTCATGGTTCTTGAGTTCGAGCCCCACATCAGTCTCTGTGCTGACAGCTCAGAGCTTGGAACCTGCTTTGGATTCTGTTTCCCTCTCTTTCTGCATCTTTCCCGCTCATGCTCTATCTCTCTGTCTCTCAAAAATAAATAAATGTTAAATTTTTTTTTTTTTTAATGCAGGCTTTGTAGTCTGAGTCCAGATCTGGGCTCTGAAATTTAGTTGCTACGTAACCATCTTCGTCAAGTTACTTTTTCTCTGTTCTTTCTTTTCTGTAAAATGGGAATAGTATTAGTACCCATTCAGTGGGTTTTTTGGAGGATGCATGGGATAACACATGTAAATCACATAGCACAGTGGCTAGCACATAATAAGCATTTAATAAATGTTAGTTGATACCATAGTTTTTATCTTGCCTGCAAAGATTCCTTGGACCATGTAGAATCTATGGTCTGTCTAATGAGATTTTGGTAAGGTTTTTTGCCTTGAAACACTTCTGTAGATCAGATGTAATTAAGCACTCAATGTTCGCTTCTGCTTGGTTTTAGTTTACATGGGAGATTCCTCAAGGTGTGATATTTTAGGAATCACATCTTGCAGGTTATTAAACCACGTGAGGACATGGCGAATGAGAAGGGTTATTACTAAAGTCATGAAAGCAAGCCCACCTCTTCTCCGTGATGGTTTATAGGTTCAGCAACTGCCCTGCTTATGAAATAACATGGGCGTCTTCTTTATTCGCGGCCCATCCAAGCATGCAGAGAGAAGACCTCTGTGCAGTTGAGCATGCTGTCCATAGGAATTAAAAGGAATTATCGCTGACCCTCAGTTTAGTAAATGAAAAACCGTACGTGGCTGCACTCAGCACGATACGTGCTCGTCAGACAGTTGTCCACCTCTGGGTGCGGGGAGCACTGAAGCCAAAGCCGGTCTGTTTTAAATGTCTCTGAAGACTGTACTGGGATAACACGCAAGCTCTCTACGGGGGTCATGGGGTCCAGATCCCCAGGGGTGAACATATACCAAGAACACTGGCTTTCAGATAGCAAGCTTTTTTAAAAAATAAGTTCTCATTGTGGCCTGTTGGCTGCGTGTAAAGGTTGTCACAGGGAATTTGGCTTCTCATAAGTGAAAACATGATTACTGCAGATTAAACAGACACATTTTCTTGAGCAAGACATAAGGAATACTACCCATTTTTTACAGCTAAATCCTTAAAGATTTCTGACCTCTCCCTTTGATGCCTTGCTCTTGGTACCTCTCATAATTTCAGGGCCCTAAAAACAGGCGAGGTTTATTCCTTTTAAGGTGAATTACCTCCTTTTGTAACACAGTTCAAGTATTTGTGTATTTAATTTTTAGATTACCCGTTTAAAACCACGACCAGATGACGTACGTATTTAAAGAATGCCTAGGAACATTGAAAGTGTTTTCACATGAATTTGCCATATTTTTTTAGTTTTTGAAATTTGCTTTGTTAACTTAAATATGTTTTCACTGGAGTGGACAATTGCATATCTTCCATAGTTTTTAACATGACTATATCAGTCACATCTTGGTTTTTAAGAGTTTTTTAAAAGGTGGTACTAGAACTAAAATAATCTACTTCTTTAAATAGGCTACATAAAAAGGCAGATTTTGGGAAAGAAGATACTCTTCGTCAACTGAAGAAAGTTTCAAAGTCCACACATTAGAGATTCTTTTTAAAAGCCAGAAATAGCGGACCAATAAATTTATACAATTTTCCCAACCCCCTGCTAGCATTCCTCGGCAGGGAGGTTTTCATTTATTCACTGTGAAGCTGGGGCACAGTCGAGAATCAAAAGAGGACTAATGGTGTGAGGTCTGGGTTTGTAGTTTCCTGTGTCTGAACTGACTCTTTTTTTCCTTCCAAAGAAAGGTACTGGACTCGGAGGCATTAAATCTTACTGATCAGCGTTGCCCGTGTTTTCTTGGTTGCTCGAAAAGAGTAGGTAACCTCATGTAACCGCAGTCGTTTCGGGCATGAATTAACACTATCTTGCACAGCTAATCAGGCCTGAGGCATACATTATTTGCTTTTTTTGCCGGCACCGAAGCCAGGAGTAGGTCTTTTTTTTTTTTTTTTTTCCTGACACTTACGCCAGGGAAGCATTTATGTACTAAGATGAACACATGGGCTCTGGTGCCGCAGGAATTAAATCCTTGCAGCGCCCTGACAGCAGAAAGCCCCATCGTTTCCAAACTTTACGGCATCCCTTCCCCATCTGGCCACCCAGTCCATCTGTAACTCACCCGCTACTAACGTGGGCATCATCTTTCCCTTCAAGCTGACAAACGTAGATGCCCGTCTCTTAGCCTTGATAGAAACGAAGGTATCGGACCTACCTGAAGGCCAGAGAGGCTGCTCACCCCTCTCTGAATCTCTGCCGCTAAACCAGGTATTAAATGTCAGTACTTGGGGAAGATTCGCTGACTGCCCACTCTGACGGTGGCTGGATGAAGGCTCACAGTAAAGAGAATGTGTCTATGTGCCTACAGATGTTCCAGTGAACACTCATCTAACGGGAGTAACTGACTGTGACCTTGTTGGTTTTTTTTTTTTTTTTCTTTTCTTTAGATGGGTGGGGGAGATATCCACCAGGGTATATGCTCAAGATTTAACTGTTTCCTTGCTGGCGAGCAATGGAAACACAACCCCACTATTTGTAAAGAACAAAACAAAACAAAACCTGGCTGAAGCCCAATTTATATTTTTATTAAAAACATGTTAGAAAAACATAGAAGAAAATGAATGTGATTGCTATGATTTAAATAATACTATGAAGAATCAAATGGTAAATTATTATTTCCTGAAGCAGAGACACTAACACCAGTTCAGTCATTTTGATCTCGAATTGCTCTTCAGCAGTCTCATTTTCTTTAATGCAAAGCTCAGAAGTCACGGTAATTATTGGAGGCCTGCTCCCAACTTCGTATCATACATCAGGGGCTGCTGTGTAATATTTCACAGCAGAGTGATTAAGCAAATGGGCTTTGGAGTCAAACTGACTTGGTTTTCTTTACCAGCTCTGCCATTTTCCACTGGAGTCATCTTAATCTCTAAGCCTCTGTTTCTCTCTCTCTGAAATGGGAATAATAGAAATAGTCACTCTAAAAGATTGTTGCAAAAAGATTCAATCAGATGTCTTTATTTTATTTTTTTTAATTAAAAATTTTGTTAATGTTTATTTTGAGAGAGAGACAGAACGCGCACGTGTGCACGCAAGCAGGGAGGGGTAGAGAGATCTAGAACTCGAAGCAGGCTCCAGGCTCTGGCAGTCAGCACTGAGCCTGATCCGGGGCCCGAACTCACGGACCAGGAGATCATGACCTGAGCCAAAGTTGTATACTAAACTGACTGAGCCACCCAGGTGCCCCTCAGATGAAATCTTCAAAGTGCCCGGTGCCCAGGAGCAATGGATGAGAGCTCCCATTGCACCAGCCTTTGGTGACTTGTCAGTGTTCTGGATTCTGGTCATTCTAATAGCTGTGCAGTGGCATTTCATTGTTTTAATTTGTATTTCCCTGATCACATATGATGTGGAGCATCTCTTCAGGATTTTTTTTTTTTTGTCATCTGTTTGTCTTTGTCGGGTGTCTGTTAGCTCATTTTTTTAGCCAGGTTGTTTGTTTTCTTATTGTTGACTTTTCAGAGTTCTTGGCATATTTTGGATAACAGTGCATTGTCAGACGTGTCTCTGGCAAATATCTTCTCCCAGTCCATGGCTTTTCTTTCTATTCTCTTGCTAGTGTCTTTTGCAAAGCAGAAGTTTTTAACTTTAATAAGCCCGTCTTATCAGTTATTTCTTTCATAGGTGGTACCTTCGGTGTTATATCTAAAAAGTTGTTGCCATACCCATGAGCTATGAACTTTATGGTTTTGTTGTTTTTGTTTGTTTGCTTAAGTCTGTGATCCATTTGAGTTAAATCTTGTGAAGGGTGTAAGGTCTGTGGCTAGATTCATTTTTTACATGCGGAGATCCAGTTGTTCTAGAATCTTTGTTGAAAAGGCTGCGTATGCTCTATTCTATTGCCTTTGCTCCTTCGTTAAAGACCAGCTGATTGCGTTTATGTAGGTCTATTTCAGTGCTCTCTGCTCTGTTCTGTTGATCTGTTGTCTTTTCTTTCACCAGTACCACACTGTCTTGATAATCATAGCTGACTTAATTTTAAAGCAACTCATTAAAAACAGTTACATCAGGAAAAATATATACCACTCATGAGCTTATCGCCTAATCACAAAATTTTTTTATTTGTGCTCTATTACAATGTTTATCCAAAGGTATACACATTACACCCAATTATAATAAGAATGCACTTGAATTTCATTTTATATTTTTAATATAGCATTATTTAAAATGCTATGAGACGTAGATTTTATTTCCACCTTTGTAATTTTTAATAACTTCCTAAAATTCCATTAAGTTAATGTAACATAATTTTTCTGACCAGCCGCCATTGTTGGTTATTTAATCAGTTTTCATGTGGCTTGGATGATAGAACATGTGACCAGAAGTAGATAGATCTGGGGCACCTGGGTGACTCAGTCAGTGAAGTGTCTGACTTTGGCTCAGGTCATGATATCGTGGTTTGTGAGTTCGAGCCCCGCGTTGGGCTCTGTGCTGACAGCTCAGAGCCTGGAGCCTGCTTCGGATTCTGTGTCTTCCTCTCTATCTGACCCTCCTCTGCTCGTGCTCTCTCTCTCTCTCTCTCTCTCTCAAAACTAAATAAACATCAAAGAAATTTCAATTAAAAAAAAGAAGTAGACAGATCTGGATTTGAGTCTCAGTTTTACCACTTACTAGCTAAATTATCCTTGCGAGCTTTAGTTTCTTCATCTCTAAAACAGGGATGATACCTGCCTTGTAAGGATTAATGGATACCAAGTGTCTGATATAAAAGAGTATACTCAGTAAATCTTGTCTGATGGTGATGATGCTATAAATATATTTGTACAAGTGACTCATTCTTTGCAGAATTTTAGGATATATATTTTCAGGGTTGACTTTTTAAAAACTAATGAGTAACTCAGTTGTTTGGCTGGTTTTCATCATTTGAAGTGTTGGTCCATCCTTTAAAAAAGCATCATCATCTCTTCTAGATACTTCCATGAGGATTTTTTTCTTTGTCTGCAAAAGGGTACTGGGTTATTTCCCTAATCTGTTTATGGTGTTATATGATGATTATAGTACTTGAAATTCCAGCATCAATGACAGCTCTCATAAAATTGACATATTAGATATCTCCACAGTAAATACAAAATAAGAAATGCAACATAGAAACCATGGGTAGGTTTAGGCAAATATTTTAGCCTTTGTGTGTTACTAACATCAAAAAACAGCTAGTTTGTTGCTGAATGGGTTAGTTGTTTCCTGGAGCAGCTGGAAATTAGCAATACATTTGGGAATGGATTTTAAAACCTTTAGCCTTTGCCACACCATTAGGAGAGCATTAGACTTGCAGTGATCTCAGTCACGATCCCAATCTGCTGAAGTGCTCGGCATAGAAACTAGATGTGAAATAGGAAACAGTATTTATTGTGCATCCACCACGTATGAGGCATGTGGAGAATTAGAAAAATTATCACACAAATCTTGTCATTAAGGAAAATACATAGTAATAGGATGAAGCAACTTTATATCCTTCCTTACACTCACCCTTAGAGTTCTTAAAAGTTTACCAAGAAATCATAATTATACTCAGCCCATTCTTAAACCCTTTGGCGGAATCAAATTCAAACTTCTACCGAGGGGCACCTGGGCGGTTCAGTTGGTTAAGCATCTGACTTTGGCTCAGGTCATGATCTCCCGGTTTTTGGGTTTGAGCCTGGCATCGGGTTCTGTGCTGACAGCTCAGAGCCTGGAGCCTGCTTCGGATTCTGTGCCTCCCTCTCTCTCTGCCCCTCCCCCACTCACTCTCTGTCTCTATCAAAAATAAATAAACATTTTTTAAAAATTAAAAAAAAACCACTGAAATATATTAATTTCTCCTACCTTAGTCCAAAAAAGAGTGGATAATTAAAGAATGTGAGCCAGTGCAATTATAGAATGAAATAATTTTTATTTCACAGTGGGGAGATAAAAGTAACAGGATATACCGACATACATAGTAATTGAACAGTTAGGAAGCACAGTTGGAGAAAAATACAATGCCAGAGTGGAAGACAACTTCAAGTCCAGTCCCTTTATTTCACATTCAAACTCCTTTAAGGCCAGAAAAGTTGAATAACAGAACCAGGGTGACAGAGCTGCAGGGGTGTTTATCCAGAATGGGGTGAGGGGAGGCAGGGGAGCCGCACTCTTCTGTGAACTCATGACTGGTTTTCAAGAAGCACAGGGTGCCTCTCAAGCATTTCCATCCCCATTTTATAAACGGAGAGAAAATTACATTGCTGCTCCATGAATTACATTGCTGCTCAATGAATGTTTGAGTCAAGGACAACTTTTCATAGCATTTGGATAGGAATGGACAATTTTTACTTTTTAAAGAAGTGGCTGATTTTTAAAGAAATAATATAAATAGCATAGGGAAAGGAGATATTTGACTTGTTGAGCGAATCCCATAAGGGGAGCCACAACTGAAACTGGCAAAGAGGAGAAAAGAGGCAGGAAAAGGAACTATATGGAAGGAAGCAAACTACAGTTAGTATGATGGATTGTCAAAAGAAGAACATGACAAGTGACCTGTCACTTTTTATTTAGGACAATTAATTAAATATGGCACCTGTCTGGAATGACTGGGATTTTCCTCTGTTCCATTGTTCTGTGATTTAAGGTGGACTGTGCTGTAAAACAAAACGGAGAAAAATTTCAGAGGTGATTTACAGCGTTGTGCTAGAAAAAAAATTCACCTCCAAATTTTATTTTCAGAGAAGGAAGGATTTTGTGTTTCTTAGTTACTGCCTTTGGAAGCCATGTTTGTGTATGTGTGTTATGTTGTGTACATCGAAGCAAAATTGCAACACAAATGCTGAGATTAATTGGAAGCTGGGGAAGTACCGTACTCCCTCCTCAAGCTCATTTATTATTCCACAGTCGTAGGAATTTCGAATAAAAAACAGTTGGGACGTGCATCTTTAAAATCTTATTTCTTTTAAGAAATGTCAAATGAAAAGGTCGATTTTATTTGCAAGATCTGGCATTTTGAAACACATAGAAATGAATTTCTGCAAGCAGAGTTGATTTAGTTGGGTTTGTCTACACCTGCTTCTAACTGGCTGTGTGGATTTGCTTTAAAGCAGGATTTCTGGTATTGTAAAAGGGCTGTGTCCTGTGCAGGTGGCTAACAGGCTCAGGGCACTGGAGAGAAGGGAATGGCTTTAATTAGGAGCGATACCTTTGTGCCACAATTGTTATGCAATACAGATAACATAAGCATTAATGGGGCATTGCATCCCATGTGAAGGTAGGATTACAATTTGGCTAAAAAAATCTCTCATGATTGACACATTATTGCGTGGTTAGGGAGCTACACAGTTGGCTCAGAAACTCTGCTGCCTCTACTGGCCTCACAGCTTTATGAGGCGCCTTGAAAAAATGTTCGATGAACGACTCACAGTCACCATTCATAATGCACTGATGTAGTTGATTACGTTTCTGAAGATAGGAGATCAGTTCTGAAAGTGGTTGAAACACATGTATTGCACATTTTTCTTGATAAATGTACTACCCTAGAGTTAATGTACTTGTTGGAGTTTTATTAGGGGGGTGAAGGTAGGGTATTTACGTGTGATTACCCATAACGAAATTTCTCAACAAAGCGACTAATCAAAAGCGTTAGTGAAAAACTAGTCTTTCTGATTTCCAAAACAATGGATTTTCTGAAATTTGTCTTATGGGTGTATCCTTCAGATTCCGTATCCACTGGTAATCTGCTTTTTAAAAAAACTGTAGGGAATGAGTGGGGAGAGGAGGTTTGAATGCTGAACTGTTTGCGTTTTTCTTTGCTTAATGGAATTAATAACTGTGTAATTGAAAACAGTCTAATACTCAGTTGACCTGCCTCAGTGACTCAATGCAGACATTTCTGGATTGACTTAAACAGCTTGAAGGAAGAGTATGTTTTGGGGACATAAAATTGATTTTATTCAATCTGCTGATGAACAGCAAGACTTAATGAATGATAGCCTCAAGGAACCTCATTACAGTAGCTTGGATGGATGAGCAGGAAAGGGAAGCAAATTTTTCAACAGGAAAGTTTCTGCTTAAACATGTAATTTTATAGATTAGTGTTATTCCCATTCCCCCAGAGCTTTCTGCAGGGGAAAAACAACGTGCAGGAGTTCCAGCATTCTTGGTAAACCTTCAGTGATAATTTTCTTTTCTTAAATCTTTGTTTACCTTAATTGCCTTAACCTTCTTCTCTTGCTTTCCATCCCTGCTTTTAAACTTTTAACTTTGAAATAATTACAGATCACAGAATAGATTCACATGAGGTTGCAAAAAAATGTATAGGGAGAGAGATTTTACGCACCCTTGTTCCAGCCTTTTGCAACGTTAACATCTCGTGTATCCGTAGTACGATATAAAAGTCAGGAAATCGATACTGGCACAATCCATACAGCATATTCAGATTTCACTAGTTACACATACACAATTTGCATGTGTAGTTCCGCTATATCACATGTGTAGCCTTGTAGAACCACCACCACAGTCAAGATACTCAGCTATACCACTGCTACCAGACTAATGTTACCCCACTTACATCCACAACACAAAATCCCTCTTCTCACAATTTTTCTGACGATTTGTCTCACCCATTCTGATGAGTGTGTAGTGGTATCTCATTGTGGTTTGAATTGACATTTCTTTAATGGCTAATGGTAGTAAATATATTTTCATTAGATTATTTGTAATTTATATATCCTCTTTGGTGAAATGTCTGTGCATGTCTTTAGTTTGTTTTTTTTTTAATTGGACTTTTCTTTAATGTTGGGTTTTGAGAGTTCTTTATATATTCTGTGTGCTAGTCCTGTGTTGGGTGTGTAATTTATAAATAATTTCTCCCAGCCTGTAATTTTTCTTTTCATCTTCTTAACAGGATCTTTCACAGAGCAAAGTTCTGAATTTTGATGAGGTTTAATTTATCACGTTTTCTTTTTTTATTTCAAGCTTTTATTTAAACTCTAGTTAGTTCACACATCATAAAATTGGTTTCAGGTGTAGAATTTAGTGATTCATCACTTGTATATAACACCCAGTGCTCAGCACAAGTGACCTCCTTGATACCCATCACCCATTTAACCCATCCCCCACCCACCTTCCTCCATCAACCCTCGGTTTGTTCTCTACAGTTAAGAGTCTCGGGGCGCCTGGGTGGCTCAGTCGGTTGAGCGGCCGACTTCAGCTCAGGTCATGATCTCACGGTCTGTGAGTTCAAGCCTCGCGTCGGGCTCTGTGCTGATGGCTCAGAGCCTGGAGCCTGCTTCACATTCTGTGTCTCCCTCTCTCTCTGCCCCTCCCCCTGTTCATGCTCTGTCTCGTTCTGTCTCAAAAATAAATAAAAAACACTAAAAAAAAAAATTTAAAAAAAAAAAAAAAAAAAAAAAAAAGAGTCTTGTACGGTTTGCTTCTCTTCCCCCCACTTCCCCTATGTTCATCTGTTTTCTTAAATTCCACATATGAATGTAATCATTTAATATTTGTCTTTATCTGACTGACTTATTTTGCTTAGCATAATATACTCTAGCTCCATCCATGTCATTACAGATGGCAAGATTTCATTCTTTTGATGCTGGAGTAATATTCCAGCATGTGTGTATATGTACACACACACACACACATATATACACACATACATATATACCACATCCTCTTTATCCATTCCTTAGTTGATGGACATTTGGGCCCCTTCCATAATTTGACTATTTTGATAGTGTTGCTATAAACATCGGGGTGCATGTGCCCCTTTCAGTCTGTGTTTTTGTGTCCTTTGGGTAAAGATCTAGTAGTGCAGTTGCTGGGTTGTAGGGTATACCACTTTTTCTTCTTAGAGACACGCTTTTGGTGTCAGTTCTAAGAACTGTTTACCTAGTCCTATGTCCTAAAGATTGTCTCTGTATTTTTTTCCTATTTCTTTTATAAAATCCACTGTTTTGCCTTGATATGTTCTTACTCCTATTACAGCCTTCATTAAAAAAATACTTTCACTCCATTCCATATTGCTCTAATTTAAGCAACTTCTCTCTTCTGAAGCTCTGTAGTCTGCAGTAATCCCCAAGCTTTTTTCACCTCCCTCCAAGAGCTGCCTTTAAAGTTCCCGCGCAGAGGTGTGCCTAGAGAAGTCTTTATATAGACACGTAGATGCTTATGCCATCAATATTTTGGCGATAATGAAGAATTCCATGGCTTTAAGTGTTAGGAAAGGCTCCTTGGGAGAAGCTTATAACTTGAAGTGTGGTGTATTCTTTGAGGCTAGAATTGTATGTTTTCTCTCATTCTGATAAAACACAGCAGAGGAGTTACTGTGCACACACACATACACATAAGCTTTGCCTCAAGGTTTTTTGTACGTTGTTGAGGCACAGGATGTAGTCGGAGGCATGGATATAACCATCCTGATGAGATTGCTGCCTTTTCCTTAATTTCCTGCTGACTTCATGTATGCCTTGAAATTCATAGTCATAAGCGTGTTGTCCTTAGTGTTTTTGCTATGAGAACCACAGTACTACTCCTCATCAGTAGTCCTACTTGACAAAAACCCTACCTAGAGTTTCTTTGCCAGATTTATTCACTTATTCTCTATCATTGGACTAGATGATCTTCAGGTTTCTCTCAACCCTGAGAATCTGTGACAATTTCAATCACTGGGTTTCTTGCTCTCTTTAATATGATCTAAAAGACATAACAAATATTAGAGGATGCAGAATAGGTGTAGTTCAGTCAAGGAAGAAGAAATCAGTTCATACTGGGTCTCTTCTATCATCTAACTAAATCTGTACACTTGCAGTGTAATTTGGTCTTTTTGAAATTTGCCCATTTTCCAAAAAATGAAAGGAGACCCATCCTGTGAAGTACCAAAGTTGATGGTTTCATTTCTGTAGGCAAGGTGAATTCTTTTGACAATATTCCATCTTACCACCAGCACAGCAGGAGATTCTTGTTGAGGAGAGCAGAAAATGAAAATTTGAGAAAGTGGATTTTGGCAGCCTCTGCGGGACTCTTTAAAAATGTGTTGTTATTTATTATTTTAGGATATTAGCAACAAACCTCACAGTTTAAAAATGACAACCCTGTTTTGTCAGCGTACAATTCTCTATCCCGTTAAAAAGCAGATTATACAGTTTGAGAGGAGACTAGCTCATGGCGACTGGTTTCCAAAGACCTACCACTCTTGCCTCTGAAGGCTGCAGTTAGTTTAGGTAGGCTGCACGAAGCAGAGATCTGCAGATAAACATCAAAGATGTGTTAAACCGGTGGTGATAACTCCACAGGCACTGTTTCATAATTCTGCCTTTCAGAGACCACAGAGCACTAATTGGCTTGGGTGGTTGTTAGTTTCATTATTTGGTAGGAGAAAACAGGACCCCAGGAAGGTTCTGTGATTTTCTCTTCATCTCTCAGTGACTGGCCAGGAAGAGAACCAAACCTGTGGTCTTCCTGTGAAATTTGGTAGTCCAAGCAGAGCCAAGCTTCCTCACTGTGTCTCCCCCCGGAGGCTGCGATTGTGAAAGTGTTGTGTGTGATTTTTCCAGTCAATATTTCTACACATTTACTTATCATCACAATATGTTCTGGGTCTTTCATGCGGAGCTCTAAGCCTTAAAATATAAAAACCATACCGAAATAAAGAATCCGATTACGGGCTAGTCTCTCTTTTTCTCGCTTGTGCACGCTCTCTCTCTCTCTCTATCTCTCTCTCTTTTGCTCTTTTAGAAAGAACACTTCATGATTAAAACACAAATAAACGTGAATGGCAACTGAAAAAGCATTGCTTCCTTCTAGAAAACCACAAAGGTTTGCATAAACCACTTGAGTGTCTGGTAAAAATGATTATCTGCTTTGTCAGTCCCTGGGGACTTTTAACATTGGACTATTTGCATCTTTAGAGATAAGGCAAGTTCTCAATTTGAAGGTGGGTATTTGTTAAACTCTTCAAATGATGACAGTTTACCAAACTGGATTTTCCAAAACTCTTTATAAAGTCAGTAAAAACATGACCTCTTTTGTCTTGGGATAAGCGCACGAATTAGATTAAAGGCCTTGAAGGAGTTTGAATGTGTGCTGTGCGTAGCCTGTTAATTATTTCCCTTTGGTAAAGCTGAGATGTGTTAAGGCTAAAGTCTCAAAATATACCTCTTTGAGAATTGGAAAGGAAGTTTAAAAGATTTTCTATTATCGCTCTTAAAGCATCCACAAGGAGACATTTACACCGATGTAAAACACGACCTGGCTGCCTCTGTCTGGTATTTGCTCCCTGAAGTAGATTACCCGAGATGGTTTGAGGAAGAGATTGATGTCATACGGAGCTGGAATCTCGCTGGGGTTCCATTCTGGAAAAGCAGATTGACATTAACATTCTGGTAACTAAGTCCATGCCCTGTTGATAGTGAAATAATAGCCAACTTTGAATTTATTATTTTTTACCTGGCATCTGCAAGCATAGTTTATTAAGCTTCAAATTGCTGAAGCCTGGCAGTGTTACAGGTGAATTTGCATAAACTCTAACTGATACTTTTTCCTGTATTTGATTTTCAGGTACAAATAGTTTGAAACAGTTTCTTCCATTTTGAGTTCATATATAGCTAACATTAAAATTTTTCCTTTTATTTTTCTCTTATTTTTTGTGGTTTTTAGGCTTCGATAACACTGTATTTTGTCTAGGGTTATAAAGCGTGAGGGCTTACCTTGATTTATCTTGAGGTGACATCAATACCTTCAAAGTCAGAGGGGCTCCCACACAGTCAGAGCGGGTCTTTGTGTAGGCGAGGGACAGAATACGAAGGCTGATCCATCATCCTTGTGATCATGGCGGCTAACGTTGCTTGAGGGGTTGTATGTGCCCCTTTAATTCTCGCAGCAATCCTGTGAAGTATGTGTAGCTTCTCAATTCCTTATTTAAACCCTCAGAGTCAGATGCGTTTCAGAATCCAGAGTATTTCGGAGTTTAGAAAGGTGATCAGGGGTAATACCATGTGTTCCACAGAATCTCCAGCGGGGTCTGGGAAAGCACCTCCAAAGCATCCCCCTTCGCCTTTCTTCGGGGAAACGTCTGAGTAGTCACGCTGAGTCGAATTAATAAAAGCCATAGACACTTTCATGTTAATTCAGATCAGATCTTGCCACCAAATGAGGTTGGGCATCATCCTACGAAAACATTTCTGTGTCTTTCTGAACTTGTGGCAAATACCAAATAAATAAATTTAATAACAGAAAACAATTTTTGCTCTTCTTTTGGAGAAATAGATGAAGCTTGGTGCTTTCTCTCCCTCCTGTACACGATCAGAGAACCCCCTCCTTTTTATTATCCCCCATGAATTATACTACTTAGGCAGTGATTACTCTTCTGCTTTCTGTAGATAGTAAATTTCTCAAAGCTATGATATTTCCTACAGAAGGAACGGAATTTAACAAGGTGAAATATCACAAGGAAAGATAGAGTTAGACTGCAAGGATTGAGGCATTGTGTCCTGGCTGACAGGCTTTTAGCAGTATGTTAAGTAATTGACACCGCGAAGAGGCTACCAGCAGTGTGGACGCGCTTCGGCATATGGTAGGGGTGCAGCAGTTAGCATGTGGGAGTTAGTCAGGCCTCACTGGATCCAGAGCGTGTCTGCAGTCTTGTCTTCATTTCTAGCTGGCATACTTTCAAGGGATGCAGGCAGTGTGAAATCTCTTCCAGGTAGACTGGTCAGGAGAGCGGAAGCACTTGAAGCTAGGTCGTGTTAAGGCACAGGTGAAATTATTGGGCAAGTTTAGTTGAGAGTGTTGCCAGCTTCTAGCAGTATTTGACTACCGTACCTGCTCAAATGAGAGTGTTAGCTTCCTATTGATTGGTGCCAGCCATATGCCACGTCCTGAGCTGTGTAGCACTTGGGATACAAAGATGAAAAGACATGGGCCCTGCCTTTCATGGGCTTCGTGTCTAATAGGACCCAGAAATGTATACAACTATTGCCAATGTGTTGAGCGTAACTGTAGACACAGTATGAGGCACACAGAGAAATTATGATTAGCTCTCTGTGGTGATAAGAGATGGAAGGCTAAAGCCTTCAGAGAGAAACTGAATTCTTTTTTTTTTCATCTTTTTTTTTTTTTTTTTTGACTCAGAGAGAGCAGTGGAGGGGAGAGGGAGAGAATTGTTTTTGTAATTTTAAATGTTTATTTTGAGAGAGAGAATGTACACATGCAAGTGGGGGAGGGGAAGAGAGAGAGAGAGGGAGGAAGAGAGAGAGAGAAAGAATCTTAAGCAGGCTCCGCGCTCAGCATGGGGCTTGATGCGGGGCTCAATCCCATGCCCCTGGGATCATGACCTGAGCTGAAAGCAAGAGTCGGATACTCAACCTACTGAACCACCCAGGCACCCCAAGAAACCGAATTCTGAGCTTGGGTTTGAAAAAAAAAATTTAAGTGCGTGAGACGAAATTGAGAAAGGACAGCATAGGCTTGTTCAACTATTTGGAAGGATGTCATATACAAGAAGGATTGAAATTATTCAGTATGATCCCAGGGACTCAGGGACCAGTTGGGGAACTGTACAGGGAGAGAGATTGGAAGGAGTCTTTGATAGAGCTGTCCGAAGGCTCCTTTGGAATGTTCGGAGTACCCAGTTCCTGGATGTGTTAAAGCAGAGACAAGTCAGTTTGGCGGCAATAGAACAGTGGCACATGGTGGGGGCAGGGGTGTCATGCAATGGATAGAGTGAAGCATAGTGAAGTGCTTAAGGGCGTGGGTTCTAGGATCCGACTCCTGGAACTGGTCCTTCTACCTACCTGCTCTGTGCCTGAGCTAGGCTGTTAGGAAGTTAACATTGAAGGGCTCAGAATGGCACCTGGTTCAGAGTAAGTGCTAAATAAGTAGCTAATGAATATTAGCTATTATTGTTGTCATTGGATGGGTGGTTGATGTACCCTTTGAAGTACATCTCACCTTGAAAGACTTTGAATTTCTGCAAATTTCTACAGCATTTTCAAGAGCGGCTCGTTCCCCACAACTCTCTCTAGCTCATGTTTTTCTTTGTCTCATAGATAAAGTGGCCTTGTGAATAAAAATGCCTGCCCGAATATCAGAATTGGAGATCATGGATGAAGATCGATTAATTGAAGAAGTCTTGGATAAGTTTGTTAACTGTCATGAACAAACATATGAAGAATTTCTGAGCACTTTTACTTATCTTTCAAAAGGTAAAATGGGGAAGTCAACTTTCTAGAGCAGTAGAGATAAAGAATTTTATTATAATTGTATATCTTTGCTGCTTTTTCAAAAAGACTTTAATAACCATTCATTCATTCCTTTCCTTTGATCAGCTAATGCTTATCAGGGATTCAAGACCGATACATACAAATTCCAACAGTTTTCTACAGCCAAGAGTTGTATTATGGAGTCATAGCCATCGAATTTGAGAATTAAGAGACCTGAGAAATCATTTTGTATAATTCCTTTATTGTTGAAGAACTATAAGTGCAAAGAGTAGAGATTTTTAAGAGCGTGTTTAAAATGTTTAAGAAATACAGTGTAAGAAAGGCTATGGAGTTACACTGTATCCATTTGGATCCTGGCATTGCCACTTTCGGGGTATGTGACTTTGGGAGAGGTGGTTGAGTAAGGGGGGTGGTAATAAGGGTGCCTTAAAGGTTTATGGAGGTTAATTGAGAGAATCCAAGTAAAACCCTGAGCATAGTGGCTAACACAGAAATACTCAATGCTAGGCATTATTGGCTATTGTCATTGGGATGAAAATGGTGCCACGGCCGCTGTAGAATGGAAACACCCCTTCAGACCAGAAGTGACAAAATGAAGCCTAAAGTCCAAGCCCATGTTGTATGTTCATTATGTGTTTTCCTTGCCTCATACAGTGGTGGTGGTGTATTTTTTCTGTTGAGTTGACATTTAAAAGTTGGGAAATTTTACATAAAAGAATCTTGATTTGTGGTTTTCTTCTTTGATTAAGAAGGAAGACCTGTTAGCTCTTATTTCCCTGATGGCAAGATCAGCGAGAACTCGGGAGCCCTTGCCCTGCGAGAACCCTGATGGTCACACCCTCTGGCAGTCACACGTTGTAAAGAAGTGTGTATTCATTGCCTGCTTCATTCACCTAAACGGCTCCTGCAGGCATTTGGTTTGTAATCTTTGTCCAGGTTCTGTCTCAGATTGCCTGCCATTGGCTTGCTTTCAACTTTGGTCCTTTCTGGGTCCCCGATCCACATTTGTAAGGCAATTGCTGTGCCTTGGGCTCACCTGAGAGGTGTTTTTTAGAGCACGGTGATACCAGGGACCACTCTAAATCTTAGCTGGAGCCAAGGAATCGGTGTTTTGTAAAAATTCCTCTAGTAATCCTCATATGTACCCCATTGAGAACAGGGAGTTTCATAGTCTCCGAGGCGATCACACTTTTAAGATACTTCATGACTTTAAGTCATGATTCATGTGTCCTTAACAGATGTAACAGAAGGATATTTACAATGAAGAAAAGGAAAAGTGATTCTAACTGGTTTCTTTGTGCAAGATAGTTGGAGTATTGATAGATGTTTTGTTTATACTTGAAAACTGTGGGCCTGTTTTTATTTACACTTAATGGAGAAATTAGGAAATATCTAGTTTACTTTAAGGCTGTGAATGATTGGTTTTGACATGATATGTTGATCAAATTAATCTTGCTTAATGGCCAAATCATCTTTTGCTCTATAAAGTCAGGTTTGGGAAGACGTTTGCTTTCTCGGAGCCTAATGATTTAGTTCCATGCTTTCTGTACCTACAAGGCAGTAGGAATGCTTGGGGTAGGGTGTGGAAATAAGGGTAAAACTAGCAGAATTAATATATTTTGTATACCAATTGCATTTTTTTTTTTTTTTGAGAGAGAGAGTGTGCATACAAGTGGGGGTGGAATGGGGTGGGGGAGGAAGGCTGGAGGGAGAGAGAGAATCTTAAGCAGGCTCCATGTCCAGTGTGGAGCCCAATGAGGGGCTCGATCTCACAACGGTGAGATCATGACTTGAGCTAAAGTCAAGAGTCAGATACTTAACTGAATGAGCCACCCAGGTGCCCTGCCAATGGCATTTTGGAAATTCAAATTATTTTGGAAGTTACTTGCAAAGCTGACTTTATTTTCATACTCTGGAAAAATAAGAACTTCTCACAAGGACTTGAGTGTTTTAAAGCGGTAAGGAGTATATTCTGTTTTCAAATTTCTGTGAGATCATTGCATGCTGAGAAAGAAACTGTTGCAGATGTGGTGACTTCATTCTGAGTTCAGTTTCGCGCCCCAAATTGAGCTGAAATAAATGATGACGCAAGTCACATTAACTGCATCTCCAAGCACACTCTTTTTTTTTTTCCTTTCAAAATATCCCTAGGCGCCAGTTCACATTATAAACTAATGACCTGAAAAAATTCCTCTTAAAGCACAAAGAATTGTGAGTGCAAAAATGTGTCTTAAATCAGTAAGCATCCTTCCCCCCTGCCCCGAAACATTTCAGTATCTTCTGAAAAACCAAATAGTACTTAGGGACAGGCCTAGGAGTCCGCAGAATTGATTGAACTGAATGCGGTTAGTTTCATTTTAAGGAAGAGATGGAAGCTGTTTGTTCAAAGTTTTCCTGTTCTTTCCAGCTCTTCATTTGTCTTGGTGTGCTCGCTTGTTTTGCTGCTGTGTAGAATCTTCTCTCTGTGAAAGTGGTAATCACCACACATGCTCATGTACCTTTCTTGAGTAAGTTTGGTTTCTCAAGTCTATTACAATTTCCCCGGGTTGACTGTTCTATTTGTTTTATAATAGTTATATGCCAGAAAGCTTATAGGATTCATTTTCTTTCCAAGAGTGTTAAAAGGGTCAGTAATCCTATTAAAAATATTTCCCTGGAAAAAATTAAACTATACCCTGATTGAAAGAAATTCACATCACTGCTTCAGACTGCTGGAAAATCGTTGGACCCAACACTGCAGCAAAATTCTCACTCCAGTACATTGATGTTGATCATATTTTGCAAGGGTTTTGTTTTGTTTTTTAAAGGAACTCTGTTTTTTTTTAATCTATGGTACATACTTGATAATAAATACAATGTTCTATCAAAAAAATGTTTAGAGAGACACATTAATTATGTGTTTTAAACAGACAGTTGTAATCGAATTATCGACAGTATCATTAGTTCAGGAGAGTAAGACTAAGTTGTAAGATTTGTATTAGAAAATCAGTGTGCAGATTTTGGTTTTATTCATTTTTGGTGAGATGTTACTATACGGTTGACATTATTGAGGGTAAAGATAAGAGGCTAAGTTTCGATCCTTGGCATCTCAATTTCTTTGTGACTGTAATTCATTTACAGGTCTTTCTAAACTATCCATATGAAGGAAAAAAGTGCCTTTTCCTTCTTTTCTGTCATATTTCTGTCATTTGCTTAGGTTAGAAAAACATAGATATGAAAACTTACATTCGATTTTCTGTTAATGCATTTATTCACTTATTCATTCATTAATTCTGTATCTCCTAATGGTCTAGGTATTGTGTTAGGTGCTGAGGATTCCCAAATAAATTAAGATAGAGTTTGTATTTGCAAGCATGCATGGCCCAGGAAGAGAGATACATAAGTAAAGAAAAAATTCCACTATTGTCTGATAAGTACCACCGTGGAGAAAAGCACAGAGTTCTGCGAGAGCTCAAACGAAGGCCATCCATCCCCTGCCTGGGTGGGGAGGGCAGTAAAATCTACTCACTGGACAGGATGCCCACGGTGGGTCTGCAGGAACCACTGAACCAAAACAAAACTTGCCTTGAGTCCCGTCCTAAGACATAAAATAGAGTGCAGGAGGTTTTGACAGATAAGAGCCAATGGAACGATGTTAAAAATGCCTCCATGGGTGGTTGTCCTTTGGATCATGTTTTCCTTTGTGTTAGTACTAATATATGTATTCTTTAAATAATAGGTTTTTAAGGTAGAGATGTAGCCTTATTTTAGTAAGGGTGAGAGTTGTTTTTAATTTCCTTCCACACCGAGATCAATCACCACACGAGCTGACAGGGGAGGCATTTGTTCCCATTTTTTAAAGTGTTAGCTACTACTCATATTGCGGTCACACAGAAATTATATATTTTGGAAGCCAGTGACTTAGATGTTGACATCCAGTCTTTTCAACTCCATTTTGTTACATATGGTAGTAACTTTGGTGGGGAGAAGGTTATAGTGGTTACATCCAGTTCTCGATCTCTCTCTATCATGCACATACCCCGTTATTGTTCTGGTTTTGTTCTTCAGGCTGCATGATTAGTTTTCATTAAAGTTATATACTTTACCAACTATGTAACTTAAGATAGTTTGGAAATTGAAATGAATATACTGTGATTTTATAAAAACATTTTTTTTAACACTTATTTATTTTTCGAGAGACGGAAACAGAGCGAGAGTTGGGAAGGGGCAGAAAGAGAGAAGGAATCACAGAATCTGAAGCAGACTCCAGGCTCTGAGCCATCAGCACAGAGCCCGACGTGGGGCTTGAACTCACAAACCGCGAGATCACGACTTGAGCTGAAGTCGGACTTAACTGACTGAGCCACCCAGGTGCCCCTAGCCTGTGATTTTATTATTAACTCTTAAATAAGTCTTTGGTTTTCATTCCCTCCTTTCAATCTTAAAACACACAGGATCCAGTTCGCAAGTGATTTTACCAGTGTCCATGATTACCTCATGACAGCTTTCTATTCCCTGCCATATTTATCTACTCTAGCCTGTTTTCTTATATCTAGATCAAAGATTTTCCGATTTTGATGTGTGATTTCCTTTCTGGTTTTCCTTATGCTACTCTCATTTTACTCACAATACTTTGTGCTTTCAGCCTTTTATTATTCTTTCAACATCTCTTTGAAAAAAAATCCCATCAACTCAACCACCCTTCTCCCTTCATACTTGTTAATATTCGAATTAAATTCCCCCTGAGGTAGAGCATTCAGGACAAATGGCCATGCATGTGGTTTTATATACTGCTGGTGTTCTGGCCTTTGATTACTCCAAACTCTTAGAGCTTCAAAACCTCTGAATAGGTTTCAGGTTTTCTTAGATTTTAGTAATCTTATATAATCATAAGAGAACTTATTCTATATTTTTTACTTTACTCACATTTAGTTCTTTAAGGAGCTGTGCCAGTGCTCTATCACCATTGCAAATTCCAGGAATGCAGTGACCATAAGATTTGTGATCATTAGGGCCGCACTGTCCAGTGCAAGAGACACTAGCCACATGGGGCGGTTGAGCACTTGAAGTGTGGCTAGTGCTGCCCACTGAGTTTCAAATTTCACTTAATTTTAATTAGTTTAAGTTTAAATAAAAACGCTCGTGTTCAGCTCAGCTATTGGAAAACTTTTAAATGCGTTTGGGACAACTTGGGCATGAGAATTAATTTTTTAGAATGTAAATTTTATGAAATGTTTCGTAGTCCCCTGGCCCCGTTCTGTGGTTTCCTGGTTGTGGTCAACCAGGATTTGCAAGAAGATGGTCCTCCTTCTGCATTATCATCAGAAGGTCATAGTAGCCTAAAACTACATCAGAGTGCCTGCCCCGCTCAAATCATTTCATCTCGTCGGATACGCATTTTATCATCTCATCATCACAAGAAGAAGTGAATACGGTACAGTAGGATATTTTAAAGAGTGACTGACCATTCACATTAACTTTTATTGTAGTGTATTGTTATAATTACTCTATTATTGTTGTTGTTAATCTCTTATTGTCCCTAATTTATAAATTGAACGTTATCATAGGCATGTATGTACTGGGAAAAAACCAGTTTATATAGGATTTGGTACTGAGTGTGGTTTCAGGCATCTACTGGGAGTCTTGGAACAAATTCCTCATGGAAAAGTGGGGGACTACCAGAAATACAGATTAAGTATTTCTGATGAAAAATTTTCTTCTGGGGGCACTTGGATGGCTCAATTGGTTGACCAACTTTGGCTCAGGTCATGATCTCCTAGTTCGTGAATTTGAGAGCCTGGAGCCTGCTTTGGATTCTGTGTCTTCCTCTCTCTACCCCTTCCCCACTCACGCTCTGTCTCTGTCTCAAGAATAAACATTAAAAAATTGAAAAGAGATAAAGATTAAAAAATTTTTTAAAAAATCGCAATTCTTTTCATCTGAATTGAAATAAACTATAAATGTGAAATATGCACAGAATTTTGAAGACTTTGTATAAAAATAGAATATAAAATATCTCAGTAATATTTTCATTTTAACTACATTTAAAATGACAATATTTTGGAAAATCGGCTTAAAGAAGATGTTACTAAAATTAACTTCACTTTCTAAAACTTTAAAAAATGTGGTTGCCTGAAAATTTAAAACCACAGATGTCGCTTATGTTCTGTTTCTACTGAGCAGCACTGCTCTAGACCAGTAGTTCTCAAACCTGGCTAAATATCAGAAAAACTTTTATAATGTCAAACCTGTATAAGAATAAAGATTTCCAGGGCCACCTGAGTGGCTCAGTCAGTTAAGTGTCCGACTCTTCATTTTGGCTCAGGTCATGATCTCACGATTTGCAAGATCAAGCCCCACGTCGGGCTCTGTGCTGACGGGGCAGAGCCTGCTTGGGATTCTCTCTCTCCATCTCTCTCTGCCCCTACTCCACTCACACACTCTCTCTCTCTCAAATAAATAAATAAACTTAAAAAAAAAGTATAAAGATTTCCAGACACTATTCTGGACTTCTTAAATTAGAGGCTCTATAGTGATGGGTCTAGGAATTTTTATTCATAAGGCTTTTAACTAATTCAGCTGTACCATTAGTTTTGAGAACCTCTGGTTTAGACTACAATTCTGATAATGCAGTCTCTTAAAAAACAGGACTATCTTAAATATCTTTAAGATACCAGATTTTTTCAACGATATTTATATAAGTAATCTCTACACCCAACATGGGACTCGAACTCACGATCCCAAGATCAAGAGTCACATGCTCTTATGACTGAGCCAGCCAGGCACCCCGTGTTTCTATTTAAACTGTAGAGTCAGAAGAGACATTTCAGTGCTCTTAATTTAGTTTAATTCATTGAAGTATTCTCTAAGCATTTGTCTTGAGTAACTTATTTAATTGTGACAATGATGCAAAGAAGAGCTATTACCAATCCTTTTTATAGCTCAGAGAACTGAAAGCCATTGTAAATTAACACCTTTCCTGAGGACCAGTTAAGGGTTCAGACTCCAGATATCCGACCTTCCTCTGTATCACTATACTTCTCCCACAGAAACATCTGGAATGGTGAGATTGTAGAAAAACTAGTCTAATATTATTATTGATAAGCAGCTAACATTTAGTTGGCACTAGGTATTGTGCTAAGCACTTTATCTGGGTCATCTCATTTCTTACAATAGCCTAGTGAATTTTTTCTTACATTTTGATTTTTATGGTTGCCAACTTTTAAACAGATGAAGACACGAAGGCTTAAGGTTAAGCACCTTACTATTGTGGACTGAATTATGCCTCGCCAAAATGTATATGTTGAAAACTGAACCACCAACGTGAGTGTATTTGGAGATAGGGTCTTTAATGAGGAGACTGAGGTTAAGGGTGGGGTCCTAACCCAATATGATGTGTGTCCTTAAGAGAGAGACACTCCAGGGATGTGCACATACACAGGAAAGGCCCCAGGAGGACTTAGCAAGAAGGTGGCCATTTGCAAGCCAAGGAGAGAGGCTTAGGAGAAACCGCTCTTGCTAACTCCTTGATCTCGGACCTCTAGCCTCCCAAATTGTGAGAAAATAAATTTGTGTTGTTTAAGCCCCCCAGTCTGTGATATTTTGTTATGGGACAGACTTGTCCAAAGTTATGTAACTAGTTATTGGTGGAATTGGATTATGGACCGAGTCAGTGTAGCTCCAAAGCCCATAACCAGCCATTTTGCTTTATCTGTCTTCCTCGTAGCATTGGGCAGTTCTTCTCAAGATCTGGGAGTCACTGGCATGCACCTAATGCGGACCACAGAAATAGTTGCACTTTCTCAAAAGACAATTATTTTAATGTCCTTCAGAGTGTAAACTTCATGAAGGCTGGCTTTTGTTCACCAATGTCATTCTAGTGCCTAAGCAATGCCTGGCAATGTAGAATAAATAGATGCTTAATAAATATTTGTCGAGGGTCGCCTGGGTGGCTCCGTCAGTTAAGTGTCTGACTCTTGATCTCAGCTCAGGTGTTGATCTTAGGGTCATAAGTTCAAGCCTTGCATTGGGCTCTGCACTGGGCGTGAAGCCTACTTGAAAAAAGATATTTGTTGAATAAATGAAATAAAAAAATAAAAGAATGCAGAATGTCAAACAGGAGGGCCTCTGACTGAGATCTAAAGAACATCCACATTTAATGGACAGGTGCAGGAAGAGCCCACAGAGAAGACGTGTCATATGCCTCCTGTCTGGGTTTAGTAGACTAGCTGACTAGGAGTCATAGTAGAATTCACATACACATACACACACACACACACACACACACACACACACACAGGGAAAGAGAGAGAAAGAGATAGAGAGACAGACATTGCAAGTGATTCTGAAAGGCAGAAGCAAAGAAGGAGAGAAACAGGTGGAGTCGGGGAGACCAGCGAGGACCCTGAGCAGATGTAGGCCCGTGGAGGCATTGGCTAGGGCAGCGCAGGGGAACATGGAAAGCCGGGAAGCCCATAATGAGATCCTGACAGCACTTGGCAAAAGGCGAGTGACAGAGGCTTAGGGAGAAGAAAGAGTCAAAGATGAGTCACAGGTGTCTTGCCAGGAGAGGCTGAGGCCTGGAGAGGCCAAGTGAGTTGTCTGAAGGTACACAATTCTCTTTTCAGGGGGCTTTTGTTTCTTTCCTTATTGAGTGTCTGTTCTGTCAAGAGCTTAGAATCTTGGGCCGGGATTTGCTTTACACATCTGGACTGATAAGTTTTGAGCTGTCAGTTCAGCCAAAGGAATATCACTACTCATACTTGACAAATTCTAAAAACTGTAATTAAAGAGGAAAGTGGTGACGGTGCGGAAAACAGCACGTTTCCAAAGGTGACACATCATTTTGGTCCCCAAAGCTGTTTTGAATTCGAACGCTAGAAACGCATCTTTCAACTTCCATAGGGTTCCAAAGAGTCTCTTCCCAGTCTGAAGAAGGAATTGAAAATCTGCGATAGAAAAATACCACAGAGAAAAACAGAGAAAGCAGCTGGCCCTCTTACCCACTTCAGAGCAGGAAAGGAATTTCAGTGGAGCATGAAAACAGCTTTCTCTCATAAAAGAAAACACAACAACAACAAAATAATCCCTGCTGGGTAGCCTTTTGCAGTTGCTTCCTGTCAAGTATTAGAGAGAGACCTGCGGGCTTCACATTGTTTTGATACCCCTGCAACCGGCGACAGCGGAGGAAGTTGGAAACGAACCCCCCAGGTTCATGCCTCCAGGTGGCACGTTCACCACATTTTCTGCACTGTTGTCATCAGTCACTTAATTCCCTACTGAATACCGAGTGGTGTTTTTAGTTCACAGGTCATCTGCAGTGTCTTTCTGTTTCTCCTTTTTTCTTCCGTTAGCCACCCTGAGGAAAAAAGGCAGCTCTTGCAAATGGGAGTTTAACAGCGAAGTGCACGGTGGAAAACAGTACAGCAAATAGCAGTGAACTTGCTTTGACTTAAGACAGAGGCCACAGAGGGGATGTTAACCTCAAGAGGAAGTTGTAGGAGGCATAGTATGAAGACCTGCTAATAAAAGCCACTAGGCAATTAAAAAACCCCGCTAATTAGTCTGGCGTCCCCAGGGAGAGAATAAGGAAGCAATGTCAGTTTTGAAGCTTTCTATTGATTTTTTTTTTCTTTTTGGCATTGCTGAAAGAATTAAAAAACTAAAGTTCATGATTTAATATTCACTTATATTAGTTTCATATCAGTAGCTATATGTATGTGACCTCTTTATCAAAACATAGCACCGGGGCCACCAGGTAGCTCGATCAGTTAAGCATGGCACTCTTGATCTCAGCTCAGGTCTTGATCTCAGGGTCCTGAGTTCGAGCCCCGGATTGGGCTCCATGCTAGGCATGAACAAAAAACAGAAAAACATAGTCCCAAGCCTCACACAGAACCCTGAAGGAGGAAGAAAGCCTTGAATAAAGGGAACTCATTTGTAGTAGAGCCCCGTGGAAGGAACAGCATCGGCAGCAGCATTAACCTATTCTTTCTCTTTGACAGAACATCTGCAAACTGTAATTAAGCAATTTCCATTTGTTTCTCTATTTCTTTTGTCATCACTAGATCACTACATTTAGGGAACAAATTGACAAATTAGGAAACACAGAAAACGGCTGGTTCGGTGGCGGAGGGAAATCTCCCCCCCTCAAATTATGATGCATTTTGGGCTGATTAAGCCATTTTATTTTAGATATATTAGCGTAAATCTTCAGCTGTGGTTGCTACAATTCATTTTCTACACATGAATATTTGGTCCATAGATAATCATTTGTTTTCTGTGTCTGCTGTAACTCAGGTGCAATTGGGTAAGGAAAGAAAATGTATTGCAGTGTTTACAACATTTTGAATTATAATCATTAAACTTACTTTTGGCAGTGTTCTTAATGCATGATGTTTTGTTGCAATAAATTTCTAGTGTGTTTTCTCAGGAAAGTAAGATATTATAGGCTTTTTAATTTGGTTTGTGTACAAATAAAGGATCATTTTCTTTGATTCTCCTTATATGTTTTCGACATATATATATATTGTAAATATTTTGTGTGTGCATATAAATGAAAGAGGTGAATTTTCTTGGGCAAATGGAATCTTGAACTTTTACAAAATACAAGTAGAAAACTGCTAGTGGCCAAATAAACTTTTAAGATGGTCACGGTCAGTCTTTAAGTGGCCGATGAAAGCACTATTAAGCAAGTGCGCAGTTGTTTTGTATGCATTTGTCTTTAACTTGAGCCATTGTTTTTACTCCTCATTGTCAAATGTATTATTATACTTGAAGAGAAAGAGTAAATTACTTAACCTGAAACCAAGTTGCTTTTAAGACTGCGTCCTTTGATTCAGTTGAGTGGGCCCATATTCAAATGTGAGTGGTTTTCAAATCTGGAATCGTTCAGCTGTAGAACAATAATATTTTCTTTGAAATGGTCAGCTAAACCCAAAGGAATACAAACAGGAAACTTTATCGTAACCAAACTCAAATCTTCTTTGTATGAAAATCAAACCACAGTCTGTCTGGTTCGAGATTGTTAGTGTCTTTTTTCCCCTCTACTTGGATTCCCTCCAGATGAGATGGATTTACGTGATTCCAGTTAGCTCAGTGTTCTTGGAGCCATTGCTTTTTTAGCACAAAAAAGAATCGTTATACCATTTCATGTGTTTTCTGGACTTAGCCTGCCTTTGCATGAGCTATTACAGTATATGGGTTGCTGATTAGAGGGACTGTGAATCAAGTACCACATTTTCCTCCTCTTCTCTATAAATTATACTTGGTGTGACTGGTAGCCAGTCATCTAATTTCGGGGTATAAGGCTTAGTCCCCAATTAAAGCGTCAATGCCGTTCTTGCAAGTGTTGAGATCATTTCAGTATCGACTATTCCTGCTATGTTTTAGGCATTGAGCTAAACCTGGGAATATAAGATGAACGAGATACAGTCCCTACTCTGATATGTCATTCCGTGTGCCCTGTGCTCCACATGCTCTAGACGTGTGAAGCAATCACATGGACTGCATGGTTAGGGGCCGGCTGGTAAGGTAATAGAACTATTCGGTACATAGTGCTGATAAAACAATACCCGGAATATTGAGCCTGGTCTGGGGGACTCAGTTTTAGATTAAATAAACACTCTATACGAGTTTTAATAAGAGCAATCAGAATGGCTAGAAGAGTGGATTCTTCAGACTTTTTCTCCTTTTTTTATTTAAAGCTTTTCAAAAAAAAATTTTTTTTATGAGCACCTGGAATTATCCTGAAAACTGAGGGAATGTGAGAGACATGTATAATTTAAGTGTATTCTTGCGTCGCCTAATGCTGTATGCCAATGAGTGGGTCTTGGATTATGAAAGATTTGGGCGGAAGATATTATTACACCTCATAAAGTTGGAAAACTCCTAGGAAGCGTTAATTTGTAAAGGAGATGGAAAAAATTACTTTCACTAACCTTCTCCAACCTGTGTGAATGAAAGACGGTGTTCTTAAGTTGATGCAGCGTTGTGCAGGTAGGCAGAAGGCCATGGTCTCTGGGTGAAGGAAAAGTGTTTAGGTTGATGGGATTTTATTTTATGAAGAGTTGGGTATACTGCCCGTGTATTTCTCATTTTGTTGCGGGCAGGGCCAGTGTAATGGAAAGGATTCTTTTCGAGCTTAGGATTCAGAAGACCTGGTCTAGACATTTATTAATTCTTTGACCCCGTAGGCGTACCGCTTAATCTCTCTGAATCTGTAAATCAGGGATAATTCTGCCTTCTCAGTGTGTCTCATATGGTCGTGATGTGAATCGGGTGAAATATACATGAAGGTACTTGGTAGGTTTTAAAGATGTATTCCAGTGTAGTTTATTTATGGGGACTATTTAGGATTTCAAAGAGAAACATCAAGGTTAAATATTAAAGACATCTTGAATCTACGATATAGAAAATGGAGAATACTGCTTACAGTGTTAGCGGTCCACATCCTATTCCTTGATGGAGTCAGAACCAACTCTGTATAGTATATATTGTGTAGTGTCTATGTACAGTGTCTATCGATAGTGTAAGACATACAATTCAGGGAATAATCCTACACTGGCCTCTGGTGGATAGACTGAATAGCATATTTACACATAACCCTCAGGCAAAGGTGTTTTATACTTCGACAAAGATATCAGATACTACATCTTTTTTTTAAAATGTTTTTTGTTTTGTTTTGTTTTTTGAGAGAGACAGAGTGAGCAGAGTAGGGGTGGGGGTGGGATGGGGAGCAGAGAGAGAGGGAGACACAGAATCCGAAGCAGGCTCCAGACCCTGAGCTGTCCGCACAGAGCCCAATGCAAGTGTCGAACCCACAAACTGGGAGATTATGACCTGAGCCTGAAGTTGGATGCCCTACCGACTGAGCCACCAGGCGCCCCTCCAGGAGAGACTTTTTAAGAAGGAAGGAAATCTATGTAGGTACCCTCCCTAGATTAAAGATTAGAAGAGACTTGGTTAGATAAAATGCTTTTCACCTACAAATAGATTTATTGTTTTGTTCATGGTAGGGAAGTTAGAAAATACAGAGGTATGAACGCACACACACACACTCACATATATACAGGAAAATAGAAAACATACTCTTTCTATAGCAATAACATTTTTAGCTGCTCCACGGTCAGAATAAAAATGACATTTCTCAGTCTCCCTGCAGCTGGGTATGGCTGTTTGACTAAGTTTGGGCCGATAAGAAGTGAGGGGAACTGATATGTGTAACCTTGGGGTGATAACCTTAAGAAATGTGCCCTAGACTCTTCGAATCCTTTCCCCGGCTGGAGATCGGCAATCCGTGGAGAAGTCCTTAGACACAGAGGTGGAGCCATGTGCTGAGGCGGGGCACCCCAGCAGCCTGGCTCCCGGGACCGTCTCACGGAACAGAGCCTGCCCCTTTGCCTAGACTGTTACACGAGAGAGAGATAAAATTGTTATTTGAACTGCTCCATTTTGGTGCCTCCTGGACCTAGTAGCTTAAACCACGTCTTCACTGATAACAGAGGTGAACCGATGTCCACGCCAAGAGCAAGGGTGTGGTCGTGCACCATCCCGGACCCGTGTGGAGAAGGGTGGCAAAGAAGAAAGGAAGGAGCCTGGGTTCTAGAATGATTCTGGGAAGCAGAATAACCACATTATGATGAATAATCTGTGTCTATATTAGTGCATGAGAGAGAAATAAACTTCCATTCTGTTGAAGCCAGGGTTACTCGAGGTGTCTGTTTCATGTAGGTAAAGCTATATCCAATTACCTAATTACTAAAGCTGTAATCCTGTGTCTTAGAGACAAACCATGGGTGTATACCTCCTTGCTAAATTGTTCTGTTTTATCAATGTGTGTGTGTGTGTGTGTGTGTGTGTGTGTGTGTGTGTGTTAGTTAAGAACATGGAACTTGGAGACAGTCAGGATTTGAATCTGAGCTCTGCTGCTTCCTAATGAGGTGCTCTCCTCTGAGCTTCAGTCTCGTCATCTGTAAAATGGATATAATAACGTCTACCTCACAGGCATGTTGTTAGGATTAAATAATTCTATATACAAAACCCGCACAAACATACTTGTGTTTATTTATTTATGAATGCCTAAATTAAAAAAATGTTTAATGTTTATTTTATTATTATTTTTTAGAGAGAGAGAGAAGAGAGACAGAGCGTGAGCAGGGAGGGGCAGAGAGAGATAGGGAGACATAGAATCTGAAGCAGGCTCCAAGCTCTGAGTTGCCAGCACAGAGACCAATGTGGGGCTTGAACTCAGTAGCAGTGGGGAGGTCATCACCTGAGCTCAAGTTGGATGCTTAACCGACTGAGCCACCCAGGCGCCCCTACAAATACCTAAATTATAGTAAGGGCTCAACCTAATATTCTCATTCATTTATATATTCAGCAAATTTATTATATTTTATCAAAGTGATGTCATACTATACATACTGTTTGTAACTTGCTTTTTCGCATAGTAAACTTCCAATTAATAAATATGATTATTAATGAATTTTTAAAGACCGCACAGTATTCAATTGTGTGCCATAACTTATTTGACCCTTCTCTTTTTTGTTGGACATGTAGTTATTTCCAATTTTTGGCTATTAAAAATGATGCTACATTGTGCATCCTCATTCATTCAGTAAGTGTTTATTGAACACCTGCTATGTGCCAAGTACTGCTCACATAACTGACCAAAAGAGACCAAGGTAATACTTTCGGGGAATTTGCATCCTAGAAGGGAGAGAGAGCAAAGAATGGTAAACATAATGAATAAGAAAAATATTTGTGTTAGAAGATAGTAACTGCTCTGGTAAAGACAAAAATATACAGAGCAAGATATGGGATCATGAGTGCTGGTGGGGGGTATAGGGTTGCATTTTTATGTGGAGTGATCTGGTTAGGCCTCCTTGGGAAAGTGTAATGTGAAGGAAGTTTGGAAGGAGGTAATGAAGTAAAGCCTATGAATTCTTGAAGGAAAGGCATTTGAGCCCAAGGGAGCGACCAGTGTGGAGGCCTGGTGGTGACAGCCGCGCCCCTGCCTGGTTGAGGAGCAATGAAGAGGTCACTGTGGCCAAAATAGCATGAGCAAAGGTGAGCAAGGGAGCTGAGGTCAGAGGGTATAGGGGTGCTGGGATGGGTAGCCTTGTTGGTGCTGGTAATGAATGCCTCTCTCCTTATTTATTTTTTCGGTAGCTCCAGCTACCCTTCTTATTCATGGCCTTTGGATAAATTTTTACACTTGGAAATGCTGGTTCAAAGACATGCAAAATTTTAGGGCCTTGATTAAGTAAAAATTTTCAAGGGAATAGATTAGACATTTTAGGCTTCGTAGTGAAATCTTTGCCCATAACTTAATTATTTCTTTTGGATAAATTCTTAGGGAAATGCTGGCTGAAAGATACGCAAAATGTTATGCCTTTGAGTGAGTAGAAGTTTTAAGAGAATAAGTTACATGTGTCTCACAGGCAGAGACCAGGTCTTAATAACTTTCTTAACTCCTCCTTGAGTCTTCCAGCTTAGCACTCAGTGAACTCACTGGTTGAAGGGCTGAGTATCAATCTACCTTCAGCCTTAAACATTACATGTCCTTTGGAGTGGAGAATGAATGTTTTCCCTTTCGGGAACTGTAAGTAAGTTCCTGACAGAGAGGTCCCTGCTTTCTTTAGGCTTACATTTTAGTGGGAAGAGATAGACCATGAATAGTTAAGAAAGGTAATTTGAGATGATTTCAGATACATTTAAAGAAAACAGGAACACATAATAGAGTGGCCCCATGCTGAGGCCAGACCATGTGAGGAGATAAGATGATCAGAGAGTTTTAGCCCCAATGACTACATGCATTCCTCCCATTGTCTGGGTGTGGAGGGAAGTTGAAACTCTAGCTTAATCTTCTGTTTTAGTTTCTTCATGTTGTGGCGCTGCGTGGAGTTGGGGTTAGCAATGGCATTCCTGGGGTCAAACTCGACATCAGAATCAAGGGGGAGCAAAACTACCCAAATGTCCATTCACTGGGGAATGGGAAGAACAAAATGTGATCTATCCCTACCATAGACACAAAGGAGCAAAGTGCTAATACCTGCTAATTCAACATGGATGAACTTCGAAGATATTATGCGGAGTAAAGAAGTCAGGCACACAGACCACATATTGTTAGCTTACATTTGTATTGTCTAGAAAAGGCAAATCCATAGCCATAAAAAGTAGATTCGTGGCTGCCTGCTGTTGGAGAGGGACTCCGGATGAGCACCAGAGACCTTTCCGGGCGATGGAAATGACGTAAAGATTTAATTGTGGTGATGGTTGCACAACTCTGTTTACTAAAAAATCATTGAATTATACATTTAAGATAAGTGAATTTTGTGAATTATACCTCAATAAAGCTATGGAGAGATGGAGCTAGTATTCATGGCTACTTAGATCCTTACTGTGAGTTCTTCACTGGATGGCCGCATGGCCTTGTGGCTCTGGGTTTGGCTCAAGAATGAGGAGCATCCCGTTTGTCTGTATTTCCTATTAAGAAAATGAGTTGTTTGCACATAGACCTGAAAGTCCTAAGTAGGTAAACTTGTGATAGAATAAGAAAGAAATTTTCGGATGCAGCAAGATCCTGCCTTGTGTAGACAATGTCAGCAGCAACTGTCATCCTGTTATGGACTCTGGGAGCTAAGGGAGGCTGTGCTCCCGTGAGGTATCTACTGCGAAGGTGGGCCACCTCCCTTCTGTGGCCTTGGCTGAATCAGTTGGGAAGGTGAGCTTATCTCAGGGGATGATACATGTAGCCTCTCTGGGCCAAAGTGTAATCCATTTCACAGGTTGCAAGCATGCTGTATTATCTACCTCCGTCATCATAGAGCTGGTTAAGGAAAAAAAGTTACTTAGGGTGTACCAAATTAAATTAAAAGAATAGTACAGGTTGCAATGGAGAGATAAGGTGAATATTTGAAGATATCTAGAGGGAGGAAATATAACCACTTGGAGATAGTGTCTTCATTTCTGTTTTAGAGACCAAAAAAAAAAAAAAAAAAAAAAACTCCCTTTGTGAGCTCTTTTTTCCCTTTCTTAAATCCTTTGCCGAGGGTCCCTTTAGTTCTTACCTGGATCACTTCCTGTACTTTCTACTTCTAGCTCCAGTGTCTGATCTCCTCCACTCCACTCCATCTATTTCATCTGGTTGTGACTCCCAAGGGCCCAGGTTAAACTACAGAGTTTTTGTCCGTCCCTCCAAATATCACCCCTTCCACTTGTCACTCCTTCCAATGGGCGCACTCCCATCTTCCGGAATACTCCGTGATTCTTCCGCAGGCCCTCTGCCTTCCCACCTTGGGAGCTCTGCTCATGCGGTTTTCCCTTTCTGTGGGGTAACCTCAGCAGTGGTCCCCTGTTGAAATTGCAGCTGTAGTCTTTCAAAGCCCAGCTCAGATGGCCCATGCCTAGGCGAAGCCTTTCGTGATTCTCCCAAACCTGGTGTGATTTCGCCATTCTCTTACTTTGTACTCCCTTCCATCGTCCGCCGTAGTTCTGTTCTATTTTGGTCGTTGGCATATCTGGCTTAACTTCTTCGGAAACTCTGTCCGGGTGGGGATGGGGTCTTGCCCATCTTTGTCACCTTACGTATAGCTGATGCCCACAAAATGACTTTCAGATCGAATGGATTGCGTGGCCCAGCCGCCACTCGGATTTTCTTCCTGTAAATCACCTTTCAGCTACTTTACACTCCCTTCACATTTTTCTCTCTGTACGTACCTAATTCTGGACATTTCAAAAATTTCAACTTACCGCTGTTGTGTCCCTCATCTTGGACTTTTGACACACGTTTTTTCCGGGTCAGGGCTGTACATTTGTGTCTTGGCAGCTTGAGAGCTGACTGTGAATAATGAGTCAATTATCATGCAGCCTCGGGGAAAGCGCAGTTATTCCTGACTGGCCCGGCTGAGGCAATCCGCTCCTCCCTGCGCCCTTTCAAATGAAGAACATAAAACAGTTGGAATTCAGAGCACTGCAAAGGGAATTTAGACAAAACATTTGTCTGCTGAATTTAGCATCTTTGCATTTATTCTGATTTATGATTGATTGGTTTTTAAATTGCTTATTTAATCCTAACGACTATCGCTCCAGGGGAGGCCAGATAGGAAGGAGCATGTGATCAAGAAGCAGTGGAGTGAAGTAGTTTGGCTGGACGAATCAAGAGCAAATATTATTGTCCAGAGAAACATTGCTCTAGGCTAGGAATATAATGTGAAAATCACCCCCTGACTTTCAAAGTACCCAACCTTGTTATAAGCATGATTGCTTATCCCCTGTTCTCTTTGCAAAAGGCTTTTTGCAACTACCCAGTGTTGCACAGAATTTCCCCCCCATGTATTTCTCTTTCCTTCTAGCAACATAGCCAATATCTCTTCATGGCTGAGAACATGCTCTTGATTTATATTGCCGTTGACCACGGTGCAGAAGAACAGACTCTCGAGCTTGCGTCAGGAATCGGTCGTGCATTCTGTCTGATGTTGGTTGTGTTGATCTGTGAAAACTCTCCCACAAGCGTGGTGACGCTGTTCTCAGCACATGGGGTCTAGTCTAGTCTGGCTTTTATATGGACAGAGTTTGAATTTTTAAAAATCTTTTTTTCAAAATTGATATTCTCAGAGAGCGATCACTTTCATTTGGAAGATATACAATCAATATGTGATTAGTGTTTAACTTATCAAGGCATCTGTGGTTTCCACCTTTTCAAAGAGTGAAATCGTTTTCCTTGGCCTGAAATGAGACATGGTAGGTATGGTTGGTGGTCTTGTAAGGGACATTTATTAGAAGCTTGTCTGTTTGGTACCAAAAGAAAATTGAAATTCCATTGCTTCAGAATAATGAAACCTTTAAAAACCTTTAGGAACAAACAAACAAACAAACCCTTCGTTTCATCCATATTGAAGTTTTGCCTCAGAAATGCCCAAAGAAACGGTCTTTCAGGTTTCAATAACCTACTTGCACTCTGAAATATTGCTGCTAGAATTCTAAAGTGTATTAGGTCTGATACTGATTTCAAAGCAAGAAACATTAGGGATAAGATGAAAGGGGACGAAGAACTCTGATGGAGCACAGAAGCAGAAGATGAGACGGACACTTGGGTGGCACGTTTGGATTGCCACCAGGATAACTCTAGGAGGCAGCAGCTGGCCCTCTGATCAGGCTTTAGGCCACTTTGGATTCTGGGCTGTGCCAACATCTGCCATTTTGACATTATCATTTTGAAAAAGAACTTTTTTCCTATCTTAGTCTGCCAAGAGATTTATTATTTGCTGTTTTTTTTAAAAAATGATAAAAGCTGTTATAAGAAGCATTCTGGGTCTTTGGAGTGATAGAATATACATTCTTGTGAAACTACTTTCAAGGTTCACGAAGGAGGCTAAAACTGAGGGCCTGTCAGGGAGAGAACAAGTTCTTTTCTGAATCTTCTGGTATTTTTTCTTTTTCTTTTCTTTTCTTTTCGGTTTATTTATTTTAAATTAACTAAGAGAGGGAGGCAGAAGAGAATCCCAAGCAGGCTTGGTGCTGTCAGCACAGAGCCGAGCACAGGGCTTAAACCCACCAACCGTGAGATCATGACTTGAGCTGAGATTAAGAACCGCCTGCTTCAACGACAGAGCCACCCAGGCGCTCCTCTTCTGGTAGTTTTCCAATGAAAACTTTATGTTTACGAAAAGAAGTTTGAAAAGAATGAATAAGATGTTTTGTTAGATCTGAGATCCCAACACTAGCTCAACTTCAGCATCAGAAGCTGGGATTTGTTATATATTGCTCTTCATTTTGAAGGGGTTTCCTTTGGTTATCTGTCAAATAAGCTCAGCGTTTCATTGAAAATGGCAGAGGGATGTGCTGAGCGATTGTGAGAACAAACAGAACTTGCCCTTACAGAGCATCTGTTCGTCCCAGACGTCACTGTGTTTCTCAGGTGTTTAAGTCAATAGACTATTACAAGAGTGTGCTGGAACGTAGTATGTTCTTAGTAAATGCTAGACTTAGGTTGTGCTGGTGTTAACGGATGAGCAGGGAGAACAGAAACTATTCCACCTCCTATTAGAACAGGGCACCGAGGGCAGTGCCTGAGTGGCTCAGTCGGTTAAGCGTCCGACTTCCACTCGGGTCATGATCTCACGGTTTGTGGGTTCGAGCCCCGCGTCAGGCTCTGTGCTGACAGCTCAGAGCCTGGAGCCTGCTTCAGATTCTGTGTCTCCCTCTCTCTCTTTGCCCCTTCCCTGCTCACACGCTGACTCTCTCTCTTGAAACTAAGTAAACATTAAAAAATAATTAAAAAAAAAAAAAAAGAACAGTGCACTGAGGAATGACAGGTCGCCACAGGAAGTCTTTTCATCTCTCACTTTGAGGAAGTTTGAGGAACCCTTCCACTCCTGAGGTAAATCCTCCTGTCTCCAAGCGTTTCTGTGCAGGTCTTGTTCTACCCTGCCACCACTGCTTATCTTTTCCCCAGGACTGATTTAGGACAGCTCTGGTGGTAAAAAGGGAAGAAGGTGGGGAGGTACGTCCTGAGACCATCACTTCCTCACTTACCTGATCTTTTCTAGTGCTGGTTGCTTACTCCAGCAGTATTATCGGCAACACTCCCATTACCTTACTCACTCAGCACTCCTCCCCCCCCCCAACCTTCCATGCCAGCTGCCAAGACTACTGCTTCCCTTCAGAGTTTCTACTTACCCGTGGAAGCTAGTTTAGAGTCATGATGCTGGTATACGAGTCAGGAGAGAGAACTGCCCTGAGCTTGTGTTGTTTATTAATACAACCCTTTTTAAAGAAAAAGTGATGCATTCAGTATTTGCGTTTTCCCCCTCGTTTATTGAGTGTTAATAACGTATTGCAGACTAGGTTACCTTACCTCTGTGCCCCAACAGTATTCCAGCATTGATGTCCTGTAGACATCCCTCCAAGTCTTAATTCTGCCTATGATGGGGTAGGCAGCAGCAAACAAAGGACTCTGACTAAACTTGCACCAGGCTGTAAACAACAAGAATCTCACTGCCTTTGATGCCGTGCAAGTAACAGCTCAAGGGACACAAACATGACCACTTCGCTGTCTCATACTCCTTTGGTTAGATACCTGCCTACGAAGCACACAGATCAAACAATTCTCGTGGCTCTGCTGTGCACCCTTGGTTCTTCTTGTACTGTTGTAAACTTTTCTTTTTTGTCTCCTTTCTGGGATTTTTTTTTCTGGTTCATTCTTCTGTACTCTAAATACCCTTTCCCTTCATTTGCTGTATCACTCTAAGTGGCATAGTGCTGTGATTGGGAGTGTAGATTCTGAGTCAAAAGGCCTGGGTTCAAATCCCCACTCTGTGGCTTGCCAGCTGCGTGACTTTGAACGGGTTCCTTGATCTCTCTAGTAGGTCTTGGTTTCCTTGTCTGTAAAATGGGGATACAAACAGTACCTGCCTCTAGGGTTTCTTGTGCCTTACATGAGATGTATGAGGTCCTCATAAAAGAGGATCTGACACTCAATCCGTGTTAACCCTCGTTATTAGTTCTACTATTGAAATTAATTTTCTTGTTCAAACCCTTATCCCGGTGTAATTTTTATCAGATATTTACTTCTAGTTATGATAGAGCCTATGTCTGCAGCTGCCTCTGGGGTGTTTCCCTCACTGTTTCTACTGGCACCTCAAATGAGCACGATCAAAGCTTAATTCATTCCCTCGTATCCAAATTTATCCCCCATATTTCTGTTAATGGCATCACGTTATAATCTTCTCAATCTCTTAATTTTGAATTAATCTTAGACCCTTTCCTTATCCTAAGAAGATAATCATGAATGTAAACAGATTTAGGACAAAGGTATTATAGTTATAAATAGTCAAGAATGGTCAAACGTTGCTCTTTAGAATTATGTATGTGGATTCCCAGATAAAATATGAGAAAACTAGCCATTGGAAAAAAAATTTGTTACAACTTTTCCGTTTTGCAGGATTAGGAGTGATTTTCTAGTTTTAATTTTTTTCTCTTGCAAATTTTCCAAAATCATCCATACATTGCTTCCACATAAGGAAAACCTACCTCAATTTTAGAAAAAAAAATGAGAAATATAATATCTAAGAGTTTTGCCAAGACTGTACTCTACTGACCTTGTAATGATGGCTGAGAACAGTGTTGGATGTATAGCCATTAATAAGTATTTATTGAAAAGTGAATAAAATAGTGTTATCGTTCTGTACATTTTTAGAAATAATTTTGTAAGTTAAAAAAAAATTACTTATTTTTGAGTGGGGGAGAGGCAGAGAGAGAGAGACAGACAGAATCCTAAGCAGGTTCCATGCTCAGCATGGAGCCCAATGTAAGGCTTGATCCCATGACTGTGAGACCATGACTGCGAGATCGTGACTTGAGCTGAAATCAAGAGTCAGATGCTCAACCAATTGAGCCAGGCACCCCAGAAATAATTTTGTAAATTTAAGAGTGCTCAATGCCTCAAGCATTCAGCTTGTAGATTTCTTCGAGAAGCATTTTTTTAGTGGTTGTTTGGAAGAAAAATTCTCGATAAATGTAAAATTAACTAGACTCCGTGTGGTACATATTTTATAATATGTAACTTATCATTTCAGAGGATAACGTGACCAAAAGAGGAGCATTTGGAACTGATTCTTCAGAAAACACATTTCTTTCAGAAGAGGAAGAGGTAATACCATAACACATTTATAGGAACAGGAAAAAAAAGACCATTATTTTATGAATTAAAAAAAGAGAGAAAGAGACTGTAAGAACATAAGAAACATTGGACAGTATTGGATCAGTAACTCAAACTCTTAATTCTAGACGTGGCATGGGGATACTTCACTGAAAATCATCAGTACATTTCATGATTTCAGCAGCCAAAGTTTATGATGGTAACACGGTTATCCCCAAATTTTTAAGTTCCCTTAAGGAACTGCCATCTAAAATTTCTTGAAATTGTTTATGTATTTTAGCTTGTCCTCTATTTGGGAAAATAGAGTTCCTTTTTATAATTCTCTGTGTAAAATGGGAGTTTCTTTTACCTTCTCTGGATTTGTCTCTTTTTTATTGATTTTTTTATTATTTTTTGTTTTTTATTTTTGAAAGAGAGAAAAAGAGACACAGATGGCAAGCAGGGGCGGGCAGAGAGAGAGGGAGACACAGAATCCAAAGCAGGCTCCAGGCTCTGAGCTGTCAGCACAGAAGCCAATGCGGGGCTCGAACTCATGAACCGAGATCATGACCTAAGCCGAAGTTGGACGCTTAACTGACTGAACCACCCAGGTGCCCTTGGGTTCATCTCTTAAAGAGAAATCTGTTATCTTGGCTTTTCCAAGATTTGGTCTATAAATGTTAGATGCTCTCTTAATCTTAAAGACTTAGTGGACTATGTTCATATTCTACGTAGCTATGGTTTTTAACTATCAAGGAATCCTAGTGGAAGCTAGTGTTCTACTTTTCACACCATTTGGGTTTCCACTTTCTAGTTCATCATGTCTTCCTTGTGATATTGTGGACAAAAGTGTACATGAGATTGTGGTTTCATACATGGGAACAAAGGTCTCTGTTAGCAAAGTGTGTATACATAGCAGAGGCCTACAATTCTTTAATTCCAGAACTTGCTTCCAAGGAGATGATTATGGGACCTGACCTTTTTTTTTTTTTTCCCCATAAAGGATTTACTTTCCACTGGCAATCACTGGCAATTGGTATTATATTTTCTATTGAGTCTTTAACCAGCATGTGAGAGGCAAAGAATTGTTCAATGATATTATTTCCTAATAACTTGAAAACGTTGTGTTAGCATTCTCTGGTTTGTCCTTTGGAGGTTCAATGGGATGGGATGGGAGGTAGGGTCAGGAGGTGGGGAGTGTTCCTATTTTACACATGAGAAAACTGAGGTTAAGTAATTTACTCTAGGTTATACTGTGGATGAGGGTAGAGGCAGAAGTAGAAGTCAGACCTCCAGAAAACTATTCCCCGACCACTACTATGACTTAGTGGATCTGGTCCATCATGCATAGCTAATTAACGAAACCTGGAAGGGGAGTTTTATTGCCTGAAGGGCTACAATGTCAGCTCCTTTATTTTTGGTTGTTTCATTTTCCCATCAATGTGTCCTCACTGTTTTTTTCAGATAGTGATAGATGAAGGCCAAAAAGTTGGCGGTACCTTTCAAGGAGATCTGAATCGGGCAGGAAAGGTGAAGGTAAGGCATGATTCAATTTTCTTCTGCGGCAAAAAAAAAAAAAAAAAGTCAAAACAAAAAACCCCACAGGCCTCATTCGCTATCTCTCATACAAAATTGGAGAATTCAGCAGATTCTACTGGTGTTTAAATATCTTTAAATTATGCTTGGTTGGTGGGGTTCCAGATCTTTTTCCCTTAAAGCTTAGCAAATGGAAGGGGTGCTTCAGCAGAGAAACATGACTCTAGTCACCCTGAACACACACCATTAAGAGAAATGGCAGTATGACAGTGTCAGTACTGAAACCATCATGGCGAAGGTAATATTTTGCTGTCCCTTGGATGCCAGGAAATAACTATTTATGTACTTACAAGCGATGGAAGCTTCCATTTTTAATTCATATGCCAGACCCAAGGTCTGGGAAGTAGAGCTGGGGGAAGAAGAATCAGGGCCTTGTTTTGAATTCCATTTGTGAGATCCGAATTTGTAACTTTATGATATTTTGTTATGAGCATGTTTTAGGTCACGATGAGCACTTGGACATTATCCTATTACCCTACCAAGTCTCCTTTATGCCGGTGGTGAAATCATTTTCTTATTTACACTCTTTGATATTCACCTGAGATGAATTAGTTCCTGTCTGAAATGTTACCATTTTGTTAATCTAAAATGTCTTGTTGCCAGCTTGCTGTGGAGAGCAGACTCCACGTGGACTAGACTTTCATTGAAATGCTGCGATTGTGTCTGTAAAGGTCATTTGCTCTGCTTTTTACCTTTGAAGTAATTTTCAGTTTTATTTGCTCGAAAGAGAGAACACTTGATTTTTGGCCCTGCTCACCTCTCTTGTGAATTACCTGGGGCAGGACGATTTTGTTTCCACCGAACCTTTCTCTTCTGCTTTCTTTAGTTTCTTCTCTCTGACTCTAGAGTGAAAAGCCCATTATGGTAATAGCCAGACCCACCGCCATCATTTGGTTGAGAAGCAAAAGCAATAACACAAAAACAAACAAAAAACCGGAGTCACTGTTTTGGACGGTCTTGGTAGTATATCCTAACAAAGTCCCTTTTCAAAAACTCCTCAGACTGTCCTCTCCCTTTCAGTATAGAGATCTTACTATGGTGCCTACAAAATCCAGGCCAACTTCCAAATTTACTGCTTCTTTCAGAAGTCTTTGGGAAAGCACAGGGAACACAAAGGCCGCTAGCTGGGACTCAAAAGTTAATGAGGAAAGTGGATTCAGTTGCTCACTTTGAATGCCGTGGAAGTGGGTTCGTGGATTCTTAATTGCATTTTTCAGTAGGTCTCATATACATAACAATGATGTTAATCTTTTTTCAGGTGGATAATTTCTTTGAGTTAGAAGATTTGGACAAAGATGAGGAGGCTCAGCCGCAAATGAGCAAGGGTATGCTTTCTGTTTCTTCTCTCTACTGCTTGACCTCTTTCCAGAAACTGCAAATAAGACTTTAGACAGCTTTTTTTTTTTTTTGGCAATCCCTACCTGCACCTCCCCTGATGTAGGGAGAACTACAGTCCTGTAACTTCTTTTTCAATAACAAAGATTTCAGCTGAAAGGTCAAAGCCTGTTGAAGGTTGTAAAGTCTTTGGTCTAAAATGAAATAAAGATGCCCTTCCCTGCCCCCACTCCATATGGTTGAATTTGGGATAATTTACTTAAGCCATTTGAGTTAAACCCTTATTTCTTAGAAGCATTGGGTAAACGGAATTATTTCTGAGTGATACATAAAATACCAATTGATCATAAAGATCATAAAAATAGAATTCATCATAAAATAAAAACATAAAATCAAAATCTTCACTTTTATAGATATTTATTAAATATACAAGCCAAGCACTTAAGACTAAAGATATGTTGTAAATGTTTCCTTCGGGGCATTTTCCCACTTGGGCTGGGCTGGGAGAGGCCTACTGCTCCCGCATTGATGTTTATGTAGATGAGGCCTTTTTCCTTTCCTGCTTAACCTTACTGTGTAAACACAGGCATCCTGCGTTGCTCAGAAGACCTTCGAAATACATTCAAAATTAGAGTTGTTCGGTTTGAAAATTCTCCGTTCCTAATTTAATATGCAAGAATATCTCAAAGTTAACGTTGAATGTTGGGAAGGGGCAGTTTCTCTGGGGGTTTGGTTGCTGGTGTTGAAGGGTTGTTTACAGTCTTTAGGTAGTTATAAACGTGGATGAAGGTGATTACTGTTGGGGAGGGTGATTTATTTATAATCACACAGACGTTACAGTGCGGGTGCCGTTAGTTCGGGGACGGGGACTCTGTGTAAACCGTTTGTGTGAAAGTCCCTGCTCTGGCTTCTCTGGTTGCCCCAAATCGAAAGGCTTTGGTAATTGGAAGCAATGAACATTTTTCTTCTGCTCCGAAGCATCCCATTACTCCACTGAACGGACTGTTTCTCATGCACTCTGTTAACCAGTAGACTTTGCAGATTTTTTCCTCACTTACTTGGCTCAAGTGAGATCAGAGATCTAAAGGAATCATGCTCCAGAGAGCTTCTTTTAGCGTTAATATCCCAGGCAGCTCTGAATTTCTCTATATGAGCAGCTTATGGGGTCCGACTGGCTCAGAAGGGGTAGCTAAGGACTTATCAGGAAGCCGAGTTTGTAGAGCAAACACTCTGTTTTGGGGAAGAGGAGATGTTAAAAACACAGGTCCTTGGGTCCTATTCCCAAGACAGAGTCAACTAGGAAGGTCTGTGGTGACGGCTAGTGCTCCATGTGTTTAACCACTACCGCGGGGGCTTCTGAGACAGCCGTCTGTGGGTGACACTGGAGACAAATGGTTTTAGTCTGCATGGGCTACATTTGCAACATAAATTTAATATTCTAGGAAGGCTCAAAAGTAGACGGGTTGGGCATTTTTTCCATGGCTCAACTATCTTGCTTCCTGCCAATAACAAGAAAGGGTGTACAGGCGACACATCCGATTGTAGCGGTCTTTCAGATTAGCCTTTTTTACCTTTCCCGTTATTTTCACATTGTTTTCTTTAAACGTTTTTTCAAGTTGTGTGTTTTTTTTTTATTACCAGATCTATTTCTTTAGTTTAAGAAAACAGCATACAAACATCTCACTGCTATTGCAGATTTTTCCAAAATCAGATAACAGACAGTGTTGCATTTGCATATAAAAGGTTGCTGAGGCTAACCCAGGTCTCAGTGGACTGGAAGGAGCTGGTCGCGCAGTCCCATGTGGCAAGCAATGTGCGAAGGCCAGGCTGAAAACTCCAGGCTTCTGTGATCTAGTCCAATTCCTGAAAAGACCACCAGGGCTTCACAGTTTTCATAATGCGCAATCTGGGTCATTTGAAAGGAAAAAAAAAATTAGTTGGCGCCAAGGTGAATTTTCGTTCGGGCCTAATTTGTATTACACTTCAGGAACGGGAGCAGAAGGCAGGCATTTATATCAGATGGGAAATGTGACATTTGAAATAGGCAAGTTGCTTGTATAATTTTGGCAGCTGAGAGGTTTACTGATTAGATTCTGTTGTTATTGTTTAAGCAACAGACCTGCCCAGGGCAACAAGGAAGAGTTGCGTATTGTTTTTCTGTCGTTGATTTTATTTGTTCACCTTATTTGCTTTCATAAATCTTCTCCGAGGTTCAGGAGCATGATTCTTTCCCGGATTCGGCTTATCATTTTGGCAGCTGGGAAGGAGGCAGTTAATCCGAGGAGCCAACTCGGTGCGGCGGTCTCGAGCTGCTGTTTGAGGGAAACATTTGCCACCAAGTTTGGTGCCCTGTGTTTCTTTAACACCAAATGAAGCCCTTTTGCCTCCTTTGAATTCGAGATAGGTAGTGAACCTGACAGTCACTGTCATACCCGACTGTTATCCAGAAAAATTGTTATTTGGAACAGATATTAGTTATTGTGCTGAAGCCTTAGAGCAGGAAGAATCTTTTGGTCTTCTTTATTTTTTCCCCTCATGTGGTCCAGCCTCGCTCTGGCCGAGTGTAGTTGAGTGAAGAGAGTCTTTCGAGGTCTTACCGTCAGCATCATGCTGTCTTACACGGGTCTCTTGACCTGCGGGTGTGTTTACGCTGTGGTGGTGTTGGGTGAGAAAGGGCAACCGATTCCTGCTCAAGCATCGGCAGCCTTATTTGATTGTCATTTTCCAGCTCTCCGGTACTCCCAATTCTAATGAAGGCATTAGTCACCTCTTCTTTAAAAAATTCTTTCCTTGAGGCGCCTTGTGTGGCGCAACTCTTGATTTCAGCTCAGATCATGATCTCACGGTTCGTGGGAATCCAGCCTTGCATCAGGCTCTGTGCTGACAGTGAGGAGCCTGCTTGGGATTCTCCCCCCCCACCCCCACCCTGCCCACCTCTCCCCTGCTCATGCTCTCTCTCTCTCTAAAAATAAATAAACTTAACAAATTCTTTCCTTCTCTGCAGCTTTAAGCAGCTTTTGCAGCCTGTGAATGGCCTGGGACTCTTACTCCGCAGACATGTAATAACTATGACTGGAGCTTGGAATATAATGAAGAATAAGCAGGTCGAGGCCTGTCCTCATGCAATTCATTCACCAGACGTTAACCAGATAATCACAAGTGTAGGATTATAGGTTGTTTTAGATCTCATGAGAACATATGGCAGGAGAACTTAAATTTGTCTGTGGGATCAGAGAAAGCTCTCCCAGAGCCTGAGGTCTAAAGGATTTGTAGCTGTAACTAGATGAGAGGGGTGGGGGTCAGGAAGAGGGGAGGGTGGAAGAGTCCAGGAACAGCATAAGGAACAGTGTGTGTAGAGGCCCCGAGCTCAGAAAGACATATTTCAGCCAACTTCTAGCTTACGCGTTTGTTTATTTTATACTCAGGACTGTTAATAATCATTCTTTCGTTGCCTAGAAGATTACTAAAAACATTGATAGACAAAAATACTTGCTTTGAAGTGTTCCTCTATCCCTGTTCTTCCAATTTTTATATGTGCAAGCTTACCTATCTATGAAGGCCCAGACTGAAAGCCACCTCAGCCACAAGGACTGCCCGATCCTCACGATTGTCTAAAGAAACTTCCACTCCCTTCCTGAGAAGAGAACAGAAGACATTCCTGGCCTTTCAACATCCTCCACATTTTTCTCCCCAAGGGAAATGTAAGGCTGTATCTGCTCAGAGAGGTTGGGAAAACGAACTGTGTCTATATGGTTCAGTCCCTTTGTTTCTTCTTTTGGGTTCATGCTGTTTGGAAGATGTATGTCTTCTCGTCTGTGTCTTTGCCCTCTTTCTTATAAGAGACACACTAATTTAGATGGGGTCCATGCCTACCTTATCCAGTGGTTTTCAACCTCAGAGACACAACGGAATCACTTAAAAAAAAAAAAAAAAAAGACACCTGGATCCTACCTTTGCAGATTCTTTTCTGTGGTCTGGTGTATGTCCGTTTCAAAGTTTCCCGGTGCTTCTCCTGTGCAGTTGAGGCTGACAGTTGAGATTCTCTAGACAGACCTCTGGAGGCACTGCTCTCTGAGGCCCTGCTTGAAGGGCTCTAGGGATGTGAAGCCGTTCTTATACTTGGATAGGTACGTGTCCACTGTGTGGACTTTCTGTCAGGTGGAACAGGCCAAGGTCTAGACTTGTAGGGAAGCTTGATACCTAAGAATCCCAATTTGTGACTACTGGACAAACTCTGTCTTCGAATTTGGCTCTGTTGGTTGTAGAGCTCATATTTTCATCCCCATCTTTCTGACTTCTGTATGTATTTCTCTTTTGTTTCTGTACTTAAAGACAAAGGGATATGACTTATTATCACTGTCCAATCCCAACCCCACACAACGAAGTGAGTCTTCCTTCATCGTCCCCACCTTCTCCTTGGATGGGCAGTCATCTTCCTCCTTTTGCACTTCCGTTTTATTTACTCTGCAATATTTTTCCCTCAAAGCAATTGTTAATATGTCTCTTGAAAGCAGCATATGGTTTATATGTATGCATCGACATACACACTATAATTTTGTATTTTAATTGGAGTGTTTAGTTCATTTATACTTAATGTAGTAGCTGATATATTTGGCTTTAAATCTAGTATCTTACTATTTTATTGTCTACTTGTCCTGCCAGTTTTATGCATTTTCCCCCTCTTACATCTGGCCTATTTTAGATTAATCAGCTATTATTGTATTATTTCATTGCCCATTATTTTTGCTGGGTTGAGAATTCTAGGTTTGTAATTATTTTCTTCCATTATTTTACAGATATTCTGTTCTTTCCTGGTGTTAATTGTTGAAACCGTTGAAATCCAGATGTAAATCTTACTGTTGTTCATTTGAAGATTATGTTTTTCCCCTCATCTAGCGGCTTTTATAATTCTTTCTTTTGTTTTTCAGTATTTCACTGTGACTCGGCATTGTTTTATTTGAACTTACTTTGCTTGGGGTTTGTAGAGATTTTTGTTAAGTACTGGGAAATTCTCAGCTCTTGTCTTTTCAAATATTACTTATGCCTTGACCTTTTCACTGTGTCCCATATATCTATCTTTTATGTTTTTTTCTGCAGTTTCCATCATTTTTAATTTCCTTTCTTGCTTCAGTTAGAATATTTTCTACTATCTATGTTCTAATTCACTAAATCTTTTTTTAAGTTGTGTCTGTCTTTCGTTAAAGCCATCAATATTTTAGTTATTTTAGCTTTAAAAATTTTAAGTTTATTTATTTTGAGAGAGAGAGAGAGAGAAATCATGGGGGAGGGGCGTAGAGAGGGGGAAAGAGAGAGAATCCCAAGCAGGCTCTGCATTATTAGGCATCGGTACTGTAGCAAAAAGTAGCAAAAGCAATGTGGGTAAAGATGCTGGTAGCTTAGTACAAGTCAAGGTAGTGGCACAAAACTATACTAGTAGTCATTGTGATTTCGCTGTCATAGATTTTAGTTCAAATAAATTCTACTTTCCATTGAAATTGTTCTTGATGAAGTGGCAAAAATTATTAGTTTTGCTAAATCTTGATCCTTGAGTACACCTTTTTTAGTGTTTTGTGTGCTGAAACAGGAAGTATGCATAAAGCACTTCGGCTGTATGCCGAAATACAGTGGTTGTCTCGTGGAGAACGCTTGTGTGATTGAGTGGTATGCTGAACTGGTTTTTTCTCTCTTTCATGGAACAACATTTTTGCTTGAGAGAGTGACTGACAGACAAACTATAGTTCTCAAAAATGAATGAAGTGAGCCCATCTCTTCAAGGAAAACAACTGGTAGTGTTCATGGCCAATGATAAAACTGGCAATGGATCCAGTGAAAATTCATTTTCGGAAAACTTGTAGCTAGCACGGTGAGCTTGACAGCTTCCCAATGTCTAAAGGCTTTTCTGATAAAATTCGTAATGCTAACTAATGTGATTTTTTATACTGTATAATGAAATGTGTCAACATTTGGAAGATCTACATAAAACAGTGAACCAGTATTTTCCAAATGACCAATTTATGATGTTACAGAATTATGCATAGGGGAAAGATCCATTCAATGTGTAAGATAGACCAATGAATTTTAATGCAGCAGTATGAAAAGTTCACTGAAATGGTTTCAGACTGCACATTGAAACTATTTTTTGAAACTTTATCATTTGTCAAGATCTGGTATAGCATCAAAGAAGAATATCCACAATTATATAAAAAGACTATTAAAGTACTCCTCTCTTTTCCAACTACACATCAGCGTGAGACTAGATTTTCTTCATTTACTTCAACAGAAACAGCATATTCCAAAATTGAACGCAGAAGCGATTATAAAGCCTAGCTTTTTTTTCTCTTAAGGCAGACATTTACAAACTTTAAAAATGTAAAACATGCTTTCTAGCCCACTGTTTCTTTGTTTTTGGAAAAGAGATTTTTCACAAAAATATTTCTTTTACTCTGTAATGGTATTGTTGTTACTAATTCAATAAGTATACATTTGTCAGTTTTAATTTCTAATATGGAGAATATTGATAGACATAACCCACAGAGACAAAAAAGCTCTATAGGGTCTTCAAAACTGTTTAAGAGCAAGAATCAGTGAGGTGGACTGTCATAGCTGAAAACTATGCGCCGAAAGTAGTTTTTATGTATATTCTCTTTGATCTGGGGGTTGCCCAAATTTTCAGAAAATTTTGGTCATTTCTACATAGCAACAAAGGAACAAATTGGTCAATTTTTATGGATATGCCAGGCAGGGGCACCCAGGTGGCTCAGTCAGTTAAGGGTCCAAATCTTCCTCCAAAAATAAATAAATTAAAATAATATATGCCAGATGGGTTAAAAATTATCTAAATGATCAGATGTCAGGTAAATTGCTTACTTAAAAAAATTTTTTTTACGTTTATTATTTTGAGAGAGAGAGAGACCATGAGTGGGGTAGGGGCAGGGAGAGAGGGAGAGAGAATTCTAAGCAGGCTCTGCACTGACACATCACAGAGCCCAACACAGGGCTCGCACCCATGAACTGTGAGATCATGACCTGAGCTGAAATCAAGAGTCAGATGCTTAACTAATTGAGCCACCCAGGTGTCCCTAGATTGCTTACTTTTTAATGTTGTATTAGACTATGTAATTATAGTTTTCGAATCGTGATTATTGACTTAAGACGGAAAGACTCATGGCATCAACACATGATTTGTAAGTGTTGAAATTCTTATCACATAGTTGAGAAAGAAGACATTGGAATGTTTTCAGTCAGTCTTACCCTATGACATCGAGATTCACTATTGAGAGATGCCTTGACTCTACAATGCACCTGAGCCAAGATGGTGGTATTTAGTGAAGATGAAAACAGGCCTTTGGTTGTTGCAGAAACTACAATTAATAAGATCAGGTTAAGTTTCACGAAGCATTTCAGTTTTAGAGAGTGAGAACTTCAGAAATTCCATTTCCTCCCATCAGTGAGTACAATCATTTTTCCCCTGAGAGAATGTGAGTATATAAATAGCTTAAAATGACTGAAAGATAAGATAGGCTGCTTCATAAAATACGCCTTACCAGACTATTCCTGTATGTATTAGTTTCCTTCTTCTATAAATCTGTCCTCTTTAGGGTTAAAGGTATTCAATTTTATCCTTAATTATTCTCGGATTGATTTTATGTATGAAAATCTTATCCCTGTAACAAAATTTAGTTTTTGTGGGTAAGGATTATACATATAGTTGACGTCATCCACAATGTCCTATTGTTAGGTAGACTGGATATTTTCCGCTCAGTTTAAAAGTTGAGATGCAGGGAATTCATTTCCTTTCTCAAGTATTTGTTGAGAATTTGCTACGTGTACAGTGCCGTGTCAGGCATCAGTGAATATGCATTTGCGCATTTTGCTTTTGCACCGAAGAAACAAATGACAAGAATTTAAAGTATGGAGGAAACGGAATCTTATTGTTTTGAGAGAATTGTTTCCATGGCAGTAGAATCTTTGTGAAAGAAACTGTTTTTGTTGAAAGTCCTACCTTCTCTGCAAACATATTAGGAAGGCAAAGAGTTTCAGCATAGGAATTAGAGAGTTGTCTTCCTTGGCACATAATATTGTCAATCAGGTTTTAAATAGCTCTGAAAGCAGAATTGATTTTGATTCACATTTGAACTGATATTTGCACTGACAGCCAGTGGGTCTGGGAGGTACTGGTTTTCACATTAAGAGGCCTGAACCTTTCTCTGCTTGCCTTTGTTGTCGGCAGGCCCCTGACCAGGCTTGCATCAGTCCTAGGCAGTTCCGCCAGGGAGATCAGTGGGGGAGCTGGCTTTGACTCATACCTGGATATACTAGAAAGCCCATCTTTCCATCAACCTTATTGAGTTTAAACATATTTCTTCTCCAGGTATATATGTAACCATGCTAATGTGCTCTCGTAATGACATTTCTTGGCTCTGAGTTTGGATGTATAATCTGATAGACTTAAGTAATTTATATAATGAAAATACTTGTTTAGAAGAAGTTCATCATGTGACACCGTGGGCTAAGAGCCTGGGCTGTGCTGCCAGACTGCCCGGCTCTGACGCTTTCTAGCTGTGGCACCTCGAATGAGGTTACTTTCAGTGCTTACTTAGAGCTCATTGCCTGGGAAACGGGAAGTAATCGCGCTGTTGGGAAGATTAGCTGAATTAATGCATATAAAATGGCAATTCACGTAAGTGTTGGCTATTATTATTGTGTTTATTTCTGCTATTTAATTAGGTCCTATTTTAAGGTTCCAGTAATTCATCGTAGTAGAACTACCTTCTTCATCATACCCCTACCCACACACATTCAGTTTCTAGGCTGACTGTGTTCTGTTGCTGGGGTCCTAAGAACTTTGTAATTATACGTTTTGTGAAGGCGATATCTGCAGTGGTGAGAGATGTATTTCAGATAAGTTTCGGATTTTGGATATCAGTACCTGCTTAATTATCTCCCTTATACGTGCTACCATTGGCAACAGCCAAGGCATGCCTGTTGTTAATTAATCACTTCCACTGAGAACTTAATTAGTGTCTTCATTAGTATCATCATGGAGGAGCAGGCAGCGTCATCCTAAGCCAGCTGCAACTTACTGGCTGGCTCCAGCCGCCCTTCTGGTCCTATGAAAGCTTCCACTGACGAGGAGGCCTGGCGTGCTTCCTTTTTTCCTCTTTTTTGTCCTCTTTAAAGAAAGTTGTGGAAGATCTGACCGTGATGCATCCATGTTCTGTCACACATGCAAAAATAAGGCAACATATCCACTTACAACGGATAGATCAAAAAACCCAGATTGGTTATTGAATTCTTGTCATGGCGCAGAACAAGCTGGAAACAAGTTGTTGTTGTTTGCAACGTCGAAAATCAGACCATGAATCCTGTCTATGACAGAGTTTCATTTTTCTCCTGAAAGTTAAAGTTCTTTCCTTCTGGCATCATTGTTTTTTTAAGACACACAGATTTTGAAATATTGCCAGAGTGTTACGGGATGAAATCAGCTCTCCCATTTCCTGTCTCTCCGTCCCTTAGGAATGTATGGGGAAATGAGGCAAAGGTAGGCATCTTCTTGCCTTACTTTCCTGCAGAGGTAGAAACTGGGTTGGGGGTGAGAGGCATGAGCACGTCACTCCCTAAACGATACTTCTCCCAGACCTTTTGGATGGAATGTAACCTCGGGACAATAAGATAAAAATAAATGGACCAATGACTTCTATTTAATGGCAAAAGGAATCCCTTGGGTCAGTCCCCAAATGAGGACAAGCATTGTGAAACAAACCTACTTTACTTGAGCATTTTTGCTTCATTCTTTTGGCTATTGTAGGCTTCTAGGTGATTTAGGTCAGTTGCGAACTTGGTGAAAGGATCAAGTGAAATATTTTGTATCCGACAGATTTGCTGCTGCTTCCAGGAGAAGTGGAGGAGGACGTCTGCCCGCGTGTTCCTTCTTACATTCCTTCCGTGGCCCCTCTCACCCCCGGCGTCGAGCTGGCGCCCACTGGGACAGGAGCACACAAACAAATGGAAGAGGTACTCCACGGGGAGTTCAATCGGTTTTGAAATTGCCTTGATTTTGTAACTTTGTCCTTTCGGAGAAATGCTGCTATATCCATGTGTTTTTAATTTTTCTTAGATTTAGGAAAATTTAAAATTCAAGTTGCTTAATTGCATCACTCTGACCGCCATCTATCTCTAATGGGTGTGTTTCTTTTTAAACACGGGGAGCCGGCGCCTGGGTGGCTCAGTCGGTTGAGCGTCTGACCTCAGCTCAGGTCATGATCTCACGGTTCATGGGTTCAAGCCCCACATCAGGCTCTGTGCTGACAGCTCAGAGCCTGGAGCCTGCTTTGATTCTGTGTCTCCCTCTCTTTCTGCCCCTCCCATGCTTGCATTCTGTCTCTCTCTCTCTCTCTAAAAACAAATAAATGTTAGAAAAAAATTTTAAAAATACAGAGAGCTATTATGTTTTTATGTGGAAACTATTTTTGTTTCATGATGTGTGTCGTGCTACAGGACAGTGTTACCTTGGGGGCTTATGCAATAGATTGTCTTTTTTGGTCTGGACTGGCCATTTTCTTTTTACCCTTGTTTCCAAGGTCCTTAAACATCTCGTGGTCGTTAAGGTAAGGCCAGGTTGTCGTCGCAGAGAATCCCCACGGTAATTCAGTGGCCGAAAGGAGATACAACTTTATGTCTCTCATACAACAGTCAATGGAAAATCTTTAAAGTCCGCATTTGGTCTGTTCCCTGGGTGATGACCCAGGTTCCTTCTCTCTGGATTCCCCGCTATGCCCTAGGCCATTGTCCTCCCGAGTATGTTCCAGATCAGGCGAGCGTCCTACCTGGAGGGGCAGCGGGGAAGAGCATGGGAGCAGCCTGTTTCCCCCAGACTCTTCATTTCCGCTCACATTACCCTGCCACCGCTTAGTGACGCGTTCCTATCGAGCACAGGCGGTGTCAGGAAGGGTCATCCGGTCGCGTGCTTCACAATCAGGGAGAATGGCGTCCCTGCCACACGTCTCTCCCACTTACACATCTGAGAAAGGTCGTCTTTTGTCATCTTTTGCAATTTTTCCACATATACTTTACAAACATGCACTCACCAAGGCTGCCGCTGGTGTTTAGGAAGGACCTTTATCACGCTGTTTACCCCAGCATCAGAGAGTATCAGGCACAAGAAGCCACGAAGGGCTCTTTATTATTGCTTCCTAATAAAACCCCTAGGGATTGATTATCCGATCATTCAATTACTACTAGTCTTGTCGCCTGAAGATACTCTGTTGCGGAAGCCGTCGTTCAGTCAAAGGTAGTCCACACATTTCAATTTTAAATTGCCGCTTTCTCATGGAACTTTTGTTTACTGACGCCACAAAACTATGTCTAGGATGCTTGCAGGCTTATATTAAACCCCCGAACTGGTTACCAGATAAACTGGTAGGGACAGCCACTTTTCAATGTGCTTTTTGAATTACAGATTGCTCTCTCTGAGTAAGAAGAAATAAAATTGCAATGTTATTTCTAGCAGGAATCAGTTTCTTTTAAAGACTCATTCACGCTCTTGATTTGAGTTGTGACCATACAAGTGACTGGACCCGTCATGGCACCTAGTGCCATTATAGGAATTGTTATAAATCGTTTCAGTTGTTGGGTGACAGAAACTGAATGATTTCTAGAATCTATCAAATAGCCAGTAAAAAATGCAAGTTAAAACCTTGTATATGATTGTATCTTTAAAAGGAATACCGATTTCTTCCCAGAAAATGTGAACGTTTTTAAAATGTTGGAATCAAAACGATGTGAACAATTTTCGTGTTGGCAAACTTCTGAATCATAGATGAAGAACTTTTGCTGTTTTTTGAATATCTAGAGTGTCTTGGTTGGGATTTTTATTTCTAACCACTCTCTGTTAGAGAAACTTTTCACAACTGTCTAGAATCATAATACCATACCAACTGTGCCTACTGGTTTAACAGTCTTAATCTTATTTTAAGGCACCTACTGCCAGGAAAAGATCATAATAATCAATTTCTAGCAAATACGTCTTGTAAGGACCTACCAAGGGACTGCTGTGGGCGCGGGATGATAGCCGCTTTCTGTGGCTTTAGTCTCAAAGATGAAAATGTATCCTGGATGTCTTGACTTCCTCTCACTTGCCTAAGAAGAAGCCATAACTTCCTGATACAGACTAGACCCATTTAATGTCTTCCAAATTTTATTACCGGGTTTTATACATACGCATCTCCCCTTAGAGTCAAACATTTTCCAAGCACCTTCCATTTTCTATTTGTGAATACCTTCTTACCTTGGTTATTCTGTTTTGATGAATTTTGGACAGCTTTATAGAGAAAAAAAAAAACCCACATTAGGAAGATGAAAACTTGTGTGTTGCTCCTCATAGAAGAAACTTTTGTAGTATTTCAACGGGTGATCTCCTCTTTTTCTAATGCATAATGGGACTCTAAATTTTTTCACCTATAAAGACGGTTTATTTACTATATTACTTTGTAAGATAGCCTACAGCTAAATGCTGCTCTTATTGATTTGAGCATTAGTTCTGTTTTCTTTAATTTGCCTGTGTGGCACTATGAATGAAAATGATTCCTCCTGTAACAGGGTCTCTCTTAGAATAAGTCACAGGAGCAATTTTAAGGAAACTAGCTGTTTACTAACAGTGTGCAAATTCTATTCCCTGAGAGGCTACGAAAAGATTTCAATTAGATTCGAAATGAGACCCCTCAAATCCACATATTTCTCTCAGCTCCTTAGGCAAAAATAACAAGTTAATAACTTAATTCACCGTTGTTTTCTTTTTAGTCGCAGGGGATTTGGTTTCCCATTGCACAAATTCTTCTCTTTGAAATAAATCAGAACTTCAGTTTGTAATCCAAAAACCTTGGAGAACTTCAGTTTGTAATCTGAAAACCTTGGAGTCGTATAGCTTAGGACCCTGAAGTAAACCTAACCTGAAGGAAGAGAATTCCCAGTGTGTGCCACAGTAGCCAAGAGCTGAAATACATGCATAGAATTGCAACTTTTACTGTATTTTAAAAGCTGCCGTTTAGAAGATCACAGCGATGTCTTCTGAATCGCAGTGTACATCTGCTTTGAATTACCTGTGTGCCCCTTGTCCGGAGGACTTTGAATTCGCCGATGTGTGTCTTCATAAGCTTACTTTTCACTAACAAGCAGAAAGGTAGGAACCAGTGCCGAGTTCAGCGCTATGCGTATGGCGGACATGCAGTAAGCTTTGAATGGACAAATAAATAAACAAAAAACCTCACTACCGCCCGAGAGTGGTTTTTTCTAGTGTAATAACATGGTAGGGCCCTTCTCTCTTTTCTTCTCTATTGGTTCGTTCTCCTCAACCTGTAAACACGTTCAAGTCTCTCGCATCCTTAATGGAATGAAATGAAACAAAAGGAAAGGAAAGACGGCCTTCTCTTTACCTCAGGCCCTCTGGCTACTGTCTTTTCTCCTTCCGTTCTCATCTAGACTTGAGGAACCCAGACTAGCTGCTTCCTTTCCCGTCATTCCTCACTCAGCATACCGTAGAGTGTCCTCGGCTCCAGTCACCTGCCAGATGTATTCGGAAAAAAGGTCCCAGTTACTCTCTAACTGCCAGATCCCAGTGGACACGTCCCGGTCTTTATCTTAATGGATCTCTCTACTCGGCTTCTCACTCTGCTGAGCGGGGCCCTTGTGGTCTTCCTGGGCTCACCTCACTGCTCTCCGCAGGTCTCTGTGCGCTTCTGTCTGTACCTCCCCGCCCCCGTTGGGGGTTTCCCTCCGTCCATCCCTGATGAGTCGCTGTTGCTCACGGTTCTGGGCCCAACCTCTTCCCACTCACATACTCAAATCCATTTTCATCTCCAGGTTACTGCCTTCTACACTTGTGTCTCCAAATCCGTATCTCAGCCTCAGACCTTTTTCTGAGCTTCAGGTTCCTGTTTTCAGCTGCCTGTTGTTATCTCTATCTGGATTCCTTTAGGTGCCTTCAAATCAGCGTGTTAAGAACAGCTTATCTTTCTTTACCTGCTTCCCTTCATGCGTTCATCCCCTCCTTCCCTTTCCGTATCCAAATCAGTCATCAAGTGCTGCCAATTTTGCTTTCTGGTATTTTCACCTCTTCACTCTCAGCTTCCTGTTCTCATTATCTCTTGCCTGGACTGCTCCAGCAGGCTCCCACCTGGCCTCCCTGACTCCAGATCTACCCTCTGGGTAATCTTCAAAGTAACCTATGTAGATATAATCTCCCAAGAAGGCCGGGCATCTTTCTGTCTTGTGCAAACCTATCTGTCCAGCACTGTGTCATTGTAGGTGCTCAGTTAAAATTTGAATGAATGAAGGAGTTTACCTGAAATGCATAGATGACCAAGTATCTACCTTGCTTTCAAAAAATCCTTCAGTGACTTCATCATCTCTAGGATAAACAGCTTATTAGACCATCACGATCTCGTACCATCTTTGTCTCTTGCTTCTGTCTTCCTGAACACTTAACTACTTGCAGAGCCTCACATGGGAAACTATATCTTACTTCCTTGGCCTGCTCCCTAGAACTCTCCTTATCTGCAAAGTTCTTCTTCCCTCAACCTTGTTAACTAATATTACCCTTTAAGACTCTGCTTAGATATCACCTCTGCCAGGAAGCCATCTCTGATTCCCTCCTGTTGCCTTCCAGTCTGGGCTGGGTTAGGTATCCCTTCTCTGTTCCCAATACTCCCTAACTATGGGATTTATACTTACTGTATTTTACTATACTAACTTGTTTATATGTCTGTCTCCTTTCTCTGTGATTTCATACAAGTCTTCATCTTTGTATCCTCCGCACCTAGCACAATGCATAGAATTTAATAGGAACATAGTGTTTGTGGAAAGAATGGAAAATATCGGAATGACTGCAGAAGGCTCATCCTCTGACATTTTTTGAATGAGGAGTGTACTGGCCACATTTCCGTGATGCCCCCAAATGGTTTAAAATGTCTTGAGTATCATCACATTTTGTCATTGCAAATATAAAATCATTCCATTCGTTTTTTAAAAAAAATTATTGCTATTCTTGGTTTCTTGCTTTTATATTTCAGCATTTAACTGATTGCCTAGGGAATTAATCTAACAACAGCTACCATTAATAACTCAGTTTCCAGGTGAAGAAATTTATATTTTTAAGTATGCTTTCATAACTTTAAGTGTATTATAAATGAATAACTCTGGTGTTGGCATCAAATTTATTGACTAGCTAAAAACTTTATTCCTTGCTGTTGTTTTGGTTAATACCAAATGATTGATGAAGAGAATCATGCTCTATAACAGAGAAAAATTTAAGTGTATTAAAAAAAAATCTTAAAGGAAAATAAGATTTTTCCACTGAAGGATAAACTTCTGCATCTCCAGTACTGTAATGTTGGATATTATGGCTGCAAAATATGTTGGGACCTTCGGGAACAAAGAGATAGATGATGGGTTGGGCCATATGTAGAGCTAAGCTGGCTATGGGAGCGAGCCCTTATCAGGGAGTCTAGAAGCCCACCGTGCAAGCCTTACTCTGACTCGGTCGCTGATACGAGGTAGGTCATGAGTGGGGTGATGAGTTGTGGGGGCAAGTAGGATTTTTCAGAGAGTGGCAGTACTCAGCTGAGGGGAAGGTAAGCTTCAGCACGTCCCCTTTGTGCTTCTGTAAACTATTTTGCGTTTCTCCATTGGGGAGCATGGCACACGATGTGGAAATCATTCATTTGCTTCTATCTGCTCCCTAAAGTTAGGAAACCTTGTGGACACAGATTTTGCTGTTTTTATCCTTGCGTTCTCCATATCTAATACACATTACACATCGAATAAATGTTTATGGAGTGAGCAACTAAAGAGGAGGCGGTGGGTACGTGAGAGTTGTGTATGTTGTGCAGGGGGAATGTGAGAAGTATCGTCTTAGCGGCACTGGGATTTTATCACAGCAGAGAGATTTGTCTCCTTTGAAACTGCATTCCAGCCTCAAAGGGAGGTGGGCGAAGCAAAGTGACTGCTGGTCTAGTGAGAGTGGCTTGTGAGGTTCAGGTAGGCTTTAGAGACCAGTGCGGGGAGGGCAGGAGGGCGGATTCAAATTCCTAGTGCATCGGGCCCATATGGGCACTCGCAGCCTGAAACTTGGCCGACAAGTAGATGCCAGGACCTTCACCGGGCGTGAAAGGGCAGCAAGGATCGCATCAGCCTGGATGCGCTCACAGAAACGGGGCTCCTCGTCCTCTCCCAGGATCTGTTGGAATCCGCTGAGGACGCAGGGTGGCCAGCCCCGCCAGCCTCAGGGCTTACTACTGATAGAGGTGGAAATGACAAGGATGCTGATGTTCCGAAACGAGCATGTCGTGTCATTGTTTGTTTAGACGCTTCCTCATTCCAGATGTTCTTCACAATATTATCACTCTGTCACTTTTAATTGTGGTGGTAAATTTAATCTTAGAAAGTGACCAAAATGGACAGATCAGTTACTCCGCAGACTGATGGACTTCCTGTGTACAGCCGCTCCTTTAAAGACAGTCGTGGTATCACATGGAGCCTTGAATTATTTTTTGATGATAAGCTATGAGAATTGCTTAGCTTATATGGAAAAGGGCTTTTCTTCCAAAGAGCTATGACTTGGCATAGTGAAAAGCTCAAGGTGGATTCTTGCTGGTGTTTTTGTTGAAAAGGTAAAGCTTTATCTCAAGCAGATTGCCCTGGATTCAAATCTTGCTTCTCTCCCTTACTAATTGTGTAGCCTTGGGCAAGTGACTTCATCTTTCAGAGCGTCAGAAGATGGCTTATTTGAAGATTACTGCTAAGGCCCACACCGTCCCTGGTACTCAGGCTGGCACACGGCGGGAACTCACTCAGCAGCAGCTCCCATCGTGACTTTTGTGCAGGAAGGCACGCAGACACTTGCAAATAAAGAGGAAATGAACACATCTCTGAAATGTGTTCTCTGGCTGGTTTTACTGAGAAAGGATGGTAGACGGCTGTTGATCGCCGTTAGCACCGCACAGCTGACCACGAGATGCAACTCGCCAGATAGATAGGAGATACCCACTTTCCATGGTTTTTCTTTCACCTTCAATAGCAGCGCAGAGTTTCTCAGCTACGTGCTCTATTTTCAAGAACATTGCAAAATCCACTCAATGAGATAATTTTGAATCCAAGAATATTTAAAGCTGATTATAGCTTCAAGGGCATTTTTCCCCACTCTTCCATAAACCATGGCTTTCAATTATTTTAGCATCACCATACGTATTACAGAGCTACACAGAGGAGCTGGATAATTTCATTGTATCACACACCATTTGCTTTTGGAGAGTCTCTTTAAGGGGTGATACAATGTGATTTAAGGTATTAATTCTCTTTTTGCTTATTGGAAAATATGCTTCTTTATCTACCCTCCTTTAGGAAGTCTTTAAAACCCACAGATTATGAATAAATAGATGCAAAATTATTACACTGCTTTGCAGCTACTCTGACTTGTAGACAAATTCTGTAAAAGTTTAAAAATTCTTGGTAAGAAATTGGGGCGCCTGGGTGGCTCAGTTGGTTAAGTGTCCGACCTCGGCTCAGGTCATGATCTCGAGGTTTGTGGGTTTGAGCCCCACATTGGGCTCTATGCTGACAGCTCAGAGCCTGGAGCCTGCTTCGGATTCTGTGTCTCCCTCCTTCCTTCTGTCTCTCTCTCTCTCTCTCTAATAAATAAACATTAAAACAATTAAAAAAAAATTCTTGGTTGGAAAAAGGGATCCTGGGTTTTTTAAGGTAATACTATGTGCTTTAATTCCCACTGTTATTGGCCAGGCGTTATAGATGTTTTCTGAAGAAGTAAGTTTATTGAGTGCAGAGTATTTATCTTGGAAAATAGTTTTTTTGAGGGGCGCCTGGCTGGCTCAGTCGATTAAGCGTCTGACTCACAGTTTCGGCTTAGGTCATGATCTCATGGTTTTAGGAGTTCGAGCCCTGTGTCAGGCTCTGCACTGACAATGTGGAGCCTACTTGGGATTTCTCTCTCTTACTCTCTCTCTGCCCCTCCCCTGCTCATGCTGTTTGTGTCTCTCTCAAAAATAAATAAATAAACCTGAAAATTATTTTATTGATGTAAGTTTTTTTTAGTAAATGGTGAAGGTGTACTTAAGGTTGATCAAAATCCTAAGATCTATCTTCCCTAATGTAACTCTTAGTTTTTCCATATGCCTCTAGCCCTAATCCTAGAAGTGGTAAAAATGTGATGAATGTGTACAAGAGAGATTCTTGCCATGGGCAGAATTAGTTAATGATATTCATTCAGATGCAGGATGGTACAAATGGGGCATATTAAGAGACTTAAATTAGGTCAAATTGAATAATTGAATTTATTCCTTTACTTAAAAACAGCTTAATCAGCAGAGAGTACTGAAGTCTAAAAAAGAGTTGAATTAAATATTAATAGGGAGTTTATGTTTTCAACTTTTTCTTCATTGACAGTGATTGTAGGATGTTTCTCTTTTACTACCTTTCACAGGTACTCGGAGATGAAGTTCAGCCCTTCTCACTTGATGAAGAATTTGATTATGATTCTGTGATCCTCACCCCCAAGTTCTCTCCTGCAGAGATAGATGCGATCACACAGCTCTCCCAGCAGCAGGGGAAGGTCACCAACACAGACTCAGGGGAACCCCACGACTGACGCACCAAGACATCTTTGCGTTCGCGTTTACTGTGTTGTTATTCGAGCAACATTGGAATAAAAGGTAGACCGGCCGGCATTCCCTTTGTGGAAATTTACTTGCGCGTCGATCGATCAGGGTCTTTGTCTGTAGGGAGATGTAAGGAAGAAGACCAAAGAGATCTCTGTGCTTACAGGGTTCTCTTCTGTCACGGCGTGCTGAATCCCATGGCAGGGAGGGGGAGACGAGGTGGCAGATGGGGACAGGAAGTGACACCTACAGAGGGGTCCATTTTTTTAAATTAAAATTTTTGAGTATAGTTGACGCACAATGTTACACTGGTTTCAGGGGTACAACACAGTGATTCGCGAGTGTGTACGTTATGCTACGCTAACCGCAGGCGTAGTCACCGTGTGTCCCCGTACAGTGCTACCACACTGCGTCAACGGTATTCCCCATGCTGAGCCCTTCGCTGCTGTCGCCGGAAGCCCGGATCTCCCGGTCTCCTTCGCTGTCTTGCCCATCCCCTCAGTCCCCTCCCCTCTGGCAACCTGCTTTAGTTTCGGCTGTCCTGCCAGGGTGCCCTCTGCTCAGAGAGCTCAGGGACCTCGTGGCCCGCACCCTGCCGCAGCCCCAGCCGCCCTGCCCGGGGACCGGCTGCGCGCAGTGCCCCGGGACACGCTGGCTGTCCCGTTTCCGCCGCAGCTGTCCTGCAACCCACAGTGCACGGAACAGGAGGGTCCATTTTGACGAGAGCACAGCAACCGAGTAACGGACCGGTATCCCGAGATTGGAAACCTCACCCCACCTCCTTGGGGGTGACGTACATGCAACACGCATGGTGGCGTAGAGAGGAACTGATGGGGTCAGGAGGTCCCTGGTCCCCGTTATGCGGGTACGGAGGTGGGAATGCAAGTGCTGAGAGGCTGGGCCTCCAGGGCCCGTAGGGAAAGGCTTCGCCGAGAAAGAAGGCATCCGAGAACTGATTACGTGTCATATATTTCCTTCTTGTACTTGATTGTTGCCGTTAAGCCGTGTGTGTTGATGGTCACAAAGTATAACGAATGACTTCTATCTCCGGAAGCTTAAAATAGAATTTCAGAAGGTGAGACCTAGAGGGAGAAGGTCACTGGAGAATGTGGAAATGTATTATGAACTGCTAATTGTGAGGAATACCCCTAAATGTGTTAAGGGAAGGAGAAAAGAACAGTGAGGGCACAAAAAGGGGGAATAGTATGTCTCAAGTAATTCATACTATAAAAGGGATTGGTGACAAGTCAAATGTACGAAGGCTTAACGAGTTTTTCCACAGGCCTGTGCCTGTGCGCGCTCTTACCTCCCTCACAGAGAACGTTCCTGCTTTAATGTCGTGATGGAGTCAAGTGATTTCCGCATCCATTTTTCTTTATCTAGTCAACAATCTTGCATAAAACACCATTTACACGCCAAACCTTAAACCGGGCAACGGGGACGATGTGGGAAGTTAGACACGGTCTGATTTGGTGGGGCGGACAGACATCGCGGCTCATTACAGTAGAGCTACCCCATCCGGTAGAATGGCCAAGGGCTGTATGGCGGGCTGTGGAGCATTTGAGACGCTCTAGTATGACCGAGGAACTGATTTTCAAATGTCAACTTTACTTTAAATTAAAAAGTCGATGTCATGTACGGCATGGGGCATAGAGTCAATAACACTGTATTAACTTTGTGAGGTGACAAATGGTAGGGAATGAGACTTACGGTGGTAACCATTTCACGGTGTATACAAATATCCAATCCTTATTTGTACACTGGGAACCAATATACTGTATGGCAATGGCGAAGAAAGAAAGAAAGGGGACAAGTCTTTTTTTTTTTAAATTTGAGACAGAGTATGCAAGCAGGAAAGAAGGGTAGAGGGAGAGAGAGAGGGAGGGAGAGAGAGAGAGAGAGAAAAAGAGAGAATCTTAAGCAGACTCTGTGCTCAGCACGGAGCCTGACGGAGTCTCGATCTCACGACTGCAAGATTATGACCTGAGCTGAAATCAAGAATTGGATGCTTACCTGACTGAGCCACCCAGGCACCCCACACGTCTTTTTTTTTGTTTTTAATTTTTTTTAAATTTTTTTTAACGTTTGTTTATTCTTGAGAGACATAGAGACAGAGCGTGACCAGGGGAAGGGCAGAGAGAGAGGGAGATACAGGATCTGAAGCAGGCTCCAGGCTCTGAGCTGTCAGCACAGAGCCCGACGCGGGGCTCGAACTCACAGAACGCAAGATCATGACCTGAGCTGAAGTCGGCCGCTTAACCGACTGAGCCACCCAGGCGCCCCACGTCTTTTTTGAAAAAGCTGATATTTGATGCAGTTATCAGAAAACTTTCAAGCAGGTTTGGAACAACGTGGGTATATGACTGTACTTTTTTATCTGTAAATGTTATGGCAAGTAAATACAGATCAATTATTTTTGATGACAACTTAGTACCTAATTTAAAAATGCTATAACTGTAAAATACACATCAGACTTTGAAGAATTAAAATGAAAAATTATAGAATATTATATGTCATATGGATTACATGTGGAAACGATAATATTTTGGATATACCAGGTGAAATAAAATATATTATTAAAATTCATCAATTTCTTTTGATCTCTTTTATGAGGCTACTCGAACATTTAAGTTTGCACACATGGCTTGCATACTTTTGACAGCACTGCGGTAGGGGGTAGTCTGTGCTGTGAGAGTGGTGCATACTGGAGGTGACTGGGGCAAAGCAAGTGGAGTTATTTAATTGTGAATGGAGAGCTGGGGAATCTTCACGGGGGAGGTGATCTTTGAGCTTGCTGAGGCCAATCAGGAGGAGTTTTTGGTTGGCGGCTCTTGGAATAATTTGTATGGAAGATAAGAGCTTGAATTAAGGCGGTGGAGGTGGAGGGCATGGATTTGATTAGAGATTGGGAGGTAGAACAAGCAATAACAAGCAAGGATTATTGATTGATACAGTGTGGGAAAGAGAGAACAACTGTGAGGTTAAGAGAAGATGTTAGCACACGATCTGTCTACACACTGACTTGAGGAGGCAGCACCTCACGATATAATTGTTCACAAGTCCAGAGACTCTCTTGACTCAGAATATATGCAGCATTTTGGTATTTTGAATTAAAAAAAAAAAAGACTTCACCATTTTTGAGACATGTCAATTTTATGGACTTAAGTAGTTTTATAATAGAAAAAAAACCCCACTATCTTTCTCTGTGTTTAAGAAGAATTACATTTTAGTGGCGTGTTTTATGAAGCAGCCAGGCTAAACGGCAGGTGGATGTTTGCAGAGCATGCTGTCTGGATAGCTGGCGCACTAGGCTTTGGCTTTATTCCTGTGGTAGTTTTTGGTTCCCACATTATTTGGGGCAATTGTGCATTACAGCAAAAGTGACACTGGAAAATGGATTCCTTAAAGCCTTTGAGTGAAATAGTTGCGTCTCCATCCTACTGTTACTCTTGCCTTAACTAGCAAACGCTCCTCCGTGACTTTCAGCTTTATGTATCCCTTGAATCAATGTAAATGGTTTGTTTTACGTTGGCAGGCAAACCCCTAACCAAGTGCCTTTGGAAGAAGCCTGCACTTATATTGATGGATAATGCTCACGTCGATTAGGTAGTGGCATCGGAGGTAGGATTAATAAAGAGCAAAAGATAAAAAGAAGCTCCTGCACATATATAAATATATAACGGGAGGGAAGAACATGAACAATTTAAAAGCGTCTTGAAATAACGCAGGAGTTGCAACACAAGCTGCCTGGAATAGAGACCATTTCACCTCGAGCCTGCAGCACCGTCCTGGCTGCTCCGTGTGGTGGCACGCTGAGCCGTCGTAGGCTTTCAGGACCCATCTCAGGTGAATCGGCACGAGGAGGTGGGAAAGATCTTCGCATCTGATGCTGAATTCCCTTGATTCCTTCATCAAGAATTCTCTTCTTTTGCCATGAATGGGATGGAACTGTATCCTCATTTCAAAAAAAAAAAAGGAAGAAAAGAAAAGAAAGAAAATTTCCTTACTCGGTCAGAGAAAAGCAAATATCATACGACTACACTACATATGAGGAATTTAAGATACAAAGCAGATGAACATAAGGGAAGGGAAGCAAAAATAATATAAAAACAAGGAGGGGGACAAAATATATGAGACTCTTAAATACAGAGAATAAACAGGGTTGCTGGAGGGGTCATGGCCGGGGGGATGGGCTAAACGGGCAAGGGGCATTAGGGAGGACACTTGTTGGGAGGAGCACTGGGTGTTATACCCAGGGGATGAATCACTGGATTCTACTCCTGAGATCATTATTGCACTATATGCTAACTAACTTGGATGTAAGTTAAAAATAAATACATAAATAAATTTTAAACAATTTTTTTAATTTTTAAGACAAGGAAAAAAAAGTCCTTTTGTGCTCAGCAACAGTATGGTTGAATTAAAATATGAAAAAGAATAGTTGAAAAAAATTTCACTTCATTTGCTTGTTTCTTGGCAGTTGATGGTGAGTGAATACAATAGTACGGTCCGTCTTATTAAGAATTTTCTAGAAAAATATTTCTCCATATGTAAATAGAAATCCATACTCTTGACCATGGCCTACCCAGCCCTTACATATTATGGCCCTTGATTACCTCTCCAATCTCATCTTGAACTGTCTTCCTCAGTTTTTATTATGTTCTACCCAGTTCCTGTTCTTTTTTCTTTTTTTAACATTTATTTTTGAGAGAGAGAGAGAGACAAAGCGTGAGCGGGGGAGGAGGAGAGAGAGAGGGAGACACAGAATCCGAAGCAGGCTCCAGGCTCTGAGCTGTCAGCACAGAGCCCGATGCGGGGCTTGAGCTCCTGAACCACAAGATCATGCCCTGGGCCGAAGTTGATGTTTAACTGACTGAGCCACCCAGGAGCCCCTTATTTTTTATTTTTTAAACACCCCACCTTGTTTCACTTCTAGACCTTTACCCTTGTTCTTTTTTCTGCCTTGTCTTCCACGGTCTTTGTATGGCTGGTTCCTCTGACTACTCAGGTCTCCAGTGAAACGTATCTCCCCAAAGTGTCCCTCTGACCGCCATATCTAAAGTAACTCCTTTCTCACAACCTTTGCCCTGTCACTATGCATCCCTACCCTACCTTGCCTCGTTTATTATCGGACACTCCCGTGAGAACATTAGCTGCAGGAGGGCACGGGCTTACTCTGCCTTTTTATTGACAAAAAAGGCCCAGAGAAAAGTAGGTGTTCAATAAGTTTTTACTGAATGAATCAAACCTGAAAGCGTAAGCTTATCCGTTTGAATAACCTGGAGATCCATTTCTTCAGGTCGGTTCGGTCAGGCATATATTGAGCACTTTTGGTATTCACCTTATCAACTTCTATATTGGAATATTTCCTAGACTCATGATAATCTGATGGCCAGTGCAAATTTGGGACACCTAGCCTGACTGAATAGAAGAGTTCCATGTTCCGCGTTGCCTTCTTTTCCTCCCCGTAGCCCCATGGGGAGTTGAGAGAATCTCGGTTCACATGGGAACTTCACCAAGTCTCAACTGCTCTTTTGAAACTTTGTTACGACTTCTTCCGTGAAAGTCCCCGCTCAGGAGCCATTCATACCATCCTGATATGACCAACGATCTGCATTAAAAGGTGTGCGTTGATGACTGAAGCCGAACTGAAGGGAAAGGAGCACAGCCTCGAAGAGAGAGGTAGGAAGAAGGAAGAGTTCCGTCTTGGTAGGTGTCTGTAGAGCAGAACTTTATCCACTCATTCAAAAATGTTAATGCTCGGGAGAGTCATCCAACTTTAGAGGCCAATTCCCCTGTTTTCTTTATATTTTTATTTATTCTGAGAGCAGTGTAAGCTACAGAAGGTTTTAAACAGAGGAGGGACCTGGTCTGTCTTACACTTGGGGGGAGATGGGTGGGAAGGGGGCTGGGCTGGCTTGTCCTGGGGAGAGGTGACACCGGAGGGGGCGGTATGCAGGGCTGGTTGTGAAGGAAGTGTATGCCAGCTCCTTATCCTCACCACTCTGAAAATGTATGACGATGTGTGTTGACACGGGTCTGTTTTCGTCCTTTGACAGTGCGGAATTCACTAGCCTTCGAGTTTGGAAAACTAAAGTCCAGATTCTGAGAAATCATCTTGAATTATTTTTTGATTATTCTCTTCCTTCAGTTCCCTTCCTCTTTTCTTTCCTCCTAGAATGTCCGCTTTTCAGATATTGGACTTCTTTGATCGTTGCTCCCTTCTCTATTTTATATTCCTCCTCTCTCTTTGCTTTATTTTCTGAGAGTGTTTTCAACTTTATCATCCACTTTTTTAAGAATAAGGACTTAGAAAGTTTTTTTTTTTTTTTTTTGACGTGTATTCAGTTTTGAAAGACAGAGTGTGAGCAGAGGAGGGGCAGAGAGAGAGGGAGACACAGAATTCGAAGGAGGCTCCAGACTCTGAGCTGTCAGCCCAGAGTCTGATGCGGGGTTTTAACTCAGGAGCTGTAAGATCATGACCTGAGCCGCAGTCAGATGCTCAACTGACTGGAGCCAGCTGCCCCAAATAAGGACTTTTTTAAAAAATCTTATTAATTTATTTGAGAATCCCAAGCAGGTCTCACACTGTCAGTGCAGAGCCCAATGTGGGGCTTGAACCCACGAACCATATCATGACCTGTACCAAAATTGGACGCTTAACCAACTGAGCCACCCAGGCACTCTTATCATCCATGTTTTTTATTGCAATGTGTGTATTGTTTTCTTTTTTGAATTTTACATTGTTTTTAAATCCATAAAACAGTAAAACCCATTTTCGTGAACAAAAAAAGACAAACAGCAAGAAAACGTTCCTGCTCTGCCAAGTGCTGCATCAGGACAAGACTGGCAGAACCGGGAAGGTGAAGATAGTACTTCGTGTCCTCGGTCATGCTGAGAAAGGTGCCTCTTGACGGGAAGCGCTTGTGTTTGCTCTGTTGAAATGACTGAGCAACAGGAAATGGAGCGAGATGTCGAGAGAGTCTTAGATATCCCTGCGTGTGGTAGAAAGCCTCGGGTGTGAGCTCGTGGTAGCTCGGGTCCCTGTTGTAGGATCCTTGATGCTGATGGAGGGGAGAGACGCATAGGGGTAGATCTCAGCTGCTTGCCTTTAGTCTGTCCCAGGAGTCCATGTGGTAGGCGCCCAACCCTCGAAAGCAGCTCCTTTTTCTCTTCCTGATGCTTCTGTTCCTGTTTGTGGGACCACACTGGTTGCCAGAGTTCATTGTTTTTGCCTCTGCACTACCTTTTGATTCCACTCCCTCTTCTGTATTCCCCTTGCTGTTATTCAAGCCTTCACTTTTTACTCGTCTTCTCCCAGAAGCCTTCTTACTTCCCAATTAGGCTCTAAACGCCTCTGTTCTCTCAATTCTGGCTTGTTTCCACATTGCTTTCATATTAAGCTTTGTGTCGCTTATCTTCTTTCGAAACTACCACTAGCTGCTCATTGTCTACTTTTTCAGAACTCCTCAATCTAACACTCAAGGCCGTACACGTACGTGCCCCCACGACGCAGATGAAACAGACTACACGGAGCTGCCAGACCTTTCCTTCCATCTTCACACTTTCCTTCTTATTGTTCTTTCTTTCTGGATGGTCCCCCTTCACTTCTGCCCAGTGAATTTCTGCTCTGCCTTTCAGATGTCCCCCAGAGGTCACCTCCTTCACGAAGACTTTCTCATTCTCCCACGCAGGTATAATTTCATCTTCCCCAGAACCTTGATATCATTTGTCACTCTGTTAGTACTTGTCACATTCTGCCTTGTATTATCTGTGTACACGTTTTCCTCCCAGTCCCAAGGGCAAGCACCAACCCTTGTCCATTCTTGCATCTTGAGTAAGGACTGTCTCATGAACACCATGGCTCTCGTCACTGGCGTCATTTACTTAGAAAATCCAGGTTGAGTGCTTTAAAATGGATCAATTAAGATTTATTCATTCACCTAATACTCATCTAGCGTCTGCTTTCTTTGTTAGAGTTTGCTACAGAAACAATTAATGTTTTGATTTATTAACTCATTGAACTTATGGTAAAGAAACTAACGCAAAATATCTGTACAAGCGATGCCAGAATGTTGATGTATTGAGATAACAATTAGAAAAAGTAATTCCATCCAGTAAAAAAGTTGGAGGGGGAAAAAAATCAACAGTGTAATTCCGATGTAAGTAAATTTTGCATGAACAAATATAGGAGGACATTTTAGTATCAAAATAATGGCAAGTCAGTAATGATGGTTACGGCACATGATAGATAGTTATAATTGTTCATGTCTCTAAAAATGTGGGTTCTTTTAGAGTTTTGTTGGTGGTGTCTCTGCTTCAGATGGCAGTAGTTTATCCCCGTTTCGGGCCCTTAGAATATCGACATCGCTGTTAAGATTAAAAAAGTGAATCCAATACCTCTCCGAATTGTGTCAATATTGGCCATATTCTCAGAAGAAATTAGCATCAATTTTAGTTGAGACCGAGAAGTATTTTCACAGGACGGCTTATGTGCAAGTGGCGGTAATGACGCTTGAAGTAATTAGGGCGTTTAACCACCAGGCAGAAAAAAACCCACTAATTATTCTCCTCTTCTTCTCCCAGCCCCACCCCCACGAGGATGGGGAAACCTGGAAAGAATTTCGATCATACACAGACTGGGGCATTTTTATTTTAAACCATGGTATCTGATGGCTTTGCAAAAATGATTTCTGAAGCCCTTGGGTTTAAGAAGGTAGGTGTCTTGGACTTGCAGAGGACTTAGCTTTGGAAAATAAAGGTCAACTGATTCCTGAAGAAGCTTTAGTTCTTAAAGAATAGTTTATGCCTTTCTTAAATGATTTGGCTATAGTGTCATCCTATCATTAATGCATATTTATATGCATATTATTTATATTTTATATGTACATGTATAAAAATTACTATTTTCAATGACTCCAACTTACTGCCACATGTGAACAAATTCTGTAGATTAGTTCATTGTCGTGCCTTTTTGTCTTGCTGAAATGGACTTTGTTAACTTTTTTTCTGGAAAAAATGAGCAGCATTTGTCTAGTCAACTCTATTCCATTTTCTTGTTTTGGCCTGTGGCTTTGCCTATAGCATCTGTATCTGCTTCCCCCAATCCATCAGGTGTAAGCGTAACAGAGAGATGCATGTTGGTTGTTGTTTTGGATTTAAACAGCTGAACACCTGGCTGCCTATGTGCAGGTGCACAGAACTCTGGAGAAGGGGCTTTCATTTAAGACAAACAAACAGAGAATATATGCAAGTTGCAGATGGGGTCTGAGGTGTTAGGCTTGAGATGCTTCTGTGTTCAAAAACACTACAGACATGTGAGTTTCTTATATGTCAGTGACTGTGTAAAGTACTGGTCATAGTATTCCTGGAACCGTTGTTCACTTACATAATGGCTTCCATATTTGTCAGCCCGAACAAGTCTATTATATCTTAGTCACTGTGTTCAATTTACGAGGATCACAGAGAGTTCTACACAGCTGGCACCCGAAGTGATCACTTCTCATCATGCTGAAATTAAACTCTAATATGCAATATATCAAAAAAATAACCAGTCCAACACCATCACAATAGTTCAGAATGAGAAATGACGTACATTTTGCAAAAAGGGTGTTCACATGTTCATTTTCCCCAAATTTGACAGTTATTACATTTTACATAATAATTAAAAACACACTCAGTGTCACTTGAGTGTCTACCGCATGTCCGCCATCATCTTAGATGGATGTGGGAGAAGGAGAAAGAATTGAATATGTACTTTATAATGTGACAGAGCGGCAAATTGTGACCCAGGAAAGAGGAGTCCATGCAATATCTCAGGAAATCCAGGGACACAGTGCCGCACCAGCTAGACCCATTGCTTCAAATACTGACTTTTTGTAGCTAAAAGAAGAAGTCAGTTGACTTTCTGTATAACTTTCTAGAAGTTGAGTTCAATGTCCTTTTGGGCAGAGATGGCTCTTCTAGATTATGTAGCCTCAAAGGCAAATACCCTTTGCACCATGTATTGTGCAGGTATTGTGAGATTGTATCTTCCTAGCCCGTCCTGCTCCCCGGTTAGACACTTGGCTCTACCACAGCTGGCACGTGCTGATCCTGTGGTAGCGAAGGGTTGACATCAAAGGCAAAGAAGCCCTTGAAATCCATCCCTCTCAGCCCACAAGAGCAGCTTCTGTCTACCACAGTGATGAAAGCCCAAGATAGCAGGGGCATTCCCACCGCTGCACCCTCTCTTGTGGGCAGCTGACGGTTGACACAGGTGGGCGTAAGGTGCTGCCCGTCTTTTTGAAGGTTGTCTGTTGAAGGGAATGCCACCTCTCTGGGGTCGGTGCCCTGCGTTGGCACATGGAGCTGTTTCTGAGAAGTAGCCAGGTGGTGGATACCTGCCTGGCTTTTCAGAAGAGCACAGGTGGCTGTCAAAAGACCCATTATCGTTCAGAGGCTGTCAGGCAAAGTGGTGAGTCTTTGACAAGTGGCTGTTTGAGGGGCCGCCTTGATTCTTGCATTTTTCAGAGGTCAAATTAGATGACTCGGCAGCTGGCTTACCGACCTCCTCCCGTAAGTAGACGCGAGAGAGGCCGGGTGTGTTCAGCTTGGGGAGTGCACGGCTGAAGTGCGTTAGGAAGGAAGCAAATGTTAAATGAGTCTGCCATTCACCAAGCAAACATCATTTCGTTTAAATTACACTATGCTATTTTGTCTTGACCCGCAACCCAATGAAACTCATTGTAATACATTATCACACGCAAGATGGTGGCTCATTAATAAAATCCTAGGAAGGAGACGGGGTAAACAATGAAAACTCCCACGCATAAGCACCATAATGTACTACAATATTTTTGCTTCTTTTCATCAAAATCCTCCGAGTAATTAAATCTCAAGTAAGTCAGCAAACAAATCCCTCAGCTTCTTCTACTGCACTTTTTTTGTAAGTGAATTAGCTAATTTTCATACTAAATAGCAACTCAGACAATAAAGACTTATTGAGTGCTTATTATATGCAAGGCACTGACACTCTGGCGTTAAAGCAGGGAATGAGATGGAGCGCATACCAGTGACGAATGCTGAAATGGACGTCAGTTTCGGTGAAGCGATAGAGAGCATTTAGGTGGGAAGGGGCATGCGTCACGAAGGAGGTTTCAGGTAAGTGGGGAGTGGAAGGACTAGATGGGACCAGGCTCGCGGTGACCTGGTGAAAGCCAGCTTCCTGGCAGAGCCAACAGGCTGAAACCCTGACGTGGGGACAAACTTGGTGGCCAGCGGAGAATGAGGAAAGCCTGTGAGGCTGGAGTGTAACGAGGGGAAGCAGAGGTTGTGGGAGATAACAGGTAGGGGAGATCCGGGACGGGAGGTTGTGCTGGATAGTTGGATTTTAATCTCAGTGCCATGGGAAGCCATTGGGTTGCTTGTTCAGTCTTTGATGGGCTTTATAGTTTGAGGGCATCAATGCTGCTTGATGGGGATGCCTGGGGTGGGGAGAAGAGGCAGGGAAACCAGCTGGTGTTGCAGGAATTCGGGTGGGAGATGATGGTGGCAGGGGTGTTAATGGCAGAGGGGAAGCAGGGTGGATTCAGGACCTGCTCTGGAGGTAGAGTTGACGAGGGCTTAGTGAGGGGTTAGATACGGACAGGATGAGCGGAGGAGAGGGGTTGAAGCCGACTCCTAAATTTTGCCTCACAGGTTTCTTTCCCAACCTCCGAGGGTTAAAGCCAGGATCAAGAAAAACATGCTGATAGGGGGTCGGGATTTGTCTAGAACTTCCAAACATAGCCCTGCACGATGATACAGGAGGTTGCATTCTTGTTCAAACGTCATCTGCTCTGACTCGGATGTGCTGTTTCTCAAGCCACACGCAATCTTCCCTCTTTCCAAGTTCAGACCTCTGGATTATTTAATGATACTCTCACGCTGAATTGGCCCGGCCCCATGCGGGTTCATCTCGGCCTCTGAAAGAGGTTTTAAGCCAGCCGTCTAAACATCGTTGGGCATCGTTGGTGCCCACGGCACCTAGCACAGACATAGAAATTGCCTAATAAATGTCTGGAATCGAATCGGAAAGGGATTTAGGGCCATCCCACTCGGTGCGGTCTGCCGTCCTGCGTGGTTCTGTGAACGGTTTGTTCTGAGCTGTTTGCTACAAGTCTGTGGCAAGACAAATCTGTAAATGAAGAGTAAACATTTAGAAACTTTTATTGCCATTGAAGTTGCTGTGACATCTAAGCAACACTTCTGGATTTTTTTTTTTCAGTAATTTACTTTTATTCTATTTTATAAAATATTCCTCTGAGAGGGATTGGAAATTAAACGAACATCATATGAAACTGGTTTTTTTACCCCAGAAAGTCGAAGAAGCGCTGGTTGAAGCCCACTGACAGCGTCATTGTGTCTCCAGGCAAGAAAAGTAAAATGCAGGTGGTGGCCTGACGTGACGGGTGGAAGACATCATGGGAAACAGATCTGGTTCTTGCTTGTTCCAATCACACGTGGGTTATGAGGAGTCCAGGACTCCTGCGACACGTGTCACCCCTGTGGGTGCCTGAAAAGCAGAAACAAGAAGTGACTGGGGATTTCAGGACTCCACTTCACAGGGAAGCGTGAAACCGAGCTTGAATAGATGATTGAAAACCCAGGTGTGGCGAGGACCGATCTCATCTATGCCTCCTTCCCAGAAAGACTCTATGAGCCGCTCCCGTGGGTGATTCGAAATTGGTTTTGCCATTTCAGAGAGACATAATATTGGGAGTTGGAAGGCACTTGGAGACTGTTCGGTCCACCCTCTCACTTTACTGATGAAGTAACCGATATCCTAAGAATATGTTTTGAAAAAGGTCCGTGGGGTCCAGAGGCCCAGGATGAAGGACCGTCGCTGGTCTTTTTCACCACAGCTGTGGTGGCTGGAGGCTGTGCGTGGTTTTTCACCACCCTCACTTCTCAATGATGCGATTTGACGAGCTTTTTTTTACAAGTCCACATCTCTGTGAAATTGGAGCGTGTGCACCCACTTTTAGCCTCTTGTTTTGACATAAACCAAAGGTCTGTTTAGTTGTAAATTCGGGCTGGCAAAAACAACTGCGTGCTTGGTTTGCACATCTGTGGTTGAAAGTGTTTGCCAAGGAAACTTCACGAGCTGCCTTTCATGAGGAAAGCAAGCAACACGCCCCATCTGTCTGAGCCTCCTCTTCTGTCCACGCCCAGGAGGACCCTCCAAGCATTTAACTGTTTTATTGAGGGTCTTCGGGGCTTAGTGGGTCAAGAGGATGAGTTCTGGGGTCGGGAAGAGCAGAGTTTGAGTTCAGCACATATTAGTTAGGTGATGGTGTGAATAATGTACCCACGATGGGCTTAATTTACTCGTCTTCGAATGGGGGTAATGTTGTTTACTTCACAGGGCTGTTAGGGTTAGGGTACGTGTAAACACTTAGCATGGCGCCTAGCACAGAATAATCACTCAATAGTGGGATGTTGTAGGCAGATGTATCTGATAAGGGAAGGGGTACTGAATGCAGACGGGATCGAGTGAGTGGCAAGGTATGCTGCCCACTCAAGTCCAGTGTGGAGACCACCTGTTACTCTAATGTGACAACAGAAACCAAATCTCCAGAGTTTACTAGGTACTGAAAGGGGTGAGGAGGCCCCAGACAGGAGCTGTCCATCGGCCCATGCCTTCATCTGCGAGGTGACTGTCCTTCCAAGCAGAACATTGCAAGTGGTGACATAATCCACCTGGGCGATCTGAGAGCGAGTCTGAGCTCCAAGGCGGTGGATCTCCATCCCAAGGGCTCATCCGGGGGAAGGAGGGAGATGGGCGAGCCTGTGAAAGGCTAAGGGAGACGTGGGTTAGAAATCCAGACAGAGGTCAGGCCATTCGCTAGCAAAGGGGAAATCAGGGCTTCAAGGAGAACAGATGCCTATAACCAGGATTTGAATTTGGCGGGAGGCTCTTGGTTCTTACCCCCATGCCACAGAACACAACGTTCCAGGAAATGGAGCGAGGTGAGCACTAAGGCACGTGGATCTGAGCAATTTTCTCGGCGTCTCCATGTCCCGTTTTCCACATGGTGTAAATCGAGTTAATTCCTGCTTCGCCGGGCTGTCGTGAGGACCAGAGAAAATGTATATTGGGCCCCTAGCAGTGTCTGCTATGTGCTTGATAAAAATGGTAGCCACTCCTAGTGCCTCTTCTGGTTCCTAAGGGATACAAAGGCTCTAGGAGTTGATTGGTCCAGGAAGATGGCATAGCTGTTCTTTCCAAGCTCCAGGAAAAAGAATGGTGTACTTAGACCAGCATTTTCCAAAGGTGAGTTCCTCAAAGCCTTGAGATACTCTGTAATAAAAAGCTTCTATGGTCGAATGTTGAAAATGTATTCCTTTGAATTTCACATTGCACATTAGAACATTAAAGTCACTGTGAAGTCCTGCAGTAAAGAAAACTCTTTTTGTTTAATCCTGTATGGGGCATTTCCCAAACTCTGAGGTCTTTTTTTCTTTTTCCTTCCTTTCTTTCTCCCTCTCTTTCTTCCTACCTTTTCTCCTCTTCCTCCCTCCCTCCTTCTTTCCTTTATCTTCTCCTTCCTCCCTTCTTTCTTTTTATCCCTTCTTCTTTTCCCTGCCTCTCTCTCTCCTTCCCCCCTCCCAATTTCCCAGGACATGCCTACAATCTGGGGGAGCTTTGACTAAGACCTACTCGGAATGTCTGAATAACCCAACACGGGGACTCATCTAATGAAGTCCCTACAGTTCTCCCTCATGTTTAAATGAAAAAAAAAATTGCCTAGAAAATAGTGTTCGATCTTACTCTGTCAATATGTCTGAAAACTAGCTTCTCTTTTGTGGATTAGCATGAATCTGATTGGACTTTTTAGAGCCGTGTTTCTCAACCTCTCTCATTCATGCAAGTTCCCCAGAGAGACTGTCACAATACAGATGCCGATCCAACAGATCTGAGGTGGAGGTCGAGATTACTCTAACAAGCTCTCGGGTGATATTTGTTAGAAAAGCAGACTCTCAGGCCTCACCCTAGATCTCTGGGGTCAAAATATACACTTTCATGAGATCTCCAGGTGATTCATAGGCACAGAAATTTTGAGAAGCGTTGGTCCAGAGCAGGGCTTCTGTACATTGTACAGAAATGTTCTGGCGACACTTCGGGGCTGTCCTGTACATTGTAGGGTGTCTAGCGGCATCTCTGGCTTCTACCCACTAGATGCCAGTAGCCGCTACCCTTCCAATTATGACAAGTAAAATTCCTCCAGAAATTGACAGGAGTGCCCCGGTTTTGGGGGAGAGTGTGGCAAAATTAATCCCAGTTGAGAACTGCCGGTCTAGATCCATCAAACTGTCTCATATTTCTGTTTCTGGGCCATTCGGAGATATTTTTTTCTTCTTCCTGTGAAGTGCCTTGTTTTCTTAAAAAAATTTTTTTAATTGAGGTATAATTGACATATATCATTAGCTCCAGGTGTACACCGTAACAACTTGGTATTTGTATATGTTGTGAAATGACACAATAAGTCTGGTTAATATACATTATCATACAGAGTTACAGTTTTTTTCTTGTGACCGAGATCTCGGCAACTTTCAAATATGCAACATGGTGTTATTTAACTATAGTCACCATGCCGTATGCGACATCCCCAGGATTTATCTATCTTGCGACGTTTGTAACTTTTGACCCATTTCGAGATGACATATCCAAATGATACTCTCATTTAAAAATGGGGCACCTGGGTGACTCAGTTAAGCGACCGCCTTTGGCTCAGATCATGATCTCACTGTTTGTGGGTTTTAAGCCCCACGTTGGGGCTGCTCAGAGCCTGGAGGCTGCTTCGGATTCCATGTCTCCCTCTCTCTCTCTGGCCCTCCCCTGCTCGCACTCTGTGTCTCTCTCTTTCTTAAAAAATAAATACCCATTAAAAAACTTTTTTAAAATAATAAATTTGCCCATCTGTAGTTCCCAAAGCTGCTGCACATGAGAGTCACCCCGGGGAGATTCGCAGATTCAGATTCACTAGAACTGGGGAGAAGCTTGGGAATCCGTATTTTTAAAAAATAAATGTTGCAGTTTAGACTTATGTAACACTTACTCTGTGTCAGGTGCTGTTCTAGAGGTTTGCATCCCTTAACTCATTCAATCCTGGCTCCTCTAAGGTAGGTGCAGGGATTACCTCTATTTTACAAATGAGGAAATCAAGCCACAGAGTGGCTTCTTAAGATTACAGAGCCAGGACTGGACACTGATGCGGGTTGGGAGTTGTCTGTCTACAGAATCTGTTCCCGCATGCCGGCGACCCTGAGGATGGCGGTATGGGGACCGCATAGCCCAGCTGTCTCACCCTCTGGGTAGTTACCCATTTCATCACTTGGAAAGATGGGACCGCTATCATTTTCAGAGTGGTTCCTTATGCCAAGGTTCCCGGTATCTTCGTTTCATCTGGGCATAGCAACATAGTTTACCACGTAGGGCATTTTGATGGATTTCCCCCAGAAATCTGATAGAAACAACTGACTTTTCCTACCTTTCAATTACTGCCCCCTCTTCCCATTGCTTGTGTTCTTTTAGACAAAAGCTCCTATCTTGAGTTTCCAAATAAAACGGGGGAAATACGAACAATGGGTGCATCCTAGTAACACTTCATGAAAGAAGAAATACTTATTTAGAAAGATCTAGAGTTTCAGTGATTAACAGCATGACTGACACGGTCTGTTACAAATAACCCTTACTTATTTTCACCTCACCTGGGGCAAAATGATGGTCTTGAAGCCGCGATTCATTACAGTGGCGAGAGTCCCAGGAAAACAAGATTAATTTTTAAAAGGCCTTAATGCAAAGTCCTTCACTTAAGTCCAAATATCCAGGAACACATGTTTCTAAGACTATTTCCTGGAGATATTTCTAGAAATAAAGCTGTTAAAAAATTAGAGCTTGCATAAATTAGCATTTAGCATATTTCAGTGTTGTAAATTCTTTACATTAGCACATTTAGTCTCTCTGACAACCCTGCTGGTTGGTGCTATTATTACTAGCAGCTTACAGATGAGAAAATTGAGGCACAGAGAGGTCGTGTAACTTGCCCAAAGTCACACAGCTGACAGGTGGCAGAGCTGGGTTTCTAACTGGGTTGCTCTGGCCCTGGAGGCTGGGCTCTGAACCAGTCTCGCTAGATTTTGGTTAGGATGTGTCAACTCACTGTAGTGATGTTGGTAGCTCAGTGCTGACTACAGCTTACGTTGTCATTTTCTTTGTCCTTCATTAATTAACAAAATGGGGAACAAAGGAATGTTAGTCAATACTATTAGTTTGATTGGCAATATATATCAAGACATGGGCTCCATGGAGGAAGGTAGAAGGTTATGATAAAAACGATCCTTAAGGGTGAAGATATGGGCAAACGTGCGTGATGACTGCTCACGGGACCTTAACGTTGCCCTCCTGCAAAATTTCTGTGTCAGAGGGGGCCTCGCTGGAGTGACTCAGGAGTCCGTTGAAGGGGCTGTGGAAATTCTAGCATAGAGATTTGAGACCAGGGAAACGTTTTAGAATCCCCATTTGCAGTGGAGACGGCTGTGTCTACTGTCTAAACAAGGCTCTCGACAGAGGGTATCGGCGCTCCTGATGGAAGTGAATATTTCAGGTGAACAGTTTCTTGTTTGTTTGGTTTTGGGTTTTTTTTGCCCCAGAGAACCAGAGATGAGCAAACACAGCTAGCAGTGTCCAAGCCCCCTTCCCCTCCACCCCGCCACTCTCCCTAAAGCTGCTAATGGTCTCGTGCCTACCTGGACTGTTAAAATACATACCTCCAAGCTTTCTGGAAAGGACATGTTTGCAGCATTCTTTCTGCCCCTTTGGAAGTATTCAGAAGGATTCTGACCCGGAGTCCCGGGACCCCTAAATTCAGCTGCTGCAGGCCTGCGACGGATGCCCCAAGTACCCCCTCGTCCCCCAGAGCCCAGGAGCCCTTTTTTGGTCGAAAGGGTGATTTCCTTTGAAGACGTATTTCAAAACTCGGCAGAGCTGAGATAGTTTAGAAAACCCAGTCTTTCAGCATCCTTATTTGACACATTAAAAAAATATGAAAATCAATTAACTTCACACATGAAAAAATTCTTCACAGGGTTAATCTTCCTTCACATAATTTCTTGATTATGTTTGGGAGGAAATTGCCTTGATTATACCTTGGAATGGGAAGGAATGTCTTTTAATTAATTTGGAACATGCTATCGTGATGCTGATTTGTACCCCGGAATGATAAATTAGGTTGAAAGCAATAAGTCTGTCTGACGGGAGTGAGCTGCAGTTTTTATTTTATTTTTGGCTGAGTGGTGGATCCAGAGTTCTGATTTCTTAAAAGGGAAAAAGCAAAGGCTCTGTTTCTGATTTGAAAGCCAGGCTGAGTTCTATTGGCTTTTAGTTGCACGATAATTTGCGAGGGTTTTGGCAACTTCTGCTTTCTTTCTTTAAAACAACAACAAACTACTGAGGTCATAAACAGAAACACTGGCAACTACAAAGCTAAGAACTCTGATATCTCTGAATGACAGAGCTGCATGGGGCAATTATATGACAGTGTCTAGTGGCTACTGTTTATTGAGGGTATTATCACATTTGATTTTAACTCACTTTCCCCTGAGGAAATTTGGAAGTGAGATTAAATAGCCTGACCAAGTTCCCATCCTTCGCTAATAGTTAACCCTGGTTTTAAAACCAGATGTTTCAGGGGTGCCTGGGTGGCTCAGTCGGTTAAGCGGCCAACTTCAACTCAGATCATGATCTCACGGTCTGTGAGTTCGAGCCCTGTGTCGGGCTCTGTGCTGACAGCTCAGAGCCTGGAGCCTGCTTCAGATTCTGTATCTCCCTCCCTCTCTCTGCCCTTCCTTTGCTCACTCTATGTCTCTCAAAAATAAAATAAAAACACTAAAAGAAAAAAAAAAACAGATGTTTTATTCCAAATCTATTGTCTTTTATTTTATTTTATCTTATTTTATTTATTTTCTTTTATATTTATTTTGAGTTTTTATTTAAATTCCAGTTAATGAATGTATAGTGTATTATCAGTTTCAGGTGTACAATATAGTAATTCAACACTTCCATACAGCACCCAGTGCTCATCACAACAAATGCCCGCCTTAATTCTCATCACACATTTAACTCATCTCTCCACCCTTTACCCTTCCAGTCACCAGCAGTTGGTTCTCTACAGTCAAGAGTTTGTTGGTTTGTCTCTCTTTTTTTGTCCCTTATGGTCAAGTCTATGGTCTTAATCGTTCAGGCTTACGATGTTAGGAATCTGGGGGCTTCTTATGTGAATAGTGGTAGATACTAAATTGCTAAAATTAATCTCTGTTTAAGTGGGTATAAATAACCTGACCAAGTCTGATGTTTAGTCAAATAATGTATCCATGATTTTCAATGTAGGGACTTAGATACCAGATAGCCAATTTTTTCTTTTGCTCATTATCTTAGCATGACCATGTTTGAATTTAGGGTTGATAAAATGTTTAATGTAATAGAAAGTATTATTGATCCTTGTTATGAGGCCATTATTCATTGCTGTGGCATTCCTTAAACGTGAGTAAAGTATGAGAAGTATTTATTTCTTGGATTTTAAAATACATTGTGTAATTAAAAAAATAAACTGAATATCCCCAATGAGCAAATCTCTGAATATTTTGAGGTAAAGTGGTGTCTTATACCAATGTCAAAGTGACCCGTTTCTTTAGTTTTTGTATCCTGACTACTTGTAAATCATTGGCTAACTCTTGCACCATTTTTTTGTTTTTGTTTTTTGTTTTTTCCCTTAACAGAAGAGTCATAGTTTCAGAAGAAGACGTCCTCCATCTGAAAAAAACATTACGGTTGGTGAGTGATTAAGCCAGATGTTTGCTGTACTTTGGGACATATTGAGGAGATGTTTAAACATCTTCTAAAACCTATAACTGAGAGGGGCACCTGGGTGGCTCAGTCGGTTAAGCATCTGACTTCAGCTCAGGTCATGATCTCATGGTTCATGGGTTCGAGCCCTACATTGGGCTCTGTGCTGACAGCTCAGAGCCTAGAGCCTGTGTCAGATTCTGTGTCTCCCTCTCTCTCTGCCCCTCCCCTGCTTGCACTCTCTCTCTCTCTCTCTAAGATAAAAAATTATTAAAACCTGTAATTGAGTCATGTGAGTTACATAATCTTCATCTTTCTGATGGAGAAACCAACGTCTATAATAGTTAATTGTGTTGAAGTTTATCCAGAATATTCCAGAATTATCCCTCCTTCCTGATATTTAATTCCTATGTTTGTTTTTTTTTATTATAATAGTTTATTTTCAAATTGGTTTACATATAACACCCAGAGTTCATCCCAACACGTGCCCTCTTTAATATCCGTCACCCCCTCTCCCCCCTCCCTCACCTCCCTCACCTCCCTCACCCTCAGATTGCTATTTGTTTGTTAATCCGAGATAACCACACAGCATTCAGATGTGTTTAATTTTTATATTAATTCCATGGTATAATATTAAAATATTTTTAAAATCACAGGCATAGTAAATATTTAATATAGAAAGTTTGGAGCATAAACACACACACACACACACACACACATACACACACACACACACTGGAAAAATGAAATCTTCTGGCAACCCAGAAAACCTCTCCACAAAGGTAGAGGAGAAAGAAAACAGGTTTTTGGTTTGTTTGTCTGCTTGTTTTGAATAAGTATTAAACTAGAATGTGATGGGCGTCACAGACAATCTGCCAAGAGATTACAAAGACAGAAAGAGATCTCACCCTTTAACATGGCCAAGCAGATACAACCCGTTTTATACATGTTCTCAAGATAAATGATAATGAGTCCTCAGGTTAGGGGACATGACAGCACTATTTGCCACACATGGTTCATCCCAAGTTCACCTGATAATTGGGATGCCCATCTGTGTTTGCGAGGTGACTTCATCCAAAGGAAGAGTAAGTTTCCAATATCTCTATGACAGGAGGTAGGTTTGTAATACAGATCCAGGAACCGAGGCTCCTATCCTTCCAGGAAGCTGAGATATGGCCCATCTTTCTTGATGATTACATTTCAGAGAAATGACTCCTTGGTCCTTGAGGAAACATTTCTAGATTGTAAAATTGGCAAGAGCCTTACTTAGCTTTTAAAAAGATTTACAGGAGTGCCTGGGTGGCTCAGGCGGTTAAGTGTCCAACTCTTAATCTCAGCTCAGGTCATGATCCCACGCTTCATGAGTTCAAGCCCAGAGCCAAGCTCTGTTCTGTGCTGAGGGTGGAGCCTGCTTGCGAGTCCCTTTCTCTGTCCCTCTCCCTCTGCCCTCCACCCCTGCTGGTGCTCTCTCCCCAAATAAATTTTAAAAACTTACCAAAAAATAAAAATAAAAATATTTACATATATTTCAAAGAGGCAAAGAAAAAGCCTACAATGACTACTTTTTAAAGGTAAAATCTCAAAGAACAAGGCAGTGGGGGAAGGTCTTTTTCCATTTTCTTTACCTCGAGGAGAATTAATTTTTTTTAAATTTCTAATTCATATTGACCCTTATCACAAAAGCATCAATATCACCCAGGAACTTTAGTTAGAGATGCGAATTCTCAGATCCCAACCTGGTGGATGCACCCGGAATCTGTTTTCATAAACCCCTCTTGTTCCCTGAAGCTGAGCATCTTCACTGAGAAATGTTGACAGCAGGTCATATGAAAAGGTTGCAGGCAGGGTGAAGGATTGTATTTTACTTGAATGAAGAGTTAGCTGGATTTGGCATTAGACAGTCACCTGTTTGGCTAGCACGTTACCCTCAATTATGGACCAGAAATTAAGATATCTGATTTAAAGATCTGATTTTAAGATCACCAACTCTTAATGACTTGGGTAATAGAGGAGAACAAAAGCAAAAACATTATTAAAAAAACACCAATGACCAATGCGTATGTTCTTTTGTCTGTGGAGTGCACTAAGTTGAAGAGTTGCCTGGTTTCCGGCAAATCACAAAATACTTACATTAAGCAAAGCCATTAAAGCCAAACTCAAGAGAAATAAGACAACTGTGTAATTTTCTCACACGCACCCCTCCTTAAATTCACCTGGGTCTCCCGGGGACAAATCTATTCTTCATTAGTCTTCACAATTTTGGATGCAAATGAGAATCACCTGAGGATATATTTAAAGCCAAAACAGCGGCAGAGGCTAGAAGAGCGGGGGCGGGGTGGGAAGTGAGGGCCAGCCTCTCCACCGACCGCGGAGACAAGAGCTTCAGAGACGTTGTTGATGTTCTAGGCACAGGGCCGAGGAGGGGTATTTGGAGCAGTTTGGAACTATCTCGTTTCAAGAGTGTGCCTTGGGCAAACAGTTTCTATACCTCAAATTTGACCCATTCCTGAAAGACAGTCCTCAAACCTTGGCTCCTGTGGCCACTGAGACAAACAACATTCATAAGGAAACTGGCCTTCCCACTAGAAGTCTGCTTGAAGGGAAGCTGATAACTTGATTTCTTAGGAGCTGAAATAGCTCGTGTGGCAGCCCTTGCCTGTGAGCCCTGAGGCCGGTGTCCAGCTCTGGCCAGCAGCCCCCCGCACAAGGATGTGCTACCATACAGCCAGAGGACCTGGGTGACCTGGGTGAAGTCCTGCAAAGGGAGAACTTGCAATGGAAATGCAAGTGTGAGCAGCTCTGGGAGAAACGCCCGGTGACGGGAAAATCACGGAGGCGTTTGAAGGGATCCTAACCCACGTGCTGGGGGAGGCACCGGAACAGAGGGAGCGGGACACAGTCAAAATTCAGAGGTTCTGAAAGAAAAAGGCCCACTTACGACAGATGTGAACTCCATGGATAAATCTGTCTTTGAGCTTTTAAAAAAAAACTTTTTTAAAACTTTTATTTATTTTGAGAAAAAGCATGAGTGGAGGAAGGGCAGAGAGGGAAGGAGGGAGAGAATCCCAAACGGGTTCTGGGCTCCTAGCTGTCAGTGCAGGGCCCGATGTGGGGCTCAAACCCACGAACCATGAAATCGTGACCCGAGTCAAGGTCAGATGCTTACATGACTGAGCCATCTAAGGCTCCTCTGTCTCTGATTCCTTTTTTAAAGGAATTTGCGAGATAAAGGAGGGGATCAAAGGCTATCCCCCTGGTGAAGAATCGCTAAAGCAGTGGGTTGAGGATTCCGTGTTAAGAATCTAAAAGGAAGGCCAGAGATACCAAGTCCTGCCCAGAGGGGCAGCCTCCTTAAGTGAGGACGTTCCAAGCTGCTCACAGCATGGGAAGCAATCGCTCAGGCCTGGAGGGAGGCCCAAGTGGAGGCATTGGCCTTGCAGGTGAGTCTGATAAAGGGGCAGATGTGGCTCTTAGTCCGGGCTGCTAAGACAAACTACCACAGGCTGAGGGGCTTGCACACAAAAGAAATGTATTTCTCCCAGTCCTGGAGACTGGAAGTCTGAGGTCACAGTGTCAGCAAGGTCCGGTTCTGGTGAGACCCCTTTTCTCGATGGCAGACTGCCCACCTCCCATCGTATCCTCATGGAGCGGGGGTTGGCGTGGTGGGGGGAGAGGAAGCAAGGTCTCTTGTGACTCGTGCACAGGGCACGGACCCCACTCATGCAGACGTCGCCCTCATGACCACATCTAATCCTCACCACTCCCCAAATGTCCTGCTTCCTAACGCCATGACATCGTGGGGTAGGAACACGGACGTTCAGTTCGTTACAGGACCCGCCTGCTGGCGAAGGGCATCAAAAAGAAGGATAAGGAAAACCAGGAGATTCTTTGATGACCTGAGTTCAGAGGTAGAAAACCTTCTGTGGACGTCCCTGATCGGCGACCTTCCCTTCCTCCTATCTGTCCGTCTGTCCGTGTGACCCTGTTAGCAGACAGGAGGGTTCCAGTCATTCTAAGTGACCCTCAAAAAAGCTATAGAAAATTCAGTGTAAGATATTTTGAGTTTCGAATGTTGCTTTTCATGCTCTATTTGGCTTGTCACGTGTTGATGCTAATCTTAAAAAAGGCACCGAGGGAAAAAACACACAGGATCCAGAGTTACTCCCGGCAATATTTAGTTGTGTCCTTTTAAGCCTTCCATCCATGAAAGTTGACTTAAAAAAAAAAATGGACCTCTACCATTCTTGTAAGGGGTCTTGCTGGAATTAAAGCAGCCAGGTAAAAATCACTTGGTGTAAGACTTTTAGTGGAGTGTATTTCACCTATAGAAGACTGCACAGAAACGAGACGTTTTGCATAATATTTAATTAGTGACTGTTTGCTTGGTATAGCCTTACGTCGTGACCTGTGAAGTAATCAAAATAATTACGGGCACAAATTGCATATGCAAAATTGAGCCCCGGTAGGTGTCCTCACCCACTCTGCTTCTACCCCAGGGAATTGCTGGTTCCTGACAATAGGGTTGTCTGCACAAAGTTGCTGGCTTTCTCTTTGCTCCAGTGCTTTGCTTTGAAGCAGCTGAGAGATTAAAAAAATAAAGAAGTTCACAATAGCAGAAAAGGAGGGGAAATCAGGGGTCGGGAGAGTGCCTTTTGAACTGCCAGTTCGAGCTTTTATTGACTTCACTCATCCAGAGGAGTGAGGTCTTACCTTTCATTATTATTCAAGAGGTTTTCTCACCATTAGACAGTAGTTTCCTTGAGGTTGGGGCCATGTCTGCTGTTTCTTCTGTACTCCCTGTAGTACTTTTTCTAATGTTAGGGAAGTTACTTGGGAACGATCTGGAGAATTTAACTGAAGATCTGGGGTAGCATAACTAACGGGGTGATATTTTGAAATTTGTCTTAACTGAATTTTGCATTTTTCTCTGCATAATCTTCCCCCCAGATTACCGAGGCATCTTCCTACCTCTTAGAGTGGTTACCGGAGGCATGCAAAGGGAAAAAGTTAATATTCCGGGTTTGGTATTTTAAGTTATATTTTTTAGTATATGTGCTGCTGAAGCGAGCACTAAAGTTATATTTTTGATTCTGCAGTAAGATGAGGCATTTGTCAAGAGAGGACCCGATTTCTGGAGCCCCGCTTACTGCCCCTCCCCCCTCCATCTGAAGAGAGGTCTTAGTGGATTAATGAACAGAGATTTCCAGGTGCAGAGGCTCCTCCCTGTGCCTAGGATAGGTAGGGCAAAGACTCGAGGTCCAGAAGGAGGTTAATTTGCGGAGACAGGGGGTGTGTGTGTGTAACACCAGCAAGGAGTTTGGGCTTCTGGGTGTGGATTTGTTTCACGGGTGGCCTTTGCAGGAAGCTGTGGGCATCTTCACTAGAGAAGGCTGGTCCACCTGGTTAGGTGGAGGAGGGCCTGGCTTTTTGAAAACCAGCCTGCATTCTCCAGTGACTAAAACGGGCCTCAGAGTTCCTCATGTCCCCAGGGAGAGCCACTGACTTGGCCCTGAATTGCAGAGGCCTGACTGGAGGGCTTGGCAGAAAGGGGTGGCTTCAGGGGACAGGGGAGCCGGTGTGGCTGAGGGTAGTAGGTCAGGGATCCCTGGCCACGCCTCAGAGCTGTGTCCACCGTGCCCGCAAGAACTGAGGTCAGGCTAGTCTAGAGACTTCTCGTGAGGCCAGCCGTGTAATTCAGAGGCACCAGCAGGACGTCCAGGGCACAAGGTCGTCATGTCGCCATGGTCTCCAGTTCAGGGGGCAGCCCAGCCTGAACCCTCTGCAGCAGAGGCCACCCGACATCTTAAGGACCCCAGTCATCTCCCCTCTGTCCCTGTGAGGTCACGCAAGCCACATTGGTCTTCCCATCCTCCAAGGCGCCATCCTAGGAGGCAAAGCGGGTCAGACTCTGAAACGATGAGCGTTATCCAAGCCATCCAAACAGGGGTGTGATACCAACAAAACTAAATTACGAAGCTGGGCCAACATTTCATTTTTTCCTCCTGCCATCAACTGGGTGAAGGCCTGTGAGGGAAACCAGATCAATTACAGAGGAATAAAAAGGCTATTTGTGTTTGTACATCTGAGGATAGTGTAAGTGAATATCGATCCTGCTACAGTGTGTTTTATGTTTCGTAAAATTCTGTAGGAATGAATATTTCCCAGCATTCTCTGTAAGCTCCCAAGTTAGCGCTCTGTTTATAAAGACGTCAGCAGGTGGCAGTGCCCCCTCCTCCAAGGTGGAGGGAACGTTGGACAAAAGCTTCCCAGGGTCTGGGAGCCTGGGACAACCGGCTTGAGTGGACCAAAGCTTCTAGCAAGAAGACTCCAGCAAACCAACAAATATGCTTCTTCTCCTAGACCAATTCCCTACTCTGTCTTCTCCTGGGCAGGCCAAATGTCCCAATGTACATTCAATGCTAACTCATCTCCAGGGATAAGGATAAAAACCACTTTAAGTTTAACTTTTTAAACTAGGAAACAATAAAGCTGTCAGCCACACTATGGGAGTGAAAGAGATTCTCCATCTCCCGCTGCAAATAATGCATTTTTCCAGATACTAGGGTGTATGTGCGTACGTGTGTGACAGTAGCATAAAGAAGCGAAGTGTTTTGAGAATTAGAAACAGCATGGGCTTGTAGGACCCAGCCAGACCCTGGCTGCAATGGGGTTATTAATAATATGGAGATAACTGTAAAAATAATTGGTGACCAGACTTTTCTTGGGTGGGTATTAAGTCAGCCTTCAGTCTTTAAGTTCACACCAGCTGCAAGCTGAAGCCGTGTGAGACAACAGTGCTGTCAAGTGACTCTGGTCATCAGAAGGGTGCCGGCGGAAGTGGGGAAGGGGGCTACCATTTATTACTCTGGGCCAATAGCTTGTGCGTGTTTTCATGCAATATCACCTTTAATCTTCTTACTATCATGAAATAGAGATTTATTTGCTGATTCTGTTCATAAGAGAGCAGGCTTCAGTAGTTTAAATGACCTGCCCAGATCCTCCGCTGATGGGTGGGAAGGTTTGAATTCAAATCTGTCTGAATTAAAAGACCTGCTCTTTTGCTAGCCTACACTGCCTCCTCTTGGGAGAGACGAGAAAAGCTCCCAGAGGGATCTAATCGTCTTCTGTACTTCTCCTTTGTAAAACAGATCTCACCTATCCTTTTTAAAAATTAAATATGTCTTCCCTTCTGCATGGTGAGCGATGTGAGACCCAGGGCCATGTCTGTTTTGCTTACTGGAACACACGACACGTGCTTGGCACATAGTCCGTGCCCGAGTTTCACTGGCTGACTGTAAGTAATCCTACAATATTGGAGCCCTGAAGGTACACTAATGCAAATTTGGGGGATTAGTCTTTGCTGATAAATAAGCTTACTGATCCACACCTTTGATTCGTTTAGCAAAATAATTCTTGTTCTCTTAAAGTGACAGGTGGCTGGCGAGATTCTTTGATATTTATACTAACTCAAAAGATTCGTAGAGGGGTAAGAAATTTCAAAGAATAGGCTGGTCATCTGCTGGAGGCATCCGGTGAAAGTTTTCTGAGTTTTCCTGGCTTTTCCCTCCCCCTCCCCCTCACCCCCTCCCCTCTCCCTTCTCCCCCTCCTCCCCTCTCCAAGCCATTCCTGAATCCCTGCTGGTTATTTAGGGCTCCCCCTTTCCCCTCCCCCTTCTCCCCCTTTCCCCTCCCCCTTCTCCCCCTTTCCCCTCCCCCTTCTCCCCTTTCCCCTCCCCCTTCCTCCCCCTTTCCCTTCCCCCTCCTCCCCCCCTTCCGCCTCCTCCTCCTCCTCTTTTCCCTCTTATAGACCAGGGTAAGGTTTGTCTCCTAATGATTGGGCATGGACTTTGTGAAACCTGGAAGATAAGAATGGTTGTGGGGCTTATGATTTGGGGTCGGGAAGGGGGCGCCCTAAATAACCAGCAGCGGAGATTCAGGACTGGCATGGAGGTCCATTAAGCGGGGGTCCTAGAATAGCTGCTAACCGGAAAGGAACAGGGTAGGGAGAGAGCTGACTATACTGAACAAGAGGTGAAAACTGGAGTTCCTAAGGGTAAGCTGGTTCCCCAGTATTATTGCGCTGAAGAATGCCTTGTGTCCATCTGGAAAGAAGTCTCGCCTCTCCTCTCCTAGCTGATTTCTGAGCTGAACACGCAAAGGTTAAGCACGTAGGGAGGCCTGGGAAAGCAGTGCGTGCGTTTTAGTGGGGGTGGATATTATTTCTGCCTAAGCCAGTTTTAGGCGCGGACCACACGATGGCAATGTTGCATCATTCCTTGGGAAAGCTTACCCCACAGTCTGACTCCAGGTAAATTCAATTGCGAAGCAATAAATTGGGAGATGCAGGACGGTGTTGGTTAACCAGGGAACATTATACTTGTATTTGGTACCAATGATTGTGTTTTCCATGACAAAATATAGCATACTCCAGGAAAAGTAATACATTTTCACCCCTTGTTAGAACACTCCTGTAATTCAAGCCAATAACAAATGCAGACAACGGTCTGAATTCCAGGCTTATAGGCTCCGTTTTCCCCAAGATCAAACTAATTAGTTTTGTTCTATCCAGTCAACACCTGTTTGAGAAGAACATTTAGTGTCATAAAACAAACCACCCACCAAGAAATAAGGAGGCTGTGAAAGGCCCACATACCAACATCATGTTGCCAAGCTCAGCTCTGAAACAAAGCCTTACAACCTACCCTGGTGGTTCTCTTGGAGGAAACTCTTTTTTCTAATATAAACTTCTCTATACAAAAAAAAAGTGTAGAGTTGTGAAATGTTATTAAGCAAATGATATTGTTGGGAATCTTTTTCCTCTTTGCTAGGAAGCACTCTTTCAGGACATGTATGGGGCTGAGTTCTCTGAGCAAGTCTTGAGACCTCTGCTTTCTGCATATGTTGGGGGGGGAAGGAGGGACTAAAATGAAATTATGTAGCACAATCAAATGCCACGGCGTTTGGCATCCCCTCCCCTGCAAAGATTGAGGGACGTAGGGTGAATGCTGAATACCTTTTGATGACTCGAAAGGCGAGGTTACAGGTGTTGGAATTGTTCTAGAAAAGGATGAAGTGTAAGTAAGTTTCTTTTATGGAGGGGGATGACCGGAAAGTATGTTGCTATATCAGTGGTTCTCAAATCAGCCTGGTGGACTTGCTGAAACAGTGCTGGATCCCATCCCCCAGAGCTGCTGGTTCATTTGGCCTGAGGAATTGCCGGTCTAACCAATTCCCAGGTGTAGTGAATGCTGTCGGTCTCTTGGAGAATCCGTCCTCAAGACCTGTTTTTCTTTTTTTTTTAAATGTTTATTTATTTTTGAGAGGAGACAGTGAAAGTGGGAGGGGGGCAGAGAGAGAGGGAGACACGGAATCCCAAGCAGGCTCCAGGCTCTGAGCTGTCAGCACAGAGCCTGACATGGGACTCGAACTCACAAACTGTGAGATCATGACCTGAGCCGAAGTCGGATGTTCAACCGACTGAGCCACCCAGGTGCCCAAGATCTGTTTTTCTTAATGAATGGGCAGCTGGGTGTGTCTCCTTTAGGGGCTCTGCATGCTATGTCGAGAAACATGGACTCCATGGAATTAACAGCTTACTATAGGATAGAAAGAGGTGAGTTCAAATACAGGCTCCACAATTCAGGAGCAGCATGAATGAGGGCAGTAAACTAATTTCCTAGAACCTCCACCTGTCTCCGTCTGCAAAATAGGGTTTTTCTCAGATATCAGGATTTACTCAGATATCAGATTTCTGGATTTGCTAATTACTCTGCGGCCTTGTACAAATTACTTAACTACTCTAAGTCTGATTCCTCATGGGTTAAAAAGAGAGGTCTTTATTGAGAGTTATTTTGGAAATAAAACATTTAATGTTCAGGATTTTCTGCTCCTTCCTTCCCTTCTATCTTTCCTTCCTCGGTTGATCTGTGTACCTGAAAGCTCTTTATGACATATAAAACCTCATAGACACATTAGTTAATATTTCCCAGAGAAATGGATTTAGGAGAAGCCTTTCTGGGTCCTTTAGATGGTCAGTTTTCATGGCCCAGACTAGTCAGTTCAGAAAAATTTGTCATTTTCTTTCCCTAATTTCTTATTTGTTTGACTGAAATCACTGGGCAAACCAAACGTTTGCATAATGTAGTGCAGGTTGCAGGAGGAAGCCCTGACAATTCCTGGATTCTTCTCCAGATTGGGTTGGCCAGTTCTGCTTCCCTCCTTCAGCTCCCATTTTAAAATATATGCATGAAGACTCAAGAATTAGATGACAAAATGCCGCATGGCTTCGAGAACGGGGGTTGGCTGGGTGAGGAGATCCTTCCAGATCCCTTTTCCGGGTTCCAGGATAGGCTGGTGCCCAAGCGGAATGTACTGACTGTTTTCTGCCTCTGGCAGTGTCTGCTAGATGTCAACATGACTTGTTATAAAGTGAAAAAAGAGTTGGTCATCGGAACATTGATTTAAAGATGTTAAGACCTCATTCTGTGTCTGCCTGTAACTAGTTGTGTAATCCTCGAGTTAGTCATTTCCCCTCACTGGGCCTCAGTGCCCCATCTACAAAATGAGGGGTTTGCAGGAGATCAGGCTTCTGAAGTAGCAGTCTCTAGATGGGATTAGTGGACCACCCCAAACTCCAAACTTGTGATTATGCAATTTAGTGGAGAGAGGGCCCATAACTTTTATCAGATTCTTAAAGGAGTCTGTGGCACTAAAGAAGTTTAGGCTTTCATGTTATTGAAAATAATGAAGTCTAGTCTTGTATCTCTGCCTGTGCTGCTAAATAGCCATCTTGAATGGGCTTTTAATCACACAATTAAAAGGGATCAACTAGCTCTTTGGCATTGTATAGATACTGCATATGAGTCCTAGTATTAAAGGAAATTAGCCTTTTAAACAACAGTGCACGAATGGAACAAGATCAATGGCAAAGGAAAGGATAGAGTCATAGAAAGTCTCCTTGGTAAAATACGGCAGCAGCTTTGTAAGTGTTCCGCTGTGCATGGACTATGGAAGCTGGGCTTTATCCGAATACTTAGAATTGATCAGATTCAAAGCAGTAAATGCTCTCTAGTCAATTCACGTGAGATTAATGGACAAACTAGAAGGCCAATGTGATTGTTTACAACAAGAGAGGACCCCTGCATGGGCCTGGGTGGCCCCTGTTGTAGGCATCGAGCTATATTATTAATCAGTAGATGTTTGAGTAAAGATTTAAAGCAAAAGAATGCAGAATCCTTTTCAAGGAATATTTATTCGGGGTCAAGTTGAGGTCCTAATGTGCCAACATCATTGATTATGTCTCAGAAAATGCCTGCTAGACTTTTTGCTTCCTCCTATTCAGGGATAACTTATTTGGTTTGTCTGTCAGTGGGCACCTTATTTCCAAGTTCTTTGGGGGCATACTTCCCTTTGCTCCCAAGAACTGCCTTAAGCTGATTATTTAAAAATTTTTAAAAAAATGTTTATTTATTTTTGAGACAGAGAGAGACAGAGTATCAGAGTTGAAGGGCAGAGAGAGAGGGCAGAATCCAAAGCAGGCTCCAGGCTCTGAGCTGTAGAGCCTATTGTGGGGCTTCAACCCACGAACGGTGAGATCATGACCTAAGATGACGTCAGACGCTGAACGGACTCAGCCACCTAGGTGCCCCGCTGATTATTTTTGTTATTGAAAATATTCTTAAAGGTCATCATAAGCACCCAGTCACATTGATGAGATAGAAGGTATGCTTTTGTATTCACAACACCCTTTACATTGCTGACCTGTGTTGGAAGAAATTTGAGTGTCTAACCTTATTTAACACAATGATAAATATCATTATTCTTGAGTTTCCATTAACTATTTCAATGAAATAGGGGCTTTTGTTCAAATACCTTTTTATCAGTTATTCTTACGGTAAGAGCCTATAGCCATAAGAAGTCTTTTATCTTGTTCCTTGGCAGCCTCTGTGTTTCCTAAGAGTCTGACTGCTCGGTTCTCTACAACTTGTCAGGTGAGCAAATCTCTTACCAGTTTGGGGATGATCATATTTATTCTATGCGTTCCATACAGACATATGAGATCATTGGGTCTCGGTGCAGAATTTTGCCCACCTGAGCAGGTATTTTGTAAATTAAGTCAGCGGTGTCCTAGAGTTCTAAATATTCTGCCTTCTAGAGACAGATGCAGTGTACACTGTAAGTGTACCTCTTAACAAACTACCCTCATGTAAAAAAGCATGCACTTAGCCAAAATAGTCAAGACATTTTCACTGTTCAAGGTGATCTCAAAATTGTCTCCAGGAGTACCTATTCTGTGATTTGACTTATGAGAAATTATTTATCCGGAGCCTGTCAGAAACATATATACTATAAAAAGTGAAAGACTGAGCTGGAATCCATGCGCCTCATTCTTTGGATGCTAGAGATGCAATATTAGAGGCAGAAAATGTCAGTAACTCAATCCTGCAGAATAGGATGTGAGCTACAGTAAGTCTCTGCCACCTCTTTTTTCCATACATTTGTCTACATACAATTATATCAAGGCCAAGCAGGAAGTACATAGATCAAACAAGTGAGGCTTGCTCCCTCGGACCCTCATGCCTCTTTAGCCTTGTGTTTGATGTGTGGCGATGGACCTGCCCCAACTACTCAGGTCTCACCTCCACATATTCTTTCCGGTGCCCTAGAAAAATGGGTAAATTTATTCAGATTTAGCTAAGGCATAAATGATTGACCATGGTGTGATATGTGATCTACCTATATGGTATTTGCATTTTAACAGGAAAAAAAAACCCTAATGGAATACATTTCTGGTTCTAGAATTTCAGACCATAGAAAATGGTAGGTTGAGTTTTGGGGGGCGGTAGTGAGGCAAGCAGCACATCCCATTAAATCAGACTTTGTGCCTTATTTCTCTGAATTATGGCCTGAATTCTCTCTACTCGCTTCTAACTGTGCAATTGATATTAATAACATAATGGTTACTGCCACTCCTTTCAGATCAAGCATGCATTAACCTGTGGGGTTGTTTTATAGTAATTAAGTGATAAAATCTTTCTGAGGTTGGTGTGTGTGTATCGAAAGCTTTTGTAGTTGATTAGCAAGGGAGTGAAGATGAAGAGTTTAATCAACCACCAGAATTGTTATGTTCAAGTTTATACCAGCACATTTGCTATTCTGTATTAAAGGAAGGAAGGCAGAAAGGTATGCAGGGAGCGAGGGAGGCTTCTATATCCATTGACATGCAGCACACATACTTTTTGTAGTTTTATTGCAGGTTGGAGAAGATTTGTCCTTATATTTCTCAACCCCACTGCCAGACTCTGCCATAAGCTAAAGAGCCTGGGTTCAGCTGGAGATGGAGGGATGTTGATGAGGAGGCCAAAATCAGAATTTTCTTCAAGGGTAGAGCCAGTTGGCTTTGGCCCTAGGCTAATCCTGCTGAGGGCTTTCACTCAGCCATTCTGTAATCATTGGGCCCAGGGTAACAAGGATGAGGGACTATGGACATCTCCATTTAATCCATCTCGATGTTGGGAAATATGCAAAAGTGAAATCTGTTGGTAGGGTTGCAGTGATGCAATCTTTGTATGTAAAGAATAGCATCTTCCTTCTCCCTCATTCACTCGTTCGTCAATGTTTCTTTCAGCTCATATGTTCCTCTGGGCTTGGTGCTGAGAGAAGTGCAAAGATTGCTAAAACATGATTCCTGATCTCAAAGAGCTTATAATAAAGTCGGAGAGGAAACTCCATACTGTTTCCCATAATGGATGTACCAATTTACGTTTCCACTAATGCAGTACCCGGGTTCCTTTCTTCCACATCCTCCTCAACACTTGTTATCTTTGGTTGTTTTTGGTAACCGGCATCCTAACTGCCGGTTAGGTGTGAAATGGTAGCAGTTAGGTGTGAATTGTGATTTTGATTTGCATTTTCCTAATGGTGAGTGATGTCGGGTATCTTTTCATGTACCTGTTGGCCATTTTTATGTCTTCGCTGAAGAAACATCTATTCAGGTCTTTTGCCGATTTTTCGTTTTTAGATGGACTCGTTTTTGTTGTTGTTTGTTTTGTTTTGTTTTCTGTTTTCTGTTTTGTAGGAATTCTTTATACTTTTTATATGTCAGTCATTTCAATAGAGTGGTTTTTTTTTAAAGGTGGGGAAAAGCCTAGAAAACTAATATTTAGAACTCTCTGTCATTTATATTGTATTAAGTGAATAGAGAGGAGGGTGTAATTGATTATTTCTGGGAGGGCCTGTAGAAGGCTTGTAGAGGACATGTCTGCTGAGTTGGAGCTTGAGCAGTGGGTAAGAGTTAGCAAGGTGGAGGAATGGAAAGTTGGACTATTCCTGTTAGAGGAAACATACAATACAGAGAATGGCAATGGCTCCTGATTTTCTGCGGCTAGAGTGTAGGGTGGTGGTTGAGTGGAATGGTAGGAGATGAGACTGAAAATGTAGGTAGAGACTGGAAGTGGGTTTCTGGGCTATGCCAAGAGTTTTAGAATACACCTGTTAGGTAATAAGGATTCTCTAAATATTTTTTATCTGGAAAAATATTTAATTTGTGATTAAATTAAACATTAAGAAAGAGCCTATGTCAGCACTATGGGCAGTGATTGGATACAGTATTGATCACGTGACCAAGTAGAAAGGCTGATGTCATGGTCCAGTGAGAGATGAGGGGGACCAAATTCAGTTGCAGTGAGTACGGAGGGCAGTGACAGTGGTTTAGGAGACTGGCATCTTACTCCTCTTTGGTACAGCTGACATACTCGATTGGCTATAGATGTGTGCGTGCTACAGGAGTAAAAGTAGAAAACTCTAAAAAAAAAAAAAAAGGAAACAAGATAGTGAAGGTTTTTTTCTTTTTCTCAGAGAAAATGGAACGGCCTCTCAGGTTGTACTCTCAGAGAGTGCTGCTACCTTGGGAGTGAGTTCCGGGTGGGTATTGATGGGGAAGTTTGCAGGAGGCTCCCAGATACTTGGGTGCTGGGGAGGATGCAAAATTTTAAAAAAAAGGAGGCAGGAGAGAAAAGCACCCTGATTGGGGAGTGGAGATTAATGTCCCTATGTTTTGTCAGAGACCGACCCTAGTTAGCCCTTCAGTCCAGATTTCATATTATAATAGTAGTAAAAATTATAGCAATAAATTACATAACTCTAAACATTTCAGGTACAGTAGCTCATTTCATGATAACGACAACTCCGTGAGGAAAGAGGAGGTCAGAGAGGTCAATGACTTATCTAAGGTAGGGCTAACAGGTCGTAGAGCTGGGCTCTGCACCCAGCAGCCTTCCCCAGGGTCCATGGGCTCGTCACTGAGCTGTCTCCCAAACCATTGGTAAGAGAGGACCTGAGCTCTTAAAAACCCTAGCTTACATCTGTTTCTTTATCTCAACAATTCCAAAGGGAGCCATCCCAATTCTATATTTAGGTTAGAATAGAGAAAGACAGAGAAGGATGTCGTCCTTGTGTCTGTGAATTCCAGGCGATAGCCAGTTAATGAAGAGGACATCATCCCAGGTTCTGGGATGCCTAACAGCCTGGCTGGTCCTTTGGGGGATGAACTGACCACACTTGAAGGAATGTTGTCTTTTTAGATCTAAGAGGGGTGTTATTAAGCCTGGGTCATTCCCCATCATCCTTCTTCTGGAAATGGTGGGCAGCTGAAGCCAAGATAACAAAGATTAGAGGCAACTGAGACCTAACCAAGTCACAGACCTGGAAGATGAAAAGGTGAGTCTTGTTTGAAATTGCATCTCCTGGGTCTACTTCAATGCCCGAGCTTTCAGACGGAATTGTGGCACACACGCTTTTCTTTATTTTTAAAAGGTAAAACATTGATTGTTCTGGAGACAAGAAACTCACCTTAGCTGTGAACCAATGCCCTGGTCGAAGGCGGGGATCAGTCTCTCTATGGCTTTCTAACCCCTGGGCAATGTTTTATAGCAATTACCTGTACAACCAGTTGCTATGGTTACCTATTGTCTACACTTTAAGAGGAGAAATCTCTAGCTAGGCTAGTTAGCAGGAGAGAAATATGCACTGGGGGTCTGACAAAAAAGAGTGGGGCATGCAGAAAAACATCCTTACCCACACAGGGACAAGCGTTAGAGCATCTTCCGTATTCACAGCCTCGTGATCATGCATCTCTACCCCCACCCTGCTTTTCTGTAGGAATCACCCCAGTTCACGGGGGTAGGCCCAGAACGGCCATGTTTGAAGCAGGTGCCACATCGCCTGGTTGTAATTGGACCACGGTGAATACCGGACCCATGCTGGTGGCATCAGATGCTCTTGTGAAGATGGGGGCTGAAGTTTTCCTAGCCAATCTGTCTGGATAAATGGTAAAACCTGTCCTGTGTAGACTTGGAAGCCAAGGGACCATTTTCTATCCTGTGGAATGAGGAGAAGAAAGAGGAGGCATATGGATAAAGAAGAAGGCTGTTAGCAGAAGGAGTAGAAAGGGAGAAGGTTTGGGGAGTTTTTCAGTTCCTGGTTCCTGTCCCTTTTTGAGTCCTGATTATTTTCTTGCTTTTGAGTTTTTTCTTTCTTTCTTTTGCTGCTGCTTCTTTGCACTTACTGGCAGGAATTAGTTTCCATTGTCACTAAACACTTATAATCTGCTCTAACGTTGGTTATCCTCAAGATCACCATCACGGGTTGAATCCCCCAGTTCCTATGTTGAAGTCCTAATGCTCAGTATCCCGGTGTGACAGTATTTGGAGATAGAGTCTTTAAGAGATAATTAGGTTAAAAGAAATCATTTGGGTGGGAGCTACTACAATACGTCTGGTATCCTTGTAGGTAGAAGGAATTAGGACCCAGGTGTACCCAGAAGCAAGAGCATGTGAAGACGTGGGAAGAAGGCAGGCATCTACGAGCCACAGAGAAAAACCCGCAGGGGAAACTGAATCTTCTGATATTCTGGTCTTGAACTTCTAGCTTCCAGAATTGTGAGAAAATAAACTTTTGTTGCTTAAGCGACTCCATTTGTGATACTGTGTGATGGCATCCCTAGCGAACTACTACAGCTACAATCCAAGATGTGAGACTCTAATTCCTGCTCCCTCTTCCTCCCACAAGGACAACTCAATACTGGGTGAACCGCTGCTTCCTTTCTTAATGGTGATCCTTAAAGACAGCAGCAAAAAGCTCTTTTACTTTGGCTAAAAAGCAAGCCAATAACTGGCATTCAAGGACCCTGAAGGAGTACAGCTCTAGAGAAACACATCTTCTTAATGCTCTTGTTTGGCTTAAATTAAAAGTGTTCAGCTTCACATCTTCCCGAAGAGAGGTGCCTGCTAAGCTGTAATTTTACATGGGAAAATGATTATTTTTTTTTTTTTACTAATTGGAACGAATGGGAACTCTTTCTTCCATTTATTTAAACTCAGGTGAGGACAAAGTGAGTTGCTTTGCAGGAAGGACAAGGGCCTTGCAGATTCTTGCCATCACACTTGAATTCTGAGGTCAGTGTAGGAAAAGGCTGTTCCATCAATTATTATCACATTAGAGAATTATGCAGAGAAAAGTGTCCAGGTCTTGCTTTTAATCAGGACTAGGTGTTTAGGTGTTCAGGGAAATGCCGTAGAGATTTAAAAAAAAAAAAAAAGTTTTGAGGAGAGGTGAAGGCCAAGAGTGAATAGAAAAAAAAAAGATGTTGACTTATCTGAACTACAGTGATGTTTAAAAGGTCACTGAGTAGAGACAGGCTGCAGAAGAAATGGAATAGGGTTCGTAGACTCAGGAAACGTAATATGCACTAATAGAAACAGGCACCAGAAGAATTCTGGCATTTGTGTACGTGTGCCCCGAGGCAATTTTTCTTCAAGAGAGGAGAGGGACTTTGGGGACTTTCTGTGAGGTCTTCGTGGTTCTGTGGAGCAGCACTGGTTACTGCTAGAATAGACATGGCAGGTACATTTCAACTCCTGCAGCTCTGAATATTTTGGAACAGGATCTCCCGTGGAGGGCTATGTTGAGATCGGTTCTGAGGATGTGTTCAGACTCCATGGGAAAGGATCTCAGTTAGGGATGATGAATGCATTAATACATGAATGCTGTACATGTACCACCCCTGAGCTAAAAGTTACAAACTGGTGGCCCAGGGGACAAGTAGAAACTGAGAGAGATTTTGTTTGACCCAGATGGTCTTCTAAAAAAAAAAAATAGGAGTGAAACTAAAAAGAACACTCACATTTTTAGCTTCTCTTTAAAAATTGTAAATTCCAGTAATACTAATTATCCCACACAACAAGATAGAGTTGGGTAGTGGTTCAGGTCAAGCCTGCCCCGTGTGGACTCTGGAGTATGTCAGCCAGGAGAGGCAAGTTTGGTAGAGGCAGACAGTCATTTGGCAGAGTGTGTGACGACTTGACCATGTTCATAGAACTTCCAAAGTATTTTTTAAAAATTTAATGTTTATTTATTTTTTAGAGAGAGAGACAGAGCTTAAGAGGGGGAGGGGCAGAGGGGCAGAGAGAGAGGGCAACACAGGCTCCAAGCTCTGAGCTGTCAACACAGATCCTGATGTGGGGCTTGAACTCACAAGCCATGAGATCATGACCTGAGCTGAAGTCGGACGCTTAACTGGCTGAGCCACCCAGGTGCCCCCTCCAAAATGTTTCGAGTGCAGGCTTTTCTGAAGGGCTTGGCAGCCTGAAGTTCTACAGAGATGAAATCCCCCTCGGTCTATTTATGCCCATATGCTACTTCTGGGCATCATCTTTGGTTGAAAAATGAGACATTTTGGGGCACATGGGTGGTTCAGTTGGTCAAGTGTCCAACTCTTCTGCCTCGGGTCATGATCTCACAGCTCATGAGTTTGAGCACTGTATCGGGCTCTGTGCCTTCAGCATGGACCCTGCTTGGAATTCTTTCTCTCTCCCCTCTCTCCGCCCCTCCTTTACTCGTGTGCTTGCCCTCTCTCTCTCTCTCTCTCTCTCAGGATAAATAAACATTTAAAAAAAGGAAAAATGAGACATTTCATCAAACTACTAATTTATCTTTTTCTTAAAAAAATGGAATTAGTGGTATTGACTAAACCACTCCTTTGAGCTCTAAAGTCACGTGTCCAACTGTCCACTTGCCCACTTGCCATCCTCATGGTGTCAAAGATGCTGCAACCTACATTTCTAAAATGAAGCTTATGTCCTCCCTCAAATCCAGTCCTTTCTGACGTCTATCTGAGGGAATAAGCCCGCCCTCCATTCAGCTATGGAAATCGAAGCCTCCTGCTCATTACCTGCTGCCTCTTTACCCCTTGCCAATCATCATGAAGCTCTGGTCATTTTGCTCTTAAATATCTAGTGACTCTGCCCCCTCCTCTTTGGCCCTGCTGCCCAGAGTCCTCATGTCCCTTCACTTCTTTGCCATAACAATAGTCAAGACCTCCTAACTGGTCTCTCACACGCCCTGTTGTCCCACTCCAAATGTTTTTTCACCCGTCAGCCACCCACAGCCGTCTTTACAAATCCCAGAACTGATCATGTGTCCTCCCTGTTCCAAATAGTTTACTGGCTTCCTGTTCTCAAGAGAGAAGCCCCACATTCCTTTGCACGCACTTGCTTTCTCACAAAGGCCTGGCGTTTGCTCCTTACATGTCTTGTGTTGCTTCCTTTCTTCCTTAGCCAGCTGATCTTCATAGGAGAGCAAATCATTCCAGTCCTCAGCGCAAAGCATGACTGAGGATACATTTCTGTGAGGGGAAAGAATAGAGACAAATAGGGGGCGCCTGGGCGGCTCAGTTGGTTCAGCACCAAACTCTTCATTTCAGCTTGGGTCGTGATCCCATGGTCATGAGATCGAGCCCCACGGTTGGGCTCTGCATTGAGCATGGAGCCTGCTTAAGATTCTCTCTCTCTTTCACCTCTCTCTCTGTCTCTCTAAAATAAATAAATAGTTAAAAAAAAAAAGAATAGAGACAAATAATTCTGCTTTTCTTGGGGTGATACTTGAATTTTAATTTCTTCTTTTAGGACTTGCTGTGACTGCAGCAGTCAGTTCTGGACTTTTCCTGCCACTGAACTGTTCATCTTCCCGTAAAACTGATAAAAGAGTAAGTGTTTTACGTGCCTGAACTGAATAATGATAACTTGGCACAGGGTCAATTTGAGAGTCAGCCTTCTAGTTCTTCTGAAAGCAAATTTTAGAAATATTTGGTTTGGGGACATAGCTCTATATACTATCTTGCCTTCAGATGACTAAGCTCCTCCAAGTTGAGTTGTTTTTTTTTTTTTTTAAATCTTAGGAGGTCAGATCCTGAATTTTGCGTGGGCGTACCACACTGATTAGTGGAAGTGGATACTAGTCTATGGAGTTGCTCTGCACAATATGGTAGTCATTCCCTATATGTGGCTATTTACATTTATTAAAAATAAATGAAGTTAAAAATCTCATTCCTGGGCACCTGGATGGCTTAGTTTGTTAAGTATCTGATTTCAGCTCAGGTCATGATCTCCCGGTTCGTGGGTTCAAACCCCATGTCAGGCTCTGTGTTGACAACTTAGAGTCTGGAGCCTGCTTCAGAATCTGTCTCTCTCTCTCTCTCTCTCTCTCTCTCTCTCTCTGCCCCTCTGTCACTCACACTGTCTTTCTTTCTCTCTCTCAAAAAAAAAAAAGAATAAACATTAAAAAAAATTTAAAAAAGAGATCTTTAAAAACTCTCATTTCTTAGTTGCAGTAGCATTATGCACACGTGGCTAGTGGCTGTCATACTGGACAGTGAAGATAAAGAATATCACTGCAGAAAGTTCTGTTGGACAGCATGCCATAGAGCTTCCCAGAAAGGGATCTTTGCTTGACATATACGATATGCCTGTGGCAACAAGTTTTCTTTCGATTGAAAATAATTAATCTGCTATTTTAAGTGACAGTTGTCATTAATTTGCTTTCTGTAAAACCATAAGGAAGGATAGTGAATCCATGTGGTCTGGAGGGGAGGAAAATAGCAAAACATGGAAGGCAGCTGAATTTGGAGAGAGAGCCCACTTTGGGGTCCTAGGGGGATGGAATGAGGAAGGCTGGGTTTGGGAGGGGTTCTCTGTATCATGCTGGCGCCCCTTGGACACAGACAAGATGATCACGTGATCTGTGTCCACAGGAAAACGCAATCTCGGGTGCTTTCCTCTTTTGCATAGGATTGGGCTCATTGTTAAGGAAGAAACTAAGCAGTCCCCATACTGGGATCAGGACAATTAAATGCCAGTGAAGTGGTACCCTTCCAAAAATTCCTGCCTCTGTCACGGCACCTCATTCATTCTCTGAAGTACCCTTTACTTGTAAGTTGCCTTCATGTCTATACTCTTGTTTTCTTGCTACTTCCCCTCCCTGCTTTGTTTTCCTTCTGAGGCTGTGGAGAAGTGGGTAATTCTATGTTGGCGCGTGGTGTGGGCAGTGATTAGATTACATTATAGTTCAGCCGAATGATTGCTCTTGTCCTCCTAACTAATAGTAATGGGAATAGTAACAGCCAGTGTGTATTAAGGATTTACTATGTGTACAGGATTTGTACTGTGGGCTACATATGGTCGATCTCTTTTAGTACGTACGAAAATCTTCGAGGTGGTTTCCATAGTGGGTAAGAATACAGGACCCCATCCTGGCCTTACCATTGGCTGGCTGTGCTTCAGTGTCCTAATTAAAGGCAGTTCCTGGTACTTACTCATTACATTACTCATTATTACAGGATTAAGTGAATTATATGGAAGTCACTTAGAATTGTGTTTGCGTATAAGAAACACAATGAGATACCACCTCACACTTCTTAGAGCGCCTGTTATCAAAAAGACAAAGGCTAATTAAGTGTTGGTGAGGGTGTGGAGGAAGGAAACCCTTAAACACTGTTGGTGGGAATATAGATTGGTATAGCCAGTATGGAAAACAGAATGGAAGTTCCGCAAAGAATTTAAAACAGAGTTACCATGTGACCCAGCAATCCCACTTCTGGGTATGCGTCCAAAGGAGGTAAAATCAGGATCTTGAAGAGATTCTTGCACTGCAGCATTATTCACAGTAGCACAGACGTGGGACAATCGAAGTGTCCATTGATGGATGAATGGAAAAGGAAAATGTAGTATACATACAATGGAAGATGATTTAGCCTTAAAAAAGGAGGCAAGCCACCATTTGTGACAATGTGGATGAGCCTGGGGGGCATTGTGCAAAGTGAAATAAGCCAGACATAGAAAGACAAATACTGCCTGATCTCACCTATCTGTGTAAGCTAAAAGTCACTCACACCTGAAACTAATGTAATATTGTGAGTCAACTATTCTTCAGCTAAAAATGATTATAAATTAAGAAACAGTTCTTTGACAAAAAAGGCAAAACTCATAGCAGCAGAGAGTAGACTGATGATTATCTGGGTTGGTGTAGGGAGAAATGGGGACATGTCAGCCAAAGGGCACAAAGTTTGTTATACAAGAAGAGATCTAGAGATCTAGAAAGTTCTAGGGAGCTAATGTACCACATGGTGACCAGAGTTAGCGATACTGTTTTGTATACTTGAAATTTGCTAAGTGTTAGACCTTAAGTGTTCTCTCCACACACACACACACACACACACACACACACACACACATGCACACAAATGGTAACCATGTGAGGGGATGGCCATGGTAATTAGCTTGATTGTGGCGATTATTTCACAATGTGTATATACATCAAAGCACCAAGTTGTACATCTTAAATATATGCAATTTTTATTTGCCATAAAACAAAACTTGCTTGAAGAAACAATAACAATAATTATTCTTACTGTCATTATCTCTATTTTTATTGGTGAGAAAACGTGGGTTGAAGGAGACTTAAGGAAGTTAAGTAGTGTTCTCAAGGCCAAATATTCAGTAAGAGGAGGTGCTGGGGCTGGATTTTGTCATTTTGATACCAAAGTCCAAATGACTCCTTGCTAATGAATTTGACTACTATCCAGCTATGTCAATATGTTATCAAGTAAGATAATGTATACGAAAGTGATTTAAAAATTATTTAGTCAAGATGAGGTTATCATAGTCATCTTCAATGAAAAGGAATTTATGTGCTAACTTTGTCTCCGATTTATAACACCAGCTATTTTTTTTTTTTCAAATCAGTAAATTCACTTTCTTCAGCTACTTATAAAGGGATGTAATCATGTCTGTGACTCTGAGCAGAGGTCCTGGAGGGTTTCCAATTTGTACTAAAATAACACATTTGGGGAGTCATTCTGAAGAGTAGGAATCCAGCCTTTAGAGAAGTGAAGATACCAATTAGGACTTCAGAATACTAAAGAATCCTGGATACTGGTTGGCAATTATTCTTCACAAAGATTTGTTGATGCTGATGGTGTCAGAAACTGTTAGGCACCAGGAGTATAATAATAAATTAGACATGGTTTCTACCTTTGAGAGGCACAAAATTTAGTGGAAGAGGAGGAACTCTAAGCGTTGATGGATGAGTAGGAGTTTTCCGAGGAGAGTGGAAAAGGCATTCTTAAATGGAAAAGGAGAAAGAAAAAGACGGGGCCCTAAAGGAGTATTTCTTGATTAAATAATTAATTGTTTGGAATGGCCAGAACTTAGGGCACACAGGGGCAAGTTTCCGGAAATGAACTTGGGCAGGGAAAGCTGTTGAGAATTATGCTGAGAAATTTGGACCAGGTGCTAGGGAACCATTGAAGGCATTAGACAAAAGGATAACTTGATTTGACTTGTGTTTGAGAATGGTAACTTGGCACCTGTATGGGAGGGAAGGTGGAGAATAGGGTGAGCCTGGAGTCAGAGAGGATAGTCAGTGGAAGACTCTGGATAGTCCAGGTGAAAGTGACAAGGGTGCAGATGTCGAGGGAGAGGATGGTTTCAGGAGACATTTCAGAGAGAGAAACGCGCAGGACTTGCGGGCCAGAAACAAAGAGCTAGGGAAGGGGAGGAATTAAAATTCATTTACCTGGTGCTTACTCTGTGTGAGCACCATGCCAAGCACTAGAGATCCAAAAACAAGTAAGGGAGGTGTTTAAGTAGCTGGAAGGAGAGGCAGGGATAATAATAAATATGTATAGTGCAGTGCCACGTCCACAATGATGTGTGCATTGAAATCGGACACAAGAGGCTGCCGAGAATGATTCGTAAGTTTTTTAGCTCCAGTGACTCTGTGAATGTTGCCGTGTTCTTGAATAAGAGAGGAAAAATGGAAGGGGAGTAGGTTTCTGGAGGTCTTTAATGGATTGGTTTTGATGTATTTTTTTATTACATGTATTAAAAATTTTTTTTAAATGTATATTTATTTTTGAGAGAGAGAGAGAGACAGCAGGAGCAGGGGAGGGGCAGAGAGAGAAGGAGACACAGAATCTGAAGCAGGCTCCAGTCTCTGAGCTGTCAACATAGAGCCTGACATGGGGCTCGAACCCACAAACCGTGAGATCATCATCTGAGCCGAAGTCGGGCTCAACCCACGGAGCCACCCAAGCGCCCCAGGTTTTGAAGTTCTTGAGGCAGTTGGAACTTAGGATTTTCCAGCAATAGTTACGGTCTAGCCCACCTTGGATTTGCAAGAGTTACAGAAAAAGAAAAAAAAATACCCTGCTGGCAAAGTGCTTTTCCTTTTAAATGTTTTTGTTACAAATATAAAGAGAGAGAGAGGGAGAGAGACAAAAAGGAGAGAGAGAGAGACTGTTAATTGCCTCTTTACCTCCCACAGTCCTGGCTTGGGTTTAAAAAATTCTTCCTGCATTAAGGGTTGTGTCTACTCACCCTGAAAACTTCTGGTTCAATTATTAAAAAAAAAAAAAAGAAATAGCACTGCAGGCGAAATTTGTTTTTATGTTGCAGGCGGAGGATGATATCCTGAGGGCCTCATACTCAGAGTCACCTTCTAAAGGTCAGGTGACCTATATCTTTACAGTAATCTTACCTAATCCGGATACAACAGTAATTTATGGGTAGGTGGAGATTTATGCAAAACATTCCATAGTTTGCCAAGATTAACGAAAGAGCCAAGTGTAACTACATTAACGTAACCAACTATCTGGAAAGCAAGTTTAACAAAAGGGAGAAACGAGTATAATATCAAAACTAACTTAGAGACTGTTCTAAACTCTGTATTCTTTTTTTTTTTTTTAACAGAAAATTTCTTCTAGGGAGCTCAAAGAATTTGGCCAATTCTGTCCCAGGTTCATACTCATCTGGAACCTCAAAATGCTAGTTCACTAAAGAACAATTAAAATCCAGACGTTAGGAATCAAGGATGATGCATGATTGTAGGTTTTCCATACAAGAGTGGGAGGGAAATGTTATGCATCATTGTGTTCAGGAGGAAAGAGGAAAACTTGGAAAAGAACGTTAACAGATCCAGAACCTCACTCTACGTGAGCATAAAGAAGTCAGCTGAGAGCAAGTGTTTTCACAGGAGGGTTGTTCTCAACAACCTTATGGTTTCCAATGACCTACTAAGTTCTGGGGTTTGGGGAACAGGCAACCTTTTATTTTGACAATACGAAAACTTATCATCTAAGATCACCCTAATTCACGAAACGAGGTTTTAACACCAAGCGTAGGAAGGACATGCTGCAGGGTTTGCCGCGCGGTCCACAAAAGCTGGACTACATTTCCCAGCTGCCCTGCGGGTAGACCACGGGGCGAGGCGGAAGTGAGCTTCGGGCACGTGCTGTCCTGACCCTGAAAGCCCCAGCGGCCTCTGCACGTGTGGGGCAGATGCTGAGTGTCCCCCAGAGGCCCCGAAGCGCTAGTAGTGGCTGAGTCTCAGGGTGGCAGGAGCTCGTGTGCCTGAGAGGCCTCTGCCCACCCAGGACGTCCTCGCTGAACTCCGCGCGAGCAAGCGCAGAGCTGAACCTCAGGCTCTTAGGAGGGGACATTGGCCGGCGATGCTGGGAGCTTGATGAGGCTCATTCTGGGAAACTGAAACAAACAAACAACAAAGAAACAAACCTACCTGGAAACGGGAACCATCTGCTTCCAGAATCAACTGCAGCCTCCAGGTAAGGAATTGGTGTTCACATGACATCGACAGGTATAGCAAAAAACAAAACAACCCACAAAAACACAAACAGAAAACCAAAACAAAGCCAGAAGAAAGCATGTCCCGTATCCCTCCTCTAGTCTTGCAATCTCCTTTGACCCTTCCTACTGGCAAAACCTCCAGGAAACAGCTGTAAAAAGGAGAATGTGGTTTGCTGAATTCCAGCCACGGCATCATAAAGCTGAGTATGGAAAGGTGGGTTTTAAGAAGAAAAACAATAGCTTAATTGCCGGCACAGTAAGAAACATACTTTTATTGTATTAAACCACGAAGATATTTGGTATTTGTTACAATAGCTAATTGAAACAAATCCCCAAACTAAACTTAAATTGAATAAATGTAATTTCATGAAAAACCATTATCCTTTACTTTTTTCCCCCTTTATTTCACTAAGGACTTAGTGAAAATTCACCTCTTGGTATTGTTCAGGGAGAGGTGTGTGAAAACCAATGGTGCAGATAATTCCACCCTTTCTTCTAAGTATTTGTTTGTTTTCTCTGATGTTTACAGACTCCAGTGGTTACAGTGTGGGTGTAGGAAAGGAAGGAAGAATTTTGGTTGGGGGCAGGGACAACAGGGAGCGTGGAAAATGAAGTGACGGTTTAGCACCTGTTTCCTTTGAACTCCTTGGATTGAGTTTAAATTCCTCTGATTAGTGGAGTAGGAATGAAAACTGACCTCTTTGTTGTGGGGAGTCAGGTGGAGGATCTGTGGTCAGTAGCTGGTGGAACTGTTCAAGAGAAACTTTCGATCCAATAAGAACTGCTTTGGGGTCCAAAGTGTGGCACAGAGATGGGGAAGAGTTTATATTCTGGGCACTTCTTCATGGGCCTCAGCAATGCTCTGACAGCCCCAAAATTGAGGGCTTTGAAGATATCCCAAGAAGCTACATGAGCTGGCCTCTCTGGCATCAGCTCCGCCCCTTCTCCCTCTCTCCCGCTGCTCCAACCATACTAGTCTCCTACCTGTTTCTGGGACAAGTCTGCTCCTACCTCAGGACCTTTGCAGTTGTTATTCTCTTTCCGGGGGTGGTCTGACCTCAGATTCTACCAGTCCATTCCTCACTTCCTTTAGGTCTCTGCTCAAATGTCATTTTATTAGCGAGTTCTTCTCTGTGTCACCTACCCACCCACACTCATCCTGGACTCTGATTGCCATCTGACATATTGTATATTTCTTGACTTAGGGACTGAATCTCCATACTAGAATACAGGTACTATGAAGCAGGGCGGGGTTTTTGTTTTTGTGTTTTCTTTGTTTTGTTCACTTCTGTATCCCTGGTTACCTAGAACAGTTCCTGGCCTATAATAAGCCCTTAATTAATATTGGTTGAATTAATATTGTTGCCGTTGCTGAAGGCATCCCTAAAGTGGACACTCTGCTTATTTCCATGACCTTTCTAATATATACTTCCTATTTTGTTAGTTCTTTGTTTAAAACTCATTCCGTGGTTTCTCTTGGCTTTCAAATTAAATTTCAGGGTTCTTTACAGGACCTGAAAGGCCCTCTCAACTGACCCCTGCTAGTATCTTCAGTCCCACCTTTGGCCATTCAACTCTTTCTGCTCAACCCTTCTGCCATATTGAAGTCCTGGTGGTGCCCAGTGCAGCCGTGGTCTTTCTCACATTCTGAGTTTTGCGCCTGCCCACTTCTCCTTTGAGGATACTTTCTGCGCCTCTCGTCCTTCAGGATTCAGCTTTAGACATCATTTCTTCTGGGAAGATTTCCTACCCTCAAGCCTGGGGTGGTCCATCATTGCACGATATTGACCTGCATCATAGCACTTATCATGGTATAATTTATTAGCCTGATTTATTAGAATTTAGAATAAGATTGTCTTAGGCAGCTTGGGCTGCCGTAACGGATGACTGGGTGGCTTAAACCACAGAAATTTATTTTGCACAGTTCTCAGGCTGGAAGTCCGAGATCAGGGTGCCGTCGTGGCTGAGTTCTGGTGAGAGCTGTCCTCCTGGCTTGCAGTCGGCTGCCTCCTTTCCGTGCACTCCCATGGCCTTTCCTCGCTGCGTGTGCCTGGAGAGACAGAGAAGGGACACGTCTTCTTCTTACAAGGCCACTAATCTTATTGGATTAGGATCTCACCCTATGACCTTATTTGGCCTTAGGAATATTAGCCTTAAACCTTAGGAAGTTTAACCTTCAACCTCCTAAAAGCCTTATCTCCAAATGCAGTCACCCTGGAGGTTAGAGCTTCAACATATGAACTTTGTTGGGGTAGGGGGTGCAATTCTGTCCATAACAAAGACTTGCTTTCAAATCTATTAGTAAAATGTCAAACATTTATTGAATAGGGATTAAGATAAATATTTCTAGTGAAGGCAGATGAGAACGAAATGGGAAAGAAGGATGAAGCTGAGTTACCAGGAGAGTCTGGGCATATGTGCCGGCTGGAATGCTGGCGTCCTGTGGGACTCTCCACCGAGGCCACACTGAGTGAGGATAAGGCTCAGGGTGTGAAGGCTCTAGCCGTGTTTGGCATGTTTCAGGCAGTGTTTGGTACTGGGAAGACCAGTCTAGTTCAGTGGTATTCCAGGATGCCGTTGATTAAAAATGAACAGATGAACAAGACCAGTGGTGGCGAGCTGCACGGAGACGGAAGATCCAAGTCTCTGAGGCTGGAACCGGGTGGGGATCAGAACTGCATAACTAACCTTATGCTGAAGTGTTGGGCAGGGAAACAGGGAATCTGCGTGTTTTGTACCAAATATTTTCTTCCAAAGGTGCTTGGTTCGGTAATGGGAAACAGGGGAGCTCAGCTGGGAAGATGTTTCGGGGTTCTGAAGGCACTCCTGGGACTTTGGCAGGGCGGGGGTCTCAAGCGGCTCTGAGGGAGAGTAGCAGCTACAACTGAATCCCGGATCCCCGGATCGGAAACCTTAGTTAGCTCCTCGTGGTGATTCCTGCAGTCCCAAGAGCCGCCTTCTCAGTCATGGCCTGCCGGAGTTTCCAGAGTAACCTCAGACACACAAAGAAAAAGCCTTTCATAATAACTGGCAATTTAATTATCAGAATGTCCAGAGCCTTCAGGGGAGAGAGCAGTGTAGTGTCTCGAGCTTTGGACCCAGGTTTATAACAATCGCAGATGTATCTTCTCCCCAGGAGAAACCTTTCTACCCTAGAAGGAGGGAGAAGTTTTGAGATGCAAACTTACTATAACCAAGGCAAATAGTTCCTCCAGATTCCTACTGCCTCAAGCCTTCTGTGGTCAGGGCCTGTATCCGGTTTCTGAATATCCAAATTATCTGACTTTTCCATTCCATAGGGGAACGTGAGGATTGGCAGGATGTCTTAACAGAGCTCTCTTTCCTAACAGAAGGAATCAAGCATTTATCTTCAGATTTGTAGGGAAATGAAATAATTCTGCCTTCTAACTACCAAATCCCAAGCGGTGGAAGAGATATGGATGATTTCAAGATTGTTCCAGAATCACTTTATGGCTTAAATCGTTCCTTCTCACTTTACGGTTGCTGCCATTCTGATTTACTCTTCAGGGCTCACACCCAAGGTGCCCGTAAATCGTGACCAGCTTTCATTATTCTGCACGATGCGGGACGGTGCAGAGTTAGGAGTCTCGGGTTATTGACACTGGGGCTTCAGCTTGTGAGGCTTCAACTTTCTTGCCTGGAGAACGAGTTTAATAAGAGTCTGTCTCTTATGATTGTTCACGAAACGATGCATGTAAATGGCCACGTAGGAAGCATCCAATAAACGTGAGCTGTCCTCACATGTACGTTTCCCATACTGGAGCTTGCACTCCACGAGGACAAGAGATGCCCTTAATTATCTCCAGGTCTTCACACAGTCTGTAGCACGTGACCAGTGGCCAACGGAGGTCATTGAATAAGGAAATAGATTATTGCAGTTGTCTGGACCACATCAGGCCACACCTGTCCCTTAGCTCTATGAAAAGGCGGAGATTCGGGGGCCTCTCATCAATGACAATGATATGCCTTATAAAATATCTTACAAGTTATGAGAATGCAATCTGAAATTTTAGTTCCGCATAGTATTTCTTTGCATATACTACTAGTCTATGTACACTGAAATACTGTTTTCAAGGATCTCAAGCATTTTAATCTGAGCAATAATATAATTGTTTTGTGTTTCTTTTTTTAATGTTTATTTATTTTGAGGGAGGAAGAGAGAGAGAAAGAGAGAGAGAGAGAGAGAGAGAGGGAGAACAAGCTACCAGGGGAGAGGGGCAGAGAGGGAGAGAGAATCCCAAGCAGGTTTCATGCTCAGTCTGGAGCCCGATATGGAGCTCGATTTTATGACTGTGAGGTCGTGACCTGAGCTGAAATCAAGAGTCAGATGCTTAACCCCAATAATAGAATTGCTTTAAGTTGTAGGTGCTCAAGAGCCACCTGGCATCTTTGTTAAAATGCAGAATCCTGGGCCCCATTACTGAGATTTTGAGTCATAGGTCTAAAGGGGATCCCAGGAATTTGTATTTTTAAAAAACTTCTTAGGTGTTTCTGATGTAGGCCAGTCTTTGAATTTTGAAAAATATTAGTTGGTTCATTACCTTACAGAATGAATTGTGGTTGGGAAAAGTCATCTCCCGTGTGTGAGTTGGGCCACTAAAAGTGTTGTGGGAACGGGGCTTGACCATAGCAATTGGAGCTCACACAGTGTTGGAGGAGCTGAGGAAGTGAAAGTGTGGACATGGGGATCAGAGAGCCAGAGAGACAGTCACGAGACTACAGACAGATGAGCAGGTCACAGCTCGCAGGAAATCACATAACTTTTGTGTGTTGGCTACTGATGTGGACCTGTTTAGAATTCTCAAAGATGTTCCCTTTCTACTTAGAACACAACTCAGATACCTTGCCGTGGTTGACAAGGTCTTTCTGATCTGGCCCTGCCCTGTTGCCAGTCTGGTCTTTAGCTCTGGCACCTGGCACCTGGCTCAGTCAGTTAAGCATCTGAGTCTTGATTTTGGCTCAGGTCATGATCTCATGGTTTGTGAGACTGAGCCCCACATCTGGTTCTGCGTTGACAGCACAGAGCCTGCTTTAGATTCGCTCTCTCTCTCTCTCTCTCTCTCTCTCTCTCTCTTCCCCCCCTCTCTTTCTGCTCCTCCCTGCTTTCATGTGCTCTCTCTCTCTCTCTCTAAACTGTAAAAAATAATAACAATGGATTGTAGAGGGATAAGAGTAAATGCAAGGAGACCAGTGAGGAAGCCATGCGAAGGCTTGGATGGAGGTGGAAAGAAGAGGGAAGTGTTGAGAAATGGTCAGAGGTAGAAGAAATAAGACTCAAGTTCAGGCTCCAAGATGTTTCAGTTGTATGATCTTGAGCAAATCAAGCTCCCTGAACTTCTAATTCTTCACCCGTGAGAGCTTCTCAATATAAAATCTCGAATTCACACTGGTAGTAAAAGAATCTCATGAAAAAATATTTTAAAAAGCACTTTGTCAAACTCTGTGTTGCAAACTCATGACATGAGGCATGACTGTTATGATTGCATTTTTTCCCCTAATGGCCTGATGGATTCATCAGAAACACGGTCACTGGTTTTCACTGCCCCTCCTAGTTTTCTAGGGTAGCGGAGTATATGAGCGCCATCCCTCTGGTCTCTGAGGCTGGCACCATGATTTCATGAGCCATTCTACCTCTTGAAGCTTCTCGCCATGGTCATGAGACGCCCCTTTCCGTTTAGAGCAGCAGTTCTCAAATTTGAACACACATCAGGAGCTCCTGGAAGACTTGTTAATGTAGACGTGGACGATAATATATATCACACATCCAGCATTAAAACAGAACACAGTGGACACCAAAGTCTCAGACAATGCCTGTCCTGTCTGCAAAATCTGTTCGTTCTTTTCATGTGTGAGGGCTGGAGGCGACCGCCTCTTTAGGCCTCAGGCCTTAGAGTCCTCGCTCTGTTGATGAACTCCATGGAAAGTGCTGATTTGGAACCTTACATAAAACTGCTAGCTGTGTGGGGCCCACTGGTCTCCTGAGGGCCAGTACTGCAATTTGCTACAGCTGTCAGCCTCCAAAGGCTCTCTGGGTCATTACTGCAGGCTGCTTACTCAGCCTTTCCTCAACCCCTGCTTCCATGCAAGGAATGCTGCCGACTTCTGCCTCCTAACCTGCCTCCCCAGAAGCCCTGCCCTCTCTCTTCTCGCTAATTATAGTTCTCTGTCTAGTGCTACTTTTTTGTGTTACTGGGTCCAAAGATCCCTCAAACCTTCATCGCTCCAATAGTCGTTCATGTTACCTTGCAGAAAAGCAGCATAATAGAGAGATTCAGGGTGCAGACCCCGAGGTTAGACTCCCTGAGTGCGAAGTCTGCCTCTGCCTCTTACTCTACGACCTTGTAGTCTCCGGGCTTCATTTCTTCAGCTACAGAGTGAGGGAAACGGCAGTGTTTGCTTCATAGGGTCAGTGTGAGGATAAGAGCGATCATTCATGGAAAATGCACAGAACGGTGCCTGGCACGTAGCAAGTGTTCATTAAGTGTTGCTGATGTTTATATTCATGGCAGGTTCCTTGCAATATGGTAATAGCCTACCTGTTTATGGGTCTGCTCATTAGATTCTGAATTCCTTGAGGACAGATAGTGTCTTAAGCGCTATTACCTGCCTCATGCCCTGTGCAAAGTGTGACATGTATTAGACACTCAACTGCTTCTTGAATGAGTGTCACAAAAACAACTGAAAGACTGTGTTCTATCAATGGAAGGTCAATCATGTCTTCATAAGAGAAAGGTGGCAAACTGGAGCATACTCCTCATGATTCCAAATCAAAATGACAGAAAGTTGGTTGGGAGGATAAGCGTAACACAACTGTACCCTTAGATGCGCTTCTTGTATATGGTTTATTACTGTGTGCTTTACTGTGTAAAGCAGTCATGACCAGGTTCCCAAAGAAGTTGGGATGTAGGGATCTTGAACCTGAAACACCTTGACCATTCTTGAAGAAGGACCCAGTCCTGGGTCATAGCTGCTTCCTTCTTGCTGTATCCTGACTTGGTGGAAAGAGCTAGGGAGCTTTTGTGAGTTTTTTTATTATAGGAATGGTAATTTCATGCATGAGGGCTCCACCCTTATAACCTAAGCACCACCCAAAGGCCCACCACCTCTTATCATCACACTGGGCATGAGGGTTTCAACATATGAATTTTCGGGAGAGACCAACATTAAGACCAAAGCACCATCCAACATGAAGGGTCCAAGATGGCTTCTTCACTTAAGTATTGCCACCTGGCTGGAACGACTGAAGAACAACTGGGCCTCTGTCTTCCCACAGCCTCTCTACAAGCAGCTTGGGCTTCATACACTGAAGCTAGCTTCAGGCGCATTACATTGGCAGCTGGCTTCTCCTAGAGCAAGCGTTACAAGAGAGGATGCTGCCACTACTTCAGGGCCTAGGTGAAGCTTCACTTCTGCCATATTCTAATGGTCAACACAATCCCAGAACCAGGCCAGATTCAAGGGAGGGGACATACCCCTCCCCTACTGAGGGGGTATGTAATATCAAAAAATTTGTGGACAAACTTACACTGGCACACTGTTTACCTCACTATTACATTTAAGCTGATTTATAACTATGCAATTCTAGTCAACATTGTAACCCTAGAGACCAGCACAGCGCCCTCAATAAATCTTTGCTGAATGAATGAATGAAAATGAGGAAGGAACAAGAAGCATCTGTACTTTAGGCATCCCTGTGGGTCTGGGAAATAAGGAAACAAGACACAAAGCTCCAGGAGAGACGTGTCTGTCTGGTTTATTGTTGCTTCCACTGCAGGAGGCGTAGAACCCGGCACATATTTTAGGTACTAAGTAGCTATTTGTTGAATGAAGGAGTGAACACATGCATGCATGAGCCTAGTTCCACCATCCTTTGCATGGCATGAAGTCAGGCCTCTTTTTGTTCTGCACCAGCTACAGAGCCACCCCTATCTCTGCCCTGCTTGGTCTTAAAACCGTAGCCCCGGGGGACTTGGTCTACACTCACATCCCTCAGCACCTTATACCATCCTTCATGCACGGATTCTCAGGTTCTTGAAGCAGGAGGAGGAGTGGAACACTATAAGTTTTAAAATTTACTTAGCTCAGAAAAAAAAAAATCCTTCAAAGCTAAGAGGTCTCTCACCGGTGATATTTAGCCTCCTGGAGCTTATTCAGCTCTTTCTCACAGGGGCACGTTGGAAAATGGGAAATCGGAGAAAGCCTTTGAAAAGGATGTGGAAAAGCCTAAGTGCGTGAAACTCTTTTCTCTGCGCCCAGAGGAAATGCAAAGGAGGACTGTGGGAACATTTGCAGGAGTTACTGAGTGGCTCAGAATTGGAGTCAGTTTCTGTAATGGTGGTTCAGGTGTTTGATTCAATAAGATGATTTCTTGTTGGCGCTTTTTACTCTGGTGAGTTTACTTTGAGTACTTTGGATTCAGGGTTTGCTTGTAAGCCACCAGGACAATTGCTTGGAAGGTAAGGGATTCCTCTGAATCTTTATTTTTGGTTTAAGCTTCCCTTTTGAGGGGCACCTGGGTGGCTCAGTTGGTTAAGCATCCAGCTTCAGCTCAGGTCATATTCTGATGGTTTGTGGTTCAAGCCCCACATTGGGCTATATGCTGACCGTGTGGAGCCTGGAACCTGCTTTGGATTCTGTGTCTCCCTCTCTCTCTGCCCCTCCCAGGCTTGAGCTCTCTCTCACTCTCTCTCTTGAAAATAAATAAATAAACTTTAAAAACTTAAAAAAAAAAAAACCTCCCCTTTCGAGCTGGAGACCTTTATATCAGACTGCTTACCTGATCTCGCCTGGATATCCCACAGCTATTTCAAACTGCACTTGCCCAGAAGAGGATTTATTCTCAGTTCCAAGAAATGAGTTTCTCCTTCTGTAGATCCTATCAGGATCAAAGGCACCAGCCTCCAAGTAGTCCGTCACTTGAGCAGAAGTGTGGACATCACCGTCCAGGCTTCCCTCGTATTGGTGGTATTATGATACCAGTATTGTCAGCTTCCTCTTGCTAGGTACTGTGTGCTTTGTTTCACCTGTATTACCTCCCTTAGTCATCACCGTAGCTTAGCTGGTGACCAGGATGATGTTATGTCCATTTCACAGATGAGTGAACTAGATGCCCCTTTACCTGCAGTCCCTCCCTGCGACACGGCAGGCAGCCTGACTTCTCTTTTAACCATGCAGATGTGATTGTGTCCTTCTCTTCCGTAACAGGCTTCACCTGCTCTCTGTTGTCCTCAGAATACAGCCCTTAGCCTTGGCCAGGAGTACAGGGCTCTTCAGGATCTGGTCACTGAGCACCTATCCATCTCTGACTGCTCCTACCTGCCGCTCTCCCCTGCCCACACACTACTCCTGCTGGATACTTGCAACCTCTTGAAATATGCACATTTTCCCTAGCCTCACTCAATTATTTATTCATTCTACAAATCCTTTTGGGGAGTAGGGCTCTTCTAGGCACTGTGACAGTAACTGTGAACAGAACAGATCAAGGTCCTGCCCTCATGATGCTTCAATTCTAAGAGAGAAATCGGACAATACACAGGTGAATAGCTAACTGGGTGACGTGATCTCACAGTCCTGAGTGTTGTGCAGAGAAAGAAGGCAGGGCCAAGGGACAGAGCGATAGGAGTTATGTAGGATTGCCCAAGAAGGCATAGCAAAGACCCTGAGATAGCAGGAATGGTTGAAGACCGTCAAGGAGGCTGGTGTGGCTGAAATGGCGAGCCAGGGGAATGCGGGAGGAAGGGAGGAGGTCTCTCATATAACAAGGTGCCATCACGGAAGGTTGAAGACTTCGGGTTTTATTCTAGGTATGTTGGTAGCTATTGGAAGTGAGATCAGGGGGTGACGGACTCTGATTGACATTTTACAAGGATCCTGCCAACAGCCGTGTGACCGGTGAACAGACCACAGGGGAGCCAGAGTGGAAGTAGGGAGACCGCGTAGGAGACTTTGTCTCTTGTAACCATAGCAGGATGTCCATTCTCCACCCCCCGTCTTCACTTTTGTCTGGCCACAGCTATCCAGCTTTCTACACCCTTCTCGAGGGTACCTCTATGCAAAAACCTTCCTCGGTTCTCTTCTCCACTGGCCTGACAGAATTGTCTCTTGCCGAATCTCACTGGTAGTAATTTATGGGTACATCTGACTTTCCTAACTGGTTGTGAACTCCTGTGGGAAGATCTGTTCCTATTTTTCCTGGTGTTTCTAGCTCCCTGGCTTGGCACCTGACATTTGATAGCACCCAATGAGAGTTTGATGAATACACGAATGAAAGAAGGAACAAAGGAACAGCTTGTTTGGCCAACACCATACATTCAAATGCTTATTTGAATGAACAAAGGGAGGCTTTTAAATAATTCACTTCAGTGAAAATGGGCCGATGTACCTATAGGCCAGCTTTAGAATATATGGACAGATGTAAAGGCATCAGATTTCAGAAATCCTTGTGGAAATCTGATTTGTCGCATTACGGAGCAGTCCTTTTGATTACAGTCCCATCTGTTGGAAAAGAGCTTAAGGCTGTTAGCTCACTTACCAACCTTTGTTCGTGATTTCCATCTCCACTCACAGCAGGCTGGAGGACCAGCGCGCTTCAGGGCAGCCAGGAGCAGCCAGAGAACCAGAAATCACACCTTTTTGCTTCAGGTGGTCTAGGACTGTTGCAAACCTCACTTCAGCTTCAGGAGGGTGGAGGACGGGACTTAAGGCTTCTCAGGTTATTCACTTGCCAGATGGCCTTCAACTGGTTTTTTTTTTTTTTTTTATTTGTGCTTTGCGTAAACCTGATAGAAGAGGTGTTTTTGTTTTTGTTTGTTTGTTTTTTTAAAACAAATGACTGAAGGGTGATTTATTTGATAAGTGAGTTAAATCACAGTAGGATTCCTTTAACTAACAAGGTCTTTTAATGAATTTAAAATGATGGGATCTGTTAAAGAGAGCATTGACATGCAGCTTCAAAGGGTCCTTCCGCAGTTAGGCTTGAGCAGTTCTAACTTGGACGGTTTCCAGCACCAAGCATGTTGGGCACACCTGCCAGGAACTTCTCTGCCGGCCGTGGGAGGCACAGAAGAACGGAAGGGACCTGGTTCTGGCTCTCAGTCTAGACCTGCTGTGTCTGAAGTGTGGCCGCCACTCACATGTGGCTACTGAGCACTTGACATGTGGCTAATGCAGCTGAAAAACTGAAATTTTAATTTAATTTGATTTAATTTAGTTACAGTTAATTAAACATCTCGAACTGATACTTGATTCCGCTACCAGGGAAGTTCTGAGTGTGTTCAGAACAACTTGGGTACATGGGTTTGCTTTTTCAGTTATAAATTTTGTGAGCTCTTAAGTACAGGTCAAATATTTCTGATGAAGATTTTAGTGTACCACTGAAGACATATTTTATACACACCAATTTTGAGGACTGTAGTACAAAAGGATGTAAAATTTCTCATTATTGCTTTTTTATACTGATTACATGTTGAGATAATATTTTGGATATGTTGGGTTAAAATATGTTAAAGTTAATTTCACTAGTTTATTTTTCTTTTTAAATGCAACTGTTAAAAATTTCTAAACATGGCTCACCTGATATTTCTACTGAATAGTGCTGGCGGTCTGTGCGAGGGATGCCCACCACCTCTCCACCACACAACCTGAGCAAGGACAGCCCAGTGCACCAATAAGGTTGGTCTATGATCTTCTGTAATTAGACCACCTTTGAACAACCAGGATTGAGAACCAGTGTTATAATATTGGCTACTTGTGTGGTCCTTGATGGGGGTTTGTCTCCGTAGATATAAATGAAACATCAGGAAGGCTCCACCACCCTCCTGGGAACTTCTTCACACTGGGCCAACCAGATTTTCTCACCTAGGATTTCAAAACTCAGACTTGCTAGTAAGTTGTTGGACATGGAACTCTGAAGTTCATCAGAGATAGCCTTATGGTAACCCAAAGCCTTCATTGAGAGAGTAAGAGCCTTGCCAAGGGCCTCTATGGAGAGTGAGCTTGTGTGCAGAGCCAGGAGGTCTGGGAAGAAACCCAGTGGGGACCTAGTTGTACCACCCATGTGGAGTTCTGTGAAATTTCCTCGTATCTTCACCATAAACCACCCTTGGTTTAACCTAGCTTGAGTGGATTTCTGTTCCTTAAAGCTAATGATTTCACATATACACACACATACACATGCATGATTAGGGAAACAAGTCAAACATTTGTCAAAAAGGGGTCAGAATACACAAATGCTGACATTGGAAAAATGAGCGTGTGTGAAGGCAGAGGGGATGTAGTGTGAGGACGGACTAGAGCAGGGGTCCTCGCAGTGTGATGTGGGGACTCCCTGGGGACACTGAAGACCTTTCAAAAGGGTCTCCATAAGGTCAAACTTATTTTCCTAATAACACTAAACCACTGTTTGCATTTCTTGCTCTCATTCTCTCATGAGTGTCCAGTGTAGTTTTCCAGAGGCAGCAGGATGTGTGATACAGCAATGGATTAAATATAAAAGCAGATCTAAGAAGCCGGCTGTCCTCTGTTAAACCACATGTTAAAGAGGTATCTAAAAATGTCCAACAGTGTCAGTCTTCTTGCTGTTTTTTTTTTTTTTTAATTCTGAAAAGTACCGTTTTTTGTTTAATTTTTATTTATTTTTAAATTTACATCCGAGTTAGTTAGCATATAGTACAATAATGATCTCAGGAGTAGATTCCAGTGATTCATCCCCTGGGTATAACACCCAGTGCTCCTCCCAACAAATGTCCTCCCTAATGCCCCTTGCCCGTTTAGCCCATCCTCCCGCTCATGACCCCTTCAGCAACCCTCAGTTTGTTCTCTGTATTTAAGAGTCTCTTGTGTTTTGTCCCCTTCCTTGTTCTTGTATTATTTTTGCTTCCCTTCCCTTATATTCATCTGTTTTGTGTCTTAAATTCTTCCTATGAGTGAAGTCATATGATATTTGTCTTTCTCTGACTTATTTCACTTAGCATAATACCCTCTAGTTCCATCCACGTTGTTGCAAATGGCAAGATTTCATTCTTTTTGATATATACTCCATTGTATGTATGTATATGTGTGTGTATACATATACACACACATACATATATACACACATACATATACATATATATGTACATACACCACACATACATATATATACATACATATACACACACATACATATATATATACATACACCACATCTTCTTCATCCATTCATCCACTGATGGACATTTGGGCTCTTTCCACACTTCAGCTATTGGTGATAGTGTTACTATAAACATTGGGGTGCATGTGCCCCTTCAAAACAGCACACCTGTATCCCTTGGATAAATATCTAGTAGTACAATTGCTGGGTCGTAGGGTAGTTCTATTTTTAATTTTTTGAGGAACCTCCATACTGTTTTCCAGAGTGGCTGCACCAGTTTGCGTTCCCACCAGCAGTGCAACAGAGATCCTCTTTCTCTTCATCCTCGCCAACATCTGTTGTTGCCTGGGTTGTTAATGTTAGCCATTCTAACAGGTGTGAGGTGGTATCTCATTGTGATTTTAATTTGTGTTTTCTTGATGATGAGTGATGTTGAGCATTTTTTCATGTGTCTGTTAGCCATCTGGATGTGTTCTTTGGAGAAGTATGTGTTCATGTCTTTTGCCCATTTCTTCACTGGATTATTTAAGTACATTTTTTTTAAATAAAACTATTTTTGTTAACGTGTAAAGAGATTATTAAATATTTTAAAGCTTCTCCATTTTAATTGCTAATATGGTACACATCAGTATATATAACCCACGTAAAAGCTCTGTTACTCAGTTACTCAGTTAACATTGTTTTCAGTAGGCCGTAAGAGTATAAGTGGTCCCGAGCAGAAAATAGTAATATAAGTCAGTAAAGAGTTCCTGGAGGGAGACCTGGTTTCGAGTTGCTCTGAGGTATTATTTTCTGTTCATGATGCCTGAGTCTCAAACAAGGGCCGAGCAAAGGTGTGATCAACCCCCTCCTCCACTACCGACCTCTTCCTGGCAGCTCTGTGGGTGGATGGGGCGGGGGGAGGCAGTGGTGGGGCTGGTTGCTCAGGTGGGAGGGAGCAGCATGCACCAGCGTGGCCTGTACTCACTTGGTTGCCTCCCCAGCGCCTGCCAGCGAGTCCCTGGAGCTAGTGGCATGCGCTAATTCACAGGTTTTCAGGGGTACATCCTGCGTCCAGGAATCCGTCAGAGAGGAGAGCTGGAAAAGGTGAGATGTTGCAAACACGAGCCAGTCCTTGTGCCTTATTTCTACAGTTTTAGCTCTTTAACAAAAGAAAGTGGTTCTGAAGCAAGGACTAGCTATATTTCAAGAGGTGGGCCGGGCTTTGTTGTTTGTATCACAAATCAGCAGTTTTATCCCGTGTGTGTGTGTGTGTGTGTGTGCGCGCGCGCATGCGTGCACGTGTGCCTGTGTGTGCATGTGTTGGTGTTCTTGTTTCCTTAAAGGAGAGGAGACTCCTCACTGCAATATCTTGCAGACCTATAGTGGTTTCTTCTGAGGGTCGAAAGAGTTGTGTGTTTACCTCCGCTTCCCCCATTCTGCTCACATACACAGAGAAGGCATAGGGAGCATTGGTGTGGAATTTTCTTTTTATTTCTTCTCACTCTGGGGTGATATATTGAGGTGGATTATGGGTTTATTTTGGCTCTCCAGATATTTTCTCATCATTCGCTTTCTTCTGGAAACATATGCTGCCCTCCTGGATACGGGGGTACTGTATGCTACAGGCCTGTCTGTTCATAATATCCTGTCTTTGGGAGCAGGGTCCCCATGTAGCACCACCGTAGTAACTCCGAATGCCACCACTGACACGGACTTGGATGTGAACGGTGCCCCCTGGTGTTGCATTATAGGCAGCCTTGCCCTGGAAATTGAGTGGCCCCAGTGTGAGAGCATGAGATTATAGGACCAATCAGACTTCATACCTAGAAGTAATCTATGGAAGTTAGGAGGGAAAAATCTCCCTTTGCACTGGGATTGCTAAACAGAGATGCTGGGCAACGGGGCTCGGGTGCTCATCCTCTTGACTGCATGTAGGAAGATGATTGTTGGAGAAAATGAGACCAATGTATGTGGCAGGGAGCAGATGAAAGATCGGTAAGAAAAGCCTTGATAACATAGTTGGGGCCTCTAGATCCAAATGACCCTGAAGTGAGACCCATTTTTGGACTCCTCAATTCCACGAGTCATAAAATGTACTATTTTTCTCAACCGGGTTCAAGTGCTGATTAGTAATATGTTCTCACAGGCGAGTGGGTGTGTGCAACCTGGACGGGATGTGGATGTCCAGAGAAAAAGAAAAAAAGCCGACGCAGCCGCACATTCCTACGTGTTAACGATGCCACATTCTTTTTAAGATGCTCTAAGAGGTCCTTTAAGAAGCTTAGCAGACTGGTTCCTTTTGATTTTGTTGGCTACAGAGAAGAGGTTTAATACAGAAATAATATTGATGATAAAGGAAAATAAAGCATGGTCATCATCTGAAAGCATGATAAGAAAATTTGTGAAATACTTGAAACCTTTGGTTTTGGAAAAAAATGTCGGTTTCTAAATCTATCTCCCATGTTTTGTTTATGATCACATAAAAATATATATTACTTTGTAAAAATGTCAGCACCTGGTAAAACACCTTCTGTAACTTGCTGGTTTCATGTAATTTATCTCATTGCTTGTCATTTGTTAGAGCACTGATACGCCGAGGATCCTCTCATGAATTTTGTTGTCATTTTAATTTCTTTACTTGAATTATCTATTGTTACGCTTTATCTAGCACTTAGGTTAATTTATGAAGCATAATAACAATTTTCTGCTAATCTACTTTGTAGATATTTTCTCCTAAAATTTCACTTCCTTTTAAATAACATTTCCTGTTTTGCCTTGGGAGTGCCTTCCTTATTTTGTACCATTTTTTCTTTGTTTTTTAAATTTTTTTAATGTTTATTTTTGAGAAAGAGCATGAGTGGGGGAGGAACAGAGAGAGAGGGAGGGAGACACAGAATCTGAAGCAGGCTCCAGGCTCTGAGCTGTCAGCACGGAGCCTGACATGAGGCTCGAACCACAAGATCATGACCTGAGCCGAAGTTAGACGCTTAACCGACTGAGCCACCCAGGCGCCCTTACCGATTTTTCTAATAAAAACATAATATAGCTCATTTAAAATGGTGGAATGATACATGTGGTCCATTCACCTCTACTTGATGGTGTAGACCAGCACTGCCCAATGACTGACCACATAGGGCTACTGAGCTGTACTGCTGAGAAAACAGCTAATTTTATTCATCGTGGCTAATGGCCTCTGTAATTTTATATTATTCTATTTTGCCTTCTGGCTTAACTGGGATACAGTTTCTTATGAAGCCTGAGAAGGAATAGATAAGACAGAGGAGGGAAGTCAAATAGCAGGACCTGCAGGGAGTGTCCGGAAACCCTGCTCCCAGGCCAGACTCGTCACCCTACCACTTCTCACTGAAACAGAATTACATCCTCACATGGAGGTTGGGGCACATATTTTGGTGTCAGAGGGGCTCAGCTTAAGAGCTGGTTTCACTAGAAAGTAGAACCGTGGGATCACAAACTTACTTCCCGTGATCCACTGTCCAGCGACCACGTTGCTCTTTTACTTTTCCGTGGTTTAATAGTGGACTTCCCTCTTCATAGATTGAGAGGGATGTTAAAATGCCCTTCGCCCTGATGCCATAAGACAAACAGATCCTTATTGGGCTCTCTTTGGGGGAACGTGCTGACATCCACCGGGACAGCGACTGTTGGAATGTACTTGGTTCCTCTGGCTGAGGAGGTGGGAGGGGACATACTTCCTCCTCGTGCCATCAGGGCCATTGGAAGTCTTGATTTGTAGCATATTATCGTATTGGAGTCTTGAAAGAACTACGTGAGATAAGCTGCAAAGTTATTATGGTATAAATTTTGTTATTCCCAATTTTCCAGATGAGAAGATGTCTAAAAGCCACATCATGAGGCAGTGGAAGAGCTGAGCCTAGAGCTGGCCCCACTTGCTCCACCATGTCAAGGATATTTCCCACCACAGCACGTGGCCACACGCTGTGCATGTGTATGCCCATTCTGTCTCTCTTATTGCCGAGGCTCGTGTGTGTGTGTGTGTGTGTGTGTGTGTGTGTGTGTATTTGGGGAAAATGCCAAGTAGTAGATGAAGGCCGGGTTTGGAGCTCTAAAACGAGTGATCATAAATATAATGAATGAAATTGGGATTATGACACATAAAGATTCATCAATTCAGCCTAGATCGGAATCATAACCAGTGAAATATTCAAGACTATTTTAGTGCTAGTAGTCAAAACACTCATCCCAGCAGATTCTAAATGTCTGCCCTGGTTGTTGTGGTTTCCGTGGTCTCGTGTCCCTGTGAGCCCCAGGCTGTGAGACGACAATGTACTCCTGTGGAGGGGTCAGTGTGTCTGTTCAGCAGCCACAGAAGCTAAGAAGCTGGAAAGTGAGTGAGTTTTTGTCTTTAGTACCCACTCTAATTGATTGGCAGTGGCTTTTTGGAGAACTGGATTGCACTGAGAAGGACTTGAAGGGGCTTTGGGGCTCACAAGGACAGCATGCCATTTACTGATTAGTGACATCTACCATGAGACTAGCTTATAGCATCTATTAGGGCAGAGGTTTGTTCACGTCTGGTGCATTTACTGTTCGGTTCCTGCACACAGCGCATAAATATTTGTCCTTTAGGTACGAGCATTGGAAGAGAGGAAATGATGGCATGAAAGTCAAGTACTGGCCATTCCTGGTAAAGAGATCAAAGCAGAACGAGAAACCCTAGGATGCCCTCAGTACAGCCTCAGTTGGGCACTGGGTCTGCTTCCTGGCCTTAGCAAGTTGCTTCTCAATCCCTACCTTGTTCTTCCAAGTCACAGGTAGCCGTGGGTGATGCTGCAAAGGGTTTCAAGTGTTAGTCCTCCCAGGACTCTGGGGCTTTGAATATTGATGCTGTCAGTTTGGCACTGCTCCCTTGCCTATTTCCTGGCCCCGGGTTCTCTCTTCGCTTTGTGGACTTCTCTGCTGCTCTGGGTCTTTAAACTCCTATTCCCAACACTCTTGTCCGCTTACCTTGCTCTAACTCACAGCTAGATCTGACTGCACCTAGCTAGAAAAGACAGTAACTGTTTCTTTAATGAATGTTAACTGTTTTCTAGGCATTCTATTTTATATGTAGTACCTCATTTAATTCTCACAAGAGCCTAATGGGTTAAGTACTTAGTATTTGCAGGGGAGGAAGTAGAAGCAACTAGATGCTAACTTGCTTAAGGTCACACAGTAAATGGCAGAACTGAGATTCAAATTCAGGTCTGCGTGACCTCAAGCCCTTGTGGTTGCCTGTAACAGGATACTGGTTATGGGCTCACACTGAACTGCTTGGTCCTGACACACGATGTACTGGGACCTTTAAGGAAATTCTAGATGCCCCTCAAAACCGTCCTAAACTACCCCTGCTCCTAGCAGGTGGTACATTTTCTCATAACCAATGCTTCCCATCCTGAACACATGCAGAAGCCAGCCAGGTCCTCTGTGCGAGCCCCTAGGTTCCATGCCTGTGCTAGAAACACACCTGCTCAAACCACAGCATCCCTGGCCCCCCAGCCCTCCCAGCGGAAGTCCCATACTCGTAGCCTCTTCTAACTGCACAGTGTGCCCAAGGGCGCCATTTTGCCTTTCCGCAACTCTAATTAAATTCCTAATTGTTGCCAGTGCTCTCCTTCAGGAAGCCCGTTAAAGAATTTTTGCGTGATCACCTGCGGAAATGCATTGTAGTTCTCACCAACTTTGACTCATAGCAAGTTCCTCTTTATGTCCAGTCAAGATTTCTCTGGATTCATTCTGGTCCAGTTCCCCCTCACATCACTTTGCTAAGAGAAGGAAAACTACCAACCTTAGTTCCCCTCTCATCCTTTATGATGAGGGAGCATGAGGCAGACTGAGGGCAAAGCACAGGCTAACTCCCCCCACAGGTGGGATGTGTGACATTCCGCAGGCACTCCTGGCTGCGCAAGAACAAAGGAAAGGAAAAAACCAATGGTTATCTGATAGAGATCACCATGCAGTATAGGAGTCTCATCGGTTTACAAATGTCTTAGTAAATTACAAGAAAAAGGCAATCTTATCAGTAGCCTAATCTCCAGAAACCTATAAACTGTTTCCTGGAGCCTTAACATCACCCTCCTTTCCACAGTGATAGGGGGAACACAGACAAGACGGAAATGAGAAATGACAGTAAAATTTCCTTATAACCTGCAGCCCATTGACAAGTACTTGAGGCAAATACAGAATATAGCATTCCTCCAATAAAGGCCCAACTGTCTTGTCTTAATGTTAATGCCTTAATCGAGGGAAAACAACCTTAGCTTGACAATAGCTAGGCCTCCAGCATCTGGTGAGTACTCCTCAGCATATGAACGTCCTTTTGGAAACTTCCCTTTTGCCTTTACCTCCCCCAATTCCTACGTATATAATCAGTCAGTCGCTTTTCACAATTCCAGTGCAGCTCTTCCTGCCCACGGATCCTGTCCTGTGCTTTAGTAAAATCACCTTTTTGCACCAAAGATGTCTCAATTCTTTCTTGGCCGTCAGCTCCGAACCCCCACCATTCCAAAACCACACCACTTTATATAGTTGAAGATCTCAGCTTTCTCTCCTTTCCTGATTTCGCAAAATATTAATTCTTCCTTTTTCTTTTCTTTCTTTCTTTTTTTTTTTTTTGGTTAGCCTTTTTGTCTAGAGTGAGATATTAGTTTTCCATGGCTGCCATCACAAATTGACATTATTTACAAGTGTTATTTTAATAATAACATTTACTTAAATGTTATTACATAACATTTATTTAAAAATAAAAGAAGCATTTATTTTAAAAACCACTTTGCTCTCTTACTGTTCCACAGATCACAAGTCTGAAATCAGTCTCACCGAGCTGATGTCACGGGTGTTCCCTCGGGAGGGTCTGAGAAGGAGCGTGGGGTTCCAGGCCTTTTTCTGCTTCTAGGAGTCACTCGTGGCCCCTTTCTCCATCTGCGGAGCACATGCCTGCCATCTCTGCGTCCAGCATCACTCTGTCTCTTCCTGTAACTTGGACCACCCCGTGTCCGTCTCTCTTCCAAGGACTCCCGTGATTATTCTGGGCTCCCCCAGATCATCCAGGGAAACCACCCCTCTCAAAATCCTTACTCACTTCTGCACAATGCCTGTTGCCTATAAGGTAAGGCTTATGCCTTCTGAGGATTAGGATGTGGGCATATTGGGGATGGCGAGGGTCGTTATTCAGCCTACTGCAAATTAACATGTCCAATGGAAAGAGGCTTCTTCTTCTTTTTTTTTTTTTTTTTTTTGCTGAATAGCTCATGACATTTCTGTTTTGCCTGGCAGGTTAATTTGTGCTGATTCCCTTACGCTTCAGAAAACAATGTTTCTGCAAAAGTAGTGCATAGTCGGTGTAGAAAGTTCAGAAAGTAGAGATAATTAAGGCGACCAAAACAAACACGCATTTAATATTACCACCCAATCAATACTACGTACAGGTTTTGGAGGATCTCTTCATTCACATGAAGGAAATTCTAGAAGTCAAGAATACTCTCTGGAAGTTTTCAGAAGTTGTAATTGTCTTCAGTGGCATCTTGGTCTTTAGATCCTGGGGAGATGATCTCCTCTCGTTGTTCTGTGTTGAAGATGAGGTGGAAAGGCCAGCGGTAGTCAACGACTCTCTCGTTCAAGGCCTCATAATTGTAAGTGAAGGACTAGTTTAGTTTAGGAATTAGAGTCCCTAGTTCCCAGTTCATTGTTCCTTATCTTCAGCCATGCTAATTGTTTCCCCAAGGGGAGTGATTCATTGTTAATTAATTAATTCACTTATCATTCATTTCATAAACAATAATAAAAGCCTCTTCTGTGCGGGTGATTTTGCTTTGTTTTGGGAATACGATGGACATCGCGGTTTCTGTATTCACAGACATTAGAGTCTGTTGGGAAACAGACACGTAAGCAAAATATTAAGACTCCGGTGTGGAGAGTGGAATGGTGGGAGCACGTGCAGAGTACAAACGTGTTCCCACAGATGGAACGATTGCTTTTTATTAGAAACCAGGGAAGGGTTCTTGGAGGAAAGACATCTGAGCTGGGCACTCGTCAGGGACAGGAGGTACTCCCGGCAGCGGATAGTATCTGCCAACACCCGGCCGGATGAAAACTAACATAATTTAGGGGAAACCGTACAATATTTATCATCTCTGGAATGCAGGTCTTGAGGGCTGAAGATGAGATTGTCAGGATAGTGGAGAAGATTGAGGTTCCGGTAGTTTTTTGTTTAATTGCTCTGCAATTCTCTTTCCCATTTTCTGGCTCTTGGCGAATGTCCAGCTCCTTGAGGCACTGTCAGTAATGATGTCCCGCCTCCCTCCTCCACAGTGATTGGTTTCGGGAGGGGCATATGGCAGGGACAGGGCCAACCGAAGTCTTCTCTGAGATTGATGTACGTTCACTGTGTAAGAGATACCTCTTTCCTCTGCAGCAGATGAGCTGGAAAGGAGGTGGATCCGTGGCTAGGGACCACAGTTACTTATTTCCGAACCTGCCCGTGGGGGAAGACAAGTAGACCTGTGAGGTGGACGGAGACAGAATCCACTAATGTTGTTGGAGTCCCTGGACCCTGCTCTCCTGAAGATTGGTTTGCTGAATTCCCAGTCATATGAGCCAAAACCTTCTTTGAGCTTAAAATGTGAGCTTTAGGTTTCTGTGAGTTGCTGGCTAATAATGAAGGCTGATCAGACCAGGAATTTTGACTTTACTCAATAGGTCAGGGACAGCCAGGATGGATTTTAGGAAGAAAACTGAGGAGTATGACACCCAGTGTCTTCAATTTTGTGGTGAGTAAGGAGGTGGGAACATGCTGACATGAAAGGGCCAGGTTGGGTAGGACACCATCTGTTTGGAAGAGTTAATCAGGACACCGGAGTGGAGGCTGCCCAGTGTTTGATGGTCACTGTTGAAGAACAGATTGATGTGACGGGTAGCTTTCTTGTTGCGAAAGTTGTGAACAAAATTCACTTCCTTTGGGGTTTGAAGTGACAATTCTAGATCTACTCCTAAAATAAAAGAAGTTGCATTTTTTAAACACTCTTACTTTCAAAGTATTTTTAGTGTCTACTGCCTCATGGTAGCAAAGTGTAGTGGTTCAAAAGCTTGGGCTTTTGAACCCAAATGGACCTGGATTCACATGATGTTTCTTTTTTTTTTTTAACTTTTTTTTCAACATTTATTTATTTTTGAAAGACACAGAGAGACAGAGCCCGAGTGGGGGAGGAACAGAGAGAAAGGGAGAAACAGAATCTGAAGCAGGCTCCAGGCTCTGAGCTGTCAGCACAGAGCCCGATGTGGGGCTCGAACTCACAGACCATGAGATCATGACTGGAGCTGAAGTCGGACATTTAGCTGACTGAGCCACCCCGGCGCCCCTCATGTGATGTTTCTGTTGCCTACTTGCTGCATGACCAAGGGAAAGTTGCTTGGCCCCTTTGAGCCTCAGTTTCCTAATGTATAAGATGGGATAATAGTAACAACTGCTCATGTTGAGAAAGGATATTATAGGTTGCATGCAGCTGAAAAGTTCAAATCAAATCACTTAAACAGTAAGTTCCAGGAGTAAACATAACTTCAAGTAAGGCTTGATCTTGCATTTCAAACCCCTTGTTTTCTCACTCTTTATTTCTTGGCTCTGTTTCTTCAGCAATGGCTCTTGTCTTGGGAGTATATTCTCTTAAGTGTCTAAAATCTGTGGCAGCACTTAATGGGGCCACATGCTCTACGTTCGAGTCGTACAGGGTAAAGGAGACCATGTCTCCACATCTTTGGCAAATTTCCTGAGCTTTCTTCAGATCGTACCGCTCAGGTCTTGTCTGCCCCTGAAGCAGTCACTGGGAGGCAGGGGGGATATACTGACCAATGAAGCCAGTCGAGGTCTCTTCTAGAGCGGAGGCTGAGGCCAGTGCCACAGAACCACTTGGGGGTGACCGGGAGGCAGAGTGGTTTCTCTTGGGCCATTAGGAACACTGTTACCAGGAGGAACTTATTATTTCTCTCTCTCTCTACCTCTCAAGTATATATATGTACATTTTATTGGTTCAGGGGTAACAGGACCTGAAGAGTACAGTCAGAAAAAACCCAAGGCATCACATGTACCCCCACTCCCATGGTGTAAGAAGTAGAGACTACAGACTACAGATAAGCAAAGTGAGCATCCATGATAGCATTACTCTCATAAAGGTTTTCTTTTTCTTTTTTTTTTTTTTTTAATTTTGGGAGCGAGAGAATGAGTAAGCTGGGGGTGGGGGGACAGAGGGAGAGGGAGAGGAGAGAGAGAGAGAGAGAGAGGGAATGCCAAGCAGGCTCTGTGCTGTCAGTGCAGAGCCTGACCTGGGGCTTGAACTCCCAAACCATGAGATCATGTCCTGAGCTGAAACCAAGAGTCAGACGCTTAATCATCCGAGCCCCCCAGGCACTCCCAGCCTTACTCTCATAGAAGGGAGATGGGCTCAGGACAGCCTTTCTGCTGTCAGGAAACAGCAGCCTTCTTGCCAGAAGTTCACATGGTGGCAGAACAGGAGCCAGACCCCAGTCCCCTCGGTCTCCAGCTCACCTCTCTTTCCCCTTGACTGCCCTGCTCACATTCGCTGTCCCGTCTTCCCCAGGTGCCTCCGTAGAGCTGGACTTGGCAGGCAGACTGACAATGATATACGGCCCTGGGAGTCCCTGGGAAGAGTACTTTGGAGCTGCCATGAACACGCAGGTTAAAGGGAGCAGCTACATCTGGAAGCCTGCGGAAGCTTCTATCTGAGGAAGTGCTGTCTGTCACTCTGTCCCTGCGTGTACCCTTTTTGTTGTCATACTCTGCCTCAAACCTGTCATAATATGGGAAGCTGCCAATTAGGGAGGCCGCTTCCAGCTGTTCTGTTCTATGCCCGCTGTGTGCGATCCCCTCCCACTTCCCCCAAATATTTCCATTAGGGAGGGAAGGGTCCCCATTGTAAGATTGCTCCCTGATGGCAGCGGGACACAGAACAGCCAAACTCCTGTCAGAAAGCTGACATTGGTTGTTGCTGACAACAGTAATAACGGTGTCTGGAACACGACCTAGTTTATTGCTCTGCACCTGGTCTGAGTTGATAAATTCTTTTTGAGAGACTGACTGGCCATGTAGGCATCCGGAGGGAAAACTAGCTGTAGGAGGGTGGTAGGTACAACTTCAGGGGGAGAGAGAGGGAGGGATGGAGAAAGAGAGAGAGGGGAAGAGAGGGGAAGGGAGAGGGCGAGGGATGGGAAGGGGAGAGAGGGGGGAAGAGAGGGAGTGTGAGCATAGTTATGCTTATTTATTCCCAGTGATCCTTATTACCAGTAGTAATTGCTACCATTTGTTAAGTGACAGGCACTGGGATATGTGTTTTAAACACATTTATCGTAGCCTTCACCATAGAGCTGTCCAAAATAAGTATGATTATCCCTGTTCTAGCGATTAGAAAACCAGGACCCAGAGACATTAGGTAGTTCGCCCAAGGTCACACAGCTCAGTAAATGGAGATGCCCAGTTCAGGCCCAGTTCTGTTTGATTTCGGAGCCCAAGCTCTTTACATATGGTGCTGTTTCTGGTTTATCATACTCAGCTCGTGTCTTCTAGGTCTCTTTCATGAAGGGGCTACTAAAATGATTTCACACATACTAACTGGTAGTGGGCTTAAATTTTTATTTGGATTAGTTTTAGAGGGATGGAGGGCTCCTAAGGAGCCTGGAGCCACCGAGGGGAGGGTGTGTGCACACGCTTGTGTGTGAATCTTAATCATGCCCACTGCGGGATCAGCCTTGATCTGTAATATTTTATTATTTGTGGCCCTACATCTCTGCTGGCAGCCTAGCGTAATCTGAGGCAATAGGGTAGAAAGTGACTAATGAGAATAATTTCTTGATTGATGGGGCTGTTCCTTCCAGATTTAAGGGGGCCTTGTTAAAAATGATAGAATCTCATTTTCACACTCTATCTTCAATATCTAGCTCTAAAGACCCTAAAAAGAAAATAAAACATTCCAGGTTCTTGGAGCACGGCCTCCGGAGCTGGCCAGTGTTTTCTGCCCAGGGAACTCTCAGCCGGCTGAGCCCGCAGAGTTCACGGCCACAGCTGCTCACAAAATCCGCCATCAGATCCGTGTCAGATGTGGGTCTGGGGCGGCGGTTCTCAGGTGCCGCACCCTGCCCTTCTCCTGTGCTCTCATCTTTTGCTCGCTCACGTCTCTGTCACTAGCAAATCGCCAGTTACTCATTAAACTCCGAGCATGTGCCCGCCATTGCGTCTCTCTCTCCGCTTTGTCAATAGTGCAGCTCGGCCTTGGGCTTCCTACAGTGGAAGGGTAGTGTGTCGACGTGTCTGGAAGGGGCGGTCGCCTTTGGGAGATAATTTGAGGCACTGATGAAAGCTTACTGCCTTTAAATTTATTTTTCTCTTTATCAGGCATCATGTCCAAATGTTCATCCTTAGCCATTTATTTAACTTTGAAGAACTTTAATATTTGGGGAAGTCTTACAAAATTTAAGGATGAACACCTAAGGGACTATCAGTCGTAACTCTTGAGAATCCCCTAAGCCCTGGGGAGTGGGATATAGACCAAGTGTCTGGACGCAGACAGTGACAGGCGGGCGTCAGGAGGGGGACTAGAGGAGAGAGAGAGGAGGGCGCAAAAGACACTATCTATATCTCAATTTTGTAGAGTGGTAGCTGCCAATGGAGGAAAGTTCTAGAAAGGACTAAGGATCCTGTGATACAGACATTAAAAAACTATATGGCAAAATAGTCCTTTTGTCAGGAAAGGGCAATGCTTCTTTACAAAGAGAGTCACGATTTTTGTAGCCCTGTTAGAACAGGGTTTGGAAAATGCCAACTGAACACCTCCCACATATCCAGCTTTCTCTACCCGAATGGAGCCGGGAGCAGGGCCTCCACAGGGCTGGGCTGTCAACCTGATGCAGAGGCAGGAAGTGGTCTCTTTCACAGGGTATGTGAGGAGTAAAGGAAGGGAAGGATGAGGCCTGTTGCCCTAGAAGCGTGTGTTGTGATCTCACAAGCCAGGAGATCCCCGACCTTGTCCTGTTCTTTCCAGTGTCTCTGAAAGGCTTGCCACGTGGTAGGAGTTCAGTAAAGGTTTTCTGAGCACAGTGAGCAAAAGACAGGCTAGGAAGGCAATTAAGGAGTGGAGTATCATTTAGCATTCAAGGTCATGGTTTAAGGATAGCATCTATCTTTTTTTTTGAGGTCTAATGGGCATACAACATTATATTAGTTTCAGGTATACAACCTGCTGATTTGATATTTGTATGTATTGTAAAATGATCACCCTAATAGGTCCAGTCAACAACCATCAGCATCATACTTGCAAAATGTTTTTTTCTTGTGAGAACTTTAAAAATCCACTCTCCTGGTGTCCTTCAAATGTGCAATAATAGTATTATTAACCGTAGTCCTCATCCTGCACATTACATCTTCGTGACTTACTTGTTGTATAGTCTGGGCAGTTATTGATCAAGGTATTATTCTTGTAAAATAAATCCTTCAGCAAGATTCTTAAATATATGTATGATTATTAGAACATTCCATCCTTTCTTTTGTCCGTCCACGCCGCCATCCATGCATCCATGGTTCCACGCGGGCATGTTTCCATCCCTCCAGTGCTTTCTGAGTGCTTGCTCTTTGCCACATTTCTCTTAGAAGCTGTGTCTGGATTTTTTTTTCTGAATCAGCAGCTTCGTAAATCAAGTAAAATGCTTTGTTGCCAGGTTGACAGTATGTGTGCTAGATCCATCCATTTGTTTCTTTTTTTAAAAAACCGTTTACTTATTTGTTTTGAGAGAGGCTGAGAGCAAGAGTAGGAGCAGAGAGAGGAAGGAGAGAATCCCAAAGGGGCTCTGCTCTGTCAGTGTGGAGCCTGACGCGGGGCTTGATCCCAGGAACTGCGAGATCATGCCTGAGCCAAAATCGAGTCGGATGCTCCACTGACTGAGCCACCCAGGCACCCCTCCCCTTCCATATTTTCTGCATATACTACTTGAATACCTGTTGTGAGCCGGATGATGGGGATGCAGTGGTGAGCAAAACTAAATAGCCATGCCCTGTCCTTAGATAGCTTACAGTCTGGTGAGAGTAAAATTAAATAGTAACTCCAATATAAAATTATAATTGTGGTAAGTACCACAAAGTGCAAGTTCATGGGCTGTAAGAAAGGACACTGGGGAACTTAATCTAGTCTGTGAGCTTAGGGGCAGTTTCTCTGAGATGGGCTTAAAGGAGCTGAGACACAGAGTAGGAGAGCTGAGGGTATGTGCTCTATGCGGAGGGGACAGCACGTGCCTTGGCAGGAGTGTATTAGTTTCTTACGGCTGTTATAACAAATGACCACAAGCTCAGTGGCGTCAGACAGTATACAGTTCTTATCTTAGAGTTCTGGATGTAAGGAGTATGAAATGGTTCTCACGGGGCTAATGTCCAAGTGCTGGTGGGGCCGCGTTCCTTCTGGAGCTCCAGTGGAGAACCTGTTCCCTGTCTTTTCCGGCTCCCAGGGGCTGCCTGCATTTCCTGACTCACGGCCCCTCTTGTGTTGCTCCAATCTCTGCTCACTATCACAGCCCCTCCCGTCTCTGGGTTCTGATCCTCCTGCTTCCCTTTGTGAGTACATCGGGCCCATTTGGATAACCCAGGGTACCCTCTCCATCTCAAGGTCTTAATTACATCTACAAAGCTGCTTTCGGCCTGTGAGGCAATATAGGCACAGATTTCAGGGATTAGGGTGCGGACATCCTTGGGGGTGGGGATTATTCTACTAAAGGAGATATGATGGCTTGAGTAACTGAGGGAAGCCCACGTGCTGGGATGCTAAGGACCAAGGCAGGCGAGGTTGGAGTGTTTTGCAGTGCGCTCGAGCAGACGGGCACTTGTCAAGTTAGTAATCATTCATGCTCTTTGGCCATCTTTCCTACAGTTGGGGAACTTCTCAAATCAGGTGCGCCACCTTCCGAAAGGAGACCCCAGAATCCCTGTTTCCTCACCTTCCCGTGCAGCTGGGACACCGCCATATTCTAGGCTGCAACAATCAGGGGCACCACCCCAGTGCGATTTCTTATCAGAGGACTGCGGGGTGAGGTGGCAGATGCCGTGCAGAGTCCATTCTCTGGTGAGCGTGGTCGCAGTGGCAGTGGCCTTCAGGAGCAGCAGTGGAGGAAGTTCTAGTGTCCATGACTCAGCAAGGAGGGGGGGCACTGGGCCGTCTGTGTGTGAGGGGTGACGTCAGGGAGAGCTTCACGGGGCAGCCTGGGTGCCTTGGCTGTTCTTTGTGGCCATGCAGCCTCCTCATTGTCTCTCCCAGAAGTTCTGTGAGTTACCGAATAGTCTCCATACATTCATTTCTTAGTCCACTTAGAGCATGTCTCTCGTGAGCAACTAAGACTCCTTAACGGCCTCAGGTAGCCAGACTATAGAGGCTCTGAAAGTCCTGGTAAAGACTTTGATTTTTACTCTAAAAATGGTAGGAAGCTGTATAAATGTTTAAAATAGAAGCTTTGGGGGAGAGTGATGTATTCAAATCCACCCAAGTGCATTCAAGTTTTGAAAAGAGACCATTGAAAAGCAGACTGCTCTAATATATCCTAGACTGATAACACCCAACAGGCATGGTGGCGTAAGAGCAGCCCCCACGTTCTGTACCATGGTGGTAAGTCGTGGTTGGTGGGGGTGTTGACTTTGATAGAAAAGAAGCACAGATGTGGTTTTGGAATTAGGTGGTGGTAATGCATGGGTTTCTATGTTTATTCCCAACATTCTTAACACCAGTTTAAACATTGAACATGGAGTAACACGCAACAATGATTATATTCCTACAGCATACTGCAGAATGAGGAGGGCTACTCACAGATGGAGGCTACTGACCTGGGGTCTGCGTCTCCCCCAGGTGCCAACCAGTGTGGAGGGGGCGGTCACTGTGCAGAAACACCTGTAAGTTGTGGTGAGCACACAGTGTGCCCTGACATGGGAGTCAGGAAGCGCCGGGTTGGCGGGCAGGGGGTAGGTTCTAGCCATTTGACGACTGTTCCCTTAGTTGTACTGTTTCTCTCTTACGTGCCTTCGTGGTCTTAGTCCCCCTCTCCGCGGCCTCACTGCCGCCATGCTGAGTGTGTCTGTTCCAAACACAATGTGCTGCTTTCATCTTGTGAGGCTCCTGAGGTCCGATGGGCTGGTTTTGAAGTGGCCCATGCCGGAGCCAGCCTTTCATCAGAGTTCAGGTTGTAGAAGCTGGATGGTGTCTCTGCTGCCTTTTTGCCATCCCTCTGTTCTCCAACTTCTATTTGGGGGGCAGAATTCCCTGTTTATGAAAGACCACGGTTCAGTCATCTTTCAATTAAACTTAATAAGGAAAACAGACCTCGAATTCCACTCGGAGGGAAAGGGCATTTGAAGCTGGAGAGGGTAGAGGCTCAGGGAAACAGTTGGTTTGAATAAGGTCACAGATTAATTAGAATTGGGCTTAATTAAAGCTGCGTGAGCATCTGGACCACTTTGCCAACAAAGGGGATCATCTGGGTATCTTTGAACAGTCTCATTCTCTGCTGGGTGCTCGTTCTCTGGTTTGGGCCTCGGCTCCAGCTGCTGTGAGAGACTCCTGTGCCCGAAAGCCTTTCCAAGCCAATTATCCAGGCTTCTCTATGGCTGGTTAGTTCAGTGAGAGCACTGTTCTAATGCAGCGAAGGCTTAATCCCCATGCGGGCCCTTGGTTGTGGTCTGGCCTGCATCCCTGACTGTGCGTTTCCTCCTGTGGGGAGAGAACACACTGCGTGGGCATGGAGTGGATGGAGGCTTGGGGCCGAGTACTCGTGTCCCAACCATCTGTCTCCTTTCTTCCATTTGAAGCAGGCATGGCTTCATGTACCATTTGAATCACAGAGGTGCTCAGATAGTGTGTCCCTGTAGGGAACTGGAGGCTAGCAACTTGTGAATGAATTTGACTCTGATGAGAACATCACAGGGCATGCTGTCAGGGCAGCCACACGCATCCTTTTCTTTCTCAAATCCCATTCTCTGCCTCGCTGCCATTTGGAAAGTAGCTGATGAACTAATTCATACTAAGTTGGCAGTGACCTAAACATGGCTTAAAGTGTGACTTGTATTAGAGATGTTAATATTTTTGACAAAAACAAAGCATTTCCCCCCCTAAATCAGTGGTTTTAAACCATTTTGGGGGTGTATTTCAGGGTGGGTGGCTAACCACCCCAGATTGTTTGGAGCTTAGGGGATTTCTAGGATGTAGCATTTTTCACATTAACATACACCAAGTCCTGGGCAAGTTGGGATGAGTTGGTCACCCTAATCTAGGGTATCTAGGAGAGGTGAGTGTGTGAGGGGGGAGGGTCTGGTGAGGATCGCGGAGCACAGAGTTTGGGGTCCTTGACTAAGCTTCAATCAGAAAAGCAGCAATTTTTATATGTTTTATATTTTGATGTTGTGGGTAATATTTCTCCTGAAAAGCATTTGAAAATCAATACTCTCAAAGAATATGGGCCGAAAGGAGTCTATAAGGGACAAGTGCAGGGAGGATGTCTGGGGGCAGAGAGATTCTGAAGTTCCCTACTTTTCCCCAAAAAATCATCACTAATCTGCTGACGTGAAATGCAGGGTTTGGCCGTAGTCACAACAAAGGAAGGAGGGGTTACTTCTGTGCAGAATCAAAGGGAAGGGGCTCTTTTGGGAACAGAGTCATATTTGACTTAATAGTTTGCATTTTTCCCCCTATATCTCCCCCTTTCATTTCCCCACTGCAGCTGGAATCCAAGTGCTAAGTTTCCTCACCTCAGGAGAGGTTGTATCAAGGTGAAAAGCAGTAGCTGCCTACAATGCACTTTTCTTCCAGGCTTTCGTTTTCCATAAGTCTCATCTAGTTGATGCAATCATATTAAGTATCTCTGAATATGATGGAGGGGAGTAGAGGGAAGATTTCTGTAAACTTTAGGAGATGAGAGACTGAAGGTCTTTGAATACCAAGGCTCTCAGAGATGGTAAGACCTGAGAAGACAATAGCTCTTTGTGCACATGAGAACTTGGATCCAAGTTATATATTCGTATACTTAGTCTCAAATGGAGTATGAGAGGATGAACCTCCCTTCCTCTGGAAGCTATTAGGACACTTGCCAGTTTTTGTCAGTCACCACAGAAGCCCAGTCTGCCAGGTCAAGCCATCGTCACTGTGACCTTTAAATATCATGTAATTCAGACCCACACTACGCACTTCCCTGCTCTTTCAATCCCTTCCTTTCGCTATGCCTTTGGAATCCTCAGGTTATCATTAGCTAATACCTCTGTATCCTCAGCATCTTTGAGTGCTATAGTTTTACCCTAAAAGAAACAAGCTGTCCCCTGTTGATATCGCTTACTCGACAAACTTCTCACGTGAAGCTTATATCCTTCATAAATCAGAGCCTGGAAGGAGAGAATGTGTCCTTCATATTTCCCTCTGCTGTTTCCAAACTATTTCTTCCCTACCTTAAAAAAGAAAATCTCCTCTTTCCAATTTTAAAATAGAATAGAGAGGTATCTCCCCTATCTACTCTTGCGTTTCAGAAAAAAGGAGAGTAAGAAACAGAACATTCAAATTCTGTCTTAAAGCACGCTAGGTGACATTTGTAACTCTGAACTATAGTATTTGAGGAAGGGTGTTAAAAGCAGTAAAAGGCAAATAGTGGTTCTTCCGTTAAGAGATGATGTTTTTAGGGGCACCTGGCTGGCTGGCTCAGTCAGTTGGGCGTCCGACTTTGGCTCAGGTCATGATCTCGCCATTCCTGAGTTCGAGCCCTGCATTGGGCTCTGTGCTGACAGCTCAGAGCCTGGAGCCTGCTTCAGATTCTGTGTCTCCCTCTGTCCGTGCCCACCCCCCCATCACACTCTGTCTCTCTCTCTCAAAAATAAATAAATTAAAAAAAAAAGAGAGGTGATGTTTTTGGTTGCTGATCTAAGACAGCGTTATCAAGTTAGTAACATATCCTTAGGGACAAAGCTTTGTTGTTTGGTTAGGATTAATTTCAAGTGCACCTAACAGACTATCTAAAATAACAGAAGTTTGTATCTCTTTCACATAAGAGAAGTCTAGGGGTGTGCTGGTGACTAAGTCGGTTAAGTGTCTGACTTTGGCTCAGGTCATGATCTTGCCATTCCTGAGTTCGAGCCCCGTGTTGGACTCTGTGCTGACAGCTCAGAGCCTGGAGCCTGTTTCAGATTCTGCGCCTCCCTCTCTCTCTGCACCTCCCCTGCTCCTGCTCTGTCTCTCTCTCTCAAAAACAAGTAAACATTAAAAAAATAGAAGTCTAGATGTTGCTATCCAGAGCTGGCGGCTCCAGTGTTATCAAGACATCAGGTTTTCTGTTTTTTGCCCCTTGGTTTGTAGCTTCCATCTTTATGGTAACCTCTTGATCTAAGAGTTTGCTGGACCCTCAACCATCACATCTGTTGGGGAGGAAAAATTTACCTCTCTCTCTCCTTCTGTGTTCTTCTGGCTAGTCTAAAAATTAAACTGACATGAAACAGATTAACAGGAAATTAATCTAACAAGAAAACATAATAATATATACAGGAATCTCCATAAACATGAGCGATTTCAAAGGCAGACAGAATGAGGTGTATATGTCATTCTAGACTGAGAAGGGGGTAAGACTCTGGGATTTCAAAAGGAAGGAAGGCAATTCACAGGAAGGATGGAAAGAGTAAATGTTTGATGAACAGATATTTGCTGGGCCATCCAGAAGCAATGGGACTTAGAAAGGACTTTTATAAAACAGGCCTTGCTAAATTCTTCCCGGTCTATCATACCTAGTTCATATTATCCTCTAGTTATCTATGGAGAGAGCTCCCTTCCTGAAAGAGGTCCTCTATGGAAATTCTTTTAGGCAGTTAATGGGGAGGCAAAAAGAACAACTTCTTGAGTCTTCTGTTTCTTAAAAATAATCAGCCTGAAATAATCCACATGACAAAAGGGACACATTTTGGGGTGGCACATTTTGCTCCCCTACACATTCACATTCAGGAAATAGCGGGCAGAATAACAAAAGCTTTCTTCAGCGCTCTGTATTCTTTTCATAGAGACTTTTGAGGCGGAGCAGAATATGCCACTCCAGAAGGTGCCACTTTGGTATGTGAATTATTTCAAGCTGAAGACAACTGGGACCTAGCAGATTCAAGAAGAGCTTTTTACTTCCTCTTAACCACCTAAAAGAATTTAGATAGAGAGCTTGTACCAGGAAGAGAGCTATTACCGGAGATAACTTTTTATATCAGAAAGACACGTCTGCGTGGCATGGTAAACATTCGTTTACCAAACATTTGTCCTTCTCATCTTCCTGAGAATTGTCTTCCTTCCCTTTGAAGCCCCAGACCCCTGTCTCCCTTTTCCTTAGCTCAGGGTGATATGTCAGCTTCGATTACCCTACTACCAGGGAGTTTCCTGTATGTATGGGGCTCCCATACATACAACATTTGTTTTTCTCCTGTTCATTTGTCTTATGTCAATTTAATTATTAGGCCAGCCAAAGAGCTTAGGACAGAAGGGAATTTTTATGTTCCTACATTTTCTAGAATTTCCTCCCAACGATAGCCACTAGAACATGATTATCACCTCTAGTTGCAAAGGAGTCCAGGAAAATTAATCTTTAGCAGTTTATATTGCTACCTTTACTAATATTACAGTTCTGTTACAGGAGGAGAACAGAATGAGTGCTAATAGCAACTAGTGGCCATGGTCTCTTTTGTTTGGAACAGGGAGGATATGTGAAGACTGGTTACAGGAACTTTGCTAGGTCTTGCTGGTGAAGAGGATGGCAGGGAGGACTGGATGAGAAATTACACAGAGAAGGCATATTGACAGGAAACAAACTGTGGAGGAGGCAGAGTGGGAGAGAGAGAATCTGTATTGTGAAAAGACCAGATGGTTTGTAGTCATTGTTGACTTAGGGAAAGAAAAGTCTAAAAAATTTAATCCCACTCATTACTTCATATAACAAAGAGGCATCTTTCTAGTTTGGCACACAGTCCTTGGTGAGTCCCCTAGGTATTTTCTGCAAATGTTTAATTTTCTTAGGACTGAATCTTACTTATAAGTAACTATGGAAAAATAACGACCACAGGATCTATTCAAAGACACTGGAAGAAAAAAGGAGAAAAGCTAATGGCAGATAAGGAATATTCAGGCAAATATTGCCTTCGAGAAACAAGCATTTGATCAAACATATCACCACTCATAAAAGATAACATAATGAAGTAATTGCCTCTAGAAAACAAGGATCAAAAAGGTGAGATTTGAAAAAGAGACGATGCAAGAGTAACACAGCAGGAAAGAAGAAAGAAGAGATGAAAAGAGAAAAGGAAAGAGCTGGAAAAGAAAAATAAGTTTAACACAGGAATGAATAATATCCTAAAAAGGATAGACACTGGTGAAAATAAGGCACAGAAAAGTCTGGTGTAAATTAACGTGAACATTTTTTATTTTTGTTATTTTATTTTTAATTTTTATTATTATTTAAAAAACTCTTTATTTATTTTGAGAGAGGGACAGAGAGACAAAGAATCCAAAGCAGGCTCCAGGCTCTGAGCTGTCAGCACAGAGCCTGAAGCAGGGCTCAAACCCATAAACTACTCATGAACCACAAGATCATGACCTGAGCTGAAGTCAGCTGCTTAACTGACCAGGCCACCCAGGCACCCCTAACATGAACATTTTTAAAAGAACAAAGGAAAAATAACAGTTGTAGAAAACTGACACAGGAAGTCATACCCATAACTGGGGTTAATGCTGAGGGTAACTTAAATAAGAAACTGAACTAATATTTAAAGACGTTAATTTAAGAATACTTTTTAGAAATAAAAGAAAATCTGAATCTATAGGTAGAAAGGGGATATCACAACCCAGAAAAAATAGTCTTAAGTGAAAAAAAGGAAGGCCTAGATTAGCATGATAGAGGCCATACTTTATGTACATAAAATAATATTTTTAAATGTACTGAACATCTCTGACATTTTCTCCAAAAACTGGCAACAGCGCTTGCCTTTCAGGAGAGGGAGTAGTTTTTTTCTCTCAGCAGAGACTGCTAGCTACTTACCAAACATTCAGTCTTCCATTCTGTCTCAAATCACAGAATCCTGACTTCGCCATCTGATATTTACATTCTGGTATTTGCCACCTCTCAGTTTAAGTCAGTGGCTTTCCACCGAGGGATGTGCCTCCTCCCACAGGAAATCTAACAATGTGTGGACACATTTTAGTTGTCACAACTGAGGAAGAGGGTGAGTGGCGTGTTCTGCTGGCGTTTGGTCGAATACTAGCAGACATGCTGCTGAACATTCCACAGTGTCCAGGACAGCCTCCCATAGCAAAGAACGATCTGGCCCCAATGTCAACGATGCTGAGGCTGGGAAACCATGGCTTCAGTTATGGGTGAGGGGATATAGGTAGAAAGAATGAGTGGGATTTCTGGGAAGTCTCCTTAAAATGAATGGGGCATGCCTTTCTTCCTCCTTCCTTAGTCCTGCTGCTTAGAATGTGGGTGTGATGTCTAAGATTGAGCAGCTGTCTTGGACCATGAGGACAAGGGTCACCTCCTAAGGATTATGGAGTGGAAAGCTGGGAGGAGCCTGGTTTCTGATGTATTCTCTCCTTCTTTCATTATTCATGCATTTACCAAATGTTTATTTCATGTCTGCTGTGTGCCAGGTACTGCTCCAGATACTGGAAATATGACAGAAAACAAAAAAACAAAAAAGTCAATCCATGTCCTTGTGAAACTTAGGTTTTAATTTGTATGTAATAAAACAATGGATAAGCCAAATACATCGTATGTTAGATGTTGATAATGGCTATGAAGAAACATAGAATAGGGAAGTGGATAAGGAGTTGCCCGTTAAGGGGATGCTTTGGATTTTCAACAGTGTGATTAGGCAAGTTCTTGATGAAAGGCAGAGAACTGAGGGAGAGGAGGGGGTAAGTAGGGTTGGTATCTGGCAGTATTTCCAGGAAGAAGCAGCAGCAGCAAGTACCAAACCTTGGTGAGAGTTTGCACAGCATGTTGGAGGAATACAAGGTGGCCCGAGTGTCTGGAGTGTGGTGAGTAAGAGGAAGAGTAGGTGGAGTCTGGATCGGAGAGGTGATGGGGGTGCCCAATGGTGTATGGCTTTGTGGCCGGTTGTAGGACTTTGGTTTTTACTCTGGGATGGAAAGTCACTGGAGGATTTAAAGCAGAAGAATGACACAATCTGACATAACATTTTTTTTGTAAGTTGGATAATAAGTATTTTAGCACACTTGATACCTTATCACACAGATTTCTGGCCCACGTACAGTTTCCTTTTTTTTTTGTTTGTTTGAGTTAAAAAATTGTGAGTATTTTCTAATTGTAAAAACTTCACTACTCAGGGTATAATCTGGAGAGTCTACAGATTTTACCAATGTTCTTCTCTTACTGTGACTGAAATTCGCATCTGCTTCTCTTTCGTAAGCCACATCACGTATTGACTTCTAGTTAAGCTTATGGTCTTTTATCTAAGAATTGCTGCTAAGTCAATCTTTTATCAAAGAATTGCTCTAAGAATTCCCTATCCTGAGCCAATGCCTTCATTTAAAAATTATACTAAGCATAGGATTCCCTACATGTATCTATTTTAAATTTTACTTGTTTTACAAGGTTCTTTAGGAATCTTCAATACTAATCTTTTCAGATATAAACACACACACACACACACACACACACACACACACACACACAGGCACACACGCACCCTCCGTAGAAGCATTTTCTAGCCTGCGGCTGTCTTTCCTCTGTTTATGGTGACTTAATATTTTCAAGGATGACTCTGGTTGCTTAGATGAACTAAATTGGGGGATGAAGGAGGAGGGAGGATATACGGAGAATTATTGCAAAAAGCCATTGAGTCCATGATGGTGGTTTAGACCAAGAGCAAGAGTGTAAAGGTGGTGAGAAGTCATCTGATTCTGGATCTCTTTTGTAGATAGGCCTGACAGTTGATTTGTCGATGGATTGGGTTTATGGTCTTAGGGATGTGGAGGAGTCAATAACGATTCCAAGGTTTTTGGCCAGAGCAAAGGAAGGGTGGGATTGCCATGTACTGAGATGTGAAGATACAAGAGGGAAAGATTTGGTTTTGGATAAGTTATATTAGAGATGCTTATTTTTTTTAATGTTTATTTACTTTTTTGAGAGACAGACAGAGCATGAGCGGGGGAGGGACATAGACAGAGGGGAAGACACAGAATCTGAAACAGGCTCCAGGCTCTGAGCTGTCAAACCAGAGCCCTACACGGGGCTCGAACTCGGGAATGGTGAGATCATGACCTGAGCCGAAGTCGGACGCCTTACTGACTGAGCCACCCAAGCGCCCCTATAGATGCTTATTAAAACTATGAATTGGGCAGTTGATTTGGAAGTCGAGGTACATGAAATCACCCAATTTTGACCTATAAAAATGGCAGTTCTTTAGGTTTATGCATATAAGTCCAAAGCTCAGTAATGAGTTCTGAGTTGGGTTTATGTATTTTGGAGTCATCAGCATTTAGATGTCATCTGAAACCATGGGACTGGATGAGGTCACTGAGGACATGCGTGTAGATGGTCCACACCAAACTAAAAACAATATATTCACAGAATGGCCCTCTTCACCAGACTGGGAAAACATTTTCTTGTGTCTCTTCAAACCTTCAGAGACATCGGTGGAATTTAGCATCTGCGGGCATTATCACAGTTTGGTACTGATGCTGGAACTGCCTCAGGCTGGGGCTGCTCTCTGCTTGGCATGGCACATGAAATCATGTCCAAAACCGGTGATGAACATTGGACTTGTTTCTGTTCATTTATTTTCTGAGTATCTACAAGTACGACTCCTTTTCATTCTCTCTTCCTTTTATCCCCAGTTTTGAAAACTTCGTGATACAATATATATATAGGGTAAAGAACATAAATAATGACACTCAGTGAGTTTTCACCGAGTGAACATCCAAGTGTGAGAGCGCCCACTTCAAGAGTATCCTTTCACTAGCCTCCCAGAAGCCTGCCTTAGGCTCCCTCTCAGTCATCACTACCCCACAAACATAATAGCTTTCTTCACAGTCAACATCATAATACAGTTTTCACTCGTATGAATTCTACTGGTGATCCGTATTTGGGGATTTCCTAGTTTTGGCAATTTTAAACCATGTTCTTGTGACTGTTTTTGTCCATGTATTTTGATGAATAGATGTATTCATTTTTGTTGGGTACCTACCTGGGAGCGGAATTGCTGGATCAGAGGGTGTGTACTTGTTCAGATTTAGTAGATGCATACAAGTAGGCTGTGATGATATCAGTGTATCATCCCCTTAGCAGTCTGTGCGTGGGAATTCTGCATGCTTACCTCTCACCAGTACTTGGCATTTTCAGGGGTTTTCATTTTAGCCACATTATGGTTTTAATTTTCATTTTTTGATGAATAATGATGCTGAGTATTTCTTCATTTGTGTACTGGCTGCTTGCATATCATTTTTTGTGAAGTTCCATTCAATTATTTTGCCTGTTTTTTTTTTTTTTTTAAATTAGGCTACTTACCTCTTTCTTACAAATACTTTTTATATATTCTGGATATGAGTTCTTTGTAGGATATATTTCTTCCTACTGTGAGGCTTACCTTTTCACTGTCTTCATGGTAATTATTTAAAAAAAATTTTTAACGTTTATTTATTTTTGAGAGACAGACAGAGTATGAGCAGGGGAAGGGCAGAGAGAGGGAGATACAGAATCCGCAGCAGGCTCCAGGCTCTGAGCTGTCAGCAAAGAACCCGACGCAGGGCTCGAACTCACAGACCATGAGATCATGACCTGAGCTGAGGTCGGCCGCTTAACCAACTGAGCCACCCAGGCGCCCCAGGAAAAGTAAAATTAAATGAACACCTGTGTCCCCAACACCGTGTTTTAAAAATCACATTATCTATTGATGTTTTCATATGATTATAACTATGTTAACTATAGTTAATAATCTATCATATTATTAAAGATATAATAATGGTATAACTATTAACTATAGTCAATAATGCTGTGTCATATACTTGGAAGTTGCCGAGAGAGTAGGTCTTTTTTTTTTTTTTATTTTTTTTAACGTTTTATTTATTTTTGAGAGACAGAGCGTGAGCAGGGGAAGGCCAGAGAGAGAGGGAGACATAGAATCTGAAGCAGGCTCCAGGCTCTGAGCCGCCGGCACAGAGCCCGACGCGGGGCTCCAACTCACAGACCGTGAGATCATGACCTGAGCCGAAGTCGGGCACTTAACTGACTAAGCCACCCAGGCTCCCCCTTCATGGTAATTATTGATGAGCAGAATTTCTTAGTTTAAATGGCATTCACTTTATCAATTTTTTCCTTATTTTTACAGAACATTTTTGTCCTGTTTAAGAGATTTTGTTTAATTCAAGGTTGTAAAAATATTGTCCTTTGTTTTATTTCACAAGATGTGTTATTATTGTTACTATTTTAAAATTCATTTATTTGATTTGAGAGAGAGAGAGAGTGTGTGGGTGAGTGTGAGTGGGGGAGGGGCAGAGACGGAGGGAGAGAGAGAATCTCAAGCAGGGCTCCATACTGTCAGTGCACAGCCTGGCACAGGGCTCGATCTCAGGAACTGTGAGATCATGACCTGAGCTTAAACTGGGTCGATACTTAACCGACTGAGCCACCCACATGCACCTAAGATGCATTATTTTAATTTTTATTATTACATATAATAATATAATATATAAAAAATATAGGTATAAACATATACCTATATTTTATTTGTAGTTGACTTTTATGTATGGTGTAAGTTATGATTCTAGTTTCACTTTTTCTCTTTATGGATACCCAGTTGATCTAACATCATTATTAAAAATGTTTATTTTATTTCATTTTTGAGAGAGAGAGAGAGAGAGAGAGCACAAATAGGGAAGGGGCAGAGAGAGAGGGAGACATACACTCTAATGCAGGCTACAGGCTCTAAACTATCAGTGCAGAGCTTGACGTGGGGCTCGAACTCATAAACTGTGGGATCATGACATGAGCCAAAGTCAGATGCTTAACTGACTGAGCCACCTAGGTGCCCTTAACATCATTTTCTGAAAAGACTGCATTTTCTCTATTTCATTTCAATGACTGTGGACATAGGGTTTGTTTCTATATTCTGTCCCATCTTTCTATTTTTCTATGGTTGTGTCAATACCATACTATTAATTACTGTAGGCTTATAATCTGTTAGTATCATAACTATTAATATCTGGTAGTATAAACTTTCCAACATTATTTTTCCTGTTTTTCACTATCTTGGCTATTCTTGGCTCTTTCTTTGATACCTAAGTTTAAAACTAGATTATAAATTTCCTAAAAATAAAGCTTCTGAAATTTGTGCTTAGATTTTGATATAGATTGCATTGGATTTACAACTAGGTCAATTTGGAGAATTCCCAGATTTAGAAATTGGGCCATGCAATCCATGAGTCAAATATCCCAGCTCTTGATGTTGTTAAATTTCTTGTGATAATATTTGGTAGTTTTCTGTATAGAAGTCTTGTATATCTTTTGTTGGATAGAGTCTTTGTCAATTGATTCTTTTTATAGTATTTTAAACAGTATCCATTTGAGAATTTCATTTTCTTCCCCTTGGTTCAATTTCTAGTCCAGACCCTGAATCCTCAGAGGGTAGGGATTCATTTTTCCTTTCCTTATATTGTGGCAGAAAGTAAGGGTGAAGGGGAGGGAGAGACAGAAAGCAATTTGCCCAGTAGGATAAAATATATAGCCATTTGGTAAATGGAGTGAAATTTTGCAGGATCAAGTGAGAGCACTTTCGAAGCATCTGCACAATGACTACAGTTTGCAGAGTTCCGGGCTCCATGGGTGCCTGTGATACTCTGATCACGTCTTTTAATATGGAGCTGGTTAGTTCTGCTAAGAAGACCAAGCAGCTTCTGAGAGCAACCTCTTAAATAATGATCAGCTCTGAAAGTTTTTTTTTTTTTTGGTTATTTTTTGGGCTTGTTTTTTACTACTTTTGATTTTTCTTTCTATTCGAGTTCTTCTACAAACTCCCTCCGATCAAATTTTATACCTGTTGGCCAGATCATTTCAGCTTCGGAGACAAATGCTTCTGACGCTCAGCATAAGCAAGGTCCTTGTCTGCTTCATACTGATAACCTTTAAGAAGCGCAGAGGCTTCATCCTTTCCTCTCGTTGTCTCCTCCAGTCAGTTCATTATGCTTAAGCTGTCGGGTAAAGAATGGCAATATATATTAGTCTGTTTCTTTGAATACAGATATGAGCTCAGACTTCAGCGTTTGTGCCGTCTTTTCCCTCGGCCAGATTGCCTGTGCAAATGATGCCCAACAGGGAATAATCAAGATGGATAATGGGTTTCTCAAAGACCTAGAAAAAGACACTACTAAGATGGTGGTATGGTAGGTAGTATCATGGTATTGAATACGTTCTTGCTCTTACTCAAGAATGTGGTAGATACATTAATTTGTGTCTCCCTGCATTCTATCAGTCTTCCTCTTAAATAGGACTCTGTTTCTCATCTAGATAACCACTTTTTCACTACTAATCCATTTGCTTTGGATGGAGTTGACTACTGCTCTGGTCCCATGGGTAGGCATTTAACTCCAGCTTGGCTGAACAGATATCTGTATTCTCTTCTTAGTGACTGCTTTTAGAGACGGGCTTGTTGCCCTGTAGAGCCAGGGGGACACAAGGAAGCATTTCTGGGAATGCTGGTGGAGAAGCATACTCCCCTTTTGTGTTGGATTTGGTAGAGGTTTCATTCTGGGAATATGGCGGCCACCACATCAGCACATAGAGCCTAAGAATGAAGCCAATGTGTAGAACAGAGCTGGGAGATGGACAGGTAGATGTCAGGGACTGGTGACTTTCTGTGAGCCCCTGAAGTTGAGATAGCCTAGACTTTTAAGTTTTATAAGCCAATGTATTTCCTTTTTTGCTTAAACCAGTTCAGGGTTTATTTTGTGATTTGTGTGTACCTGTCTCTGTGTGTGTCTGTATGTGTAATGAAAATATTTCTGATACAGTGTTTGTGGGTGAAAATAAGAGGCTGAGCTATAAAGACTTCCGGTAGGATTCCTTTACATGGATACCAACTTGATCCTTGCTTGTATTATCATGTTATGTTAAGGTTGCTGAAAATGTAGCATGATAATTTTTAATTCAAATGTAGCAGCATTTCTAAAAGTACCTCCCTCTCTCAATGTTGTCATTCTCCATTGTTATGCTGAAGCCCAAAGTTACAAACAGGCCAGAGCCCTTGTATTAGTTTTAGAAAGAGGCAACAGACTCCATTGCATTTAGCAAGAAGTTGTGACGAAAAGAACTGCACTCTTCCAGTGTAACTGAATCTGATATTGGACAGATCCTTTAATCAGGGTGGGAGTCTGTTTCCTTGTCAAGAAAATGAGGTTAGGACTATGTGTCCTTATCGAGGTTATTGTGAGACTCAAATGAGATTAGTTTAGAAGTATTTCTAAGGATCTATTCAAATTTAACATGTCATTATTACTATTACTCCTAAAAGGAAAACTTAGGAATGTCTTCAAACATGTCTATATTTCTAAATCCCAGAGAAAAAGGAAAATCTATTTATACTAAATTCTTGAAATGTTTACTTACCTTTGTAATCTGGATATTAGTATATCTTTCCAAAGGCAGACTTAATTCATCTGGTATTTGTTTCCCTAGGATTTATAAACCAACCAGAGTGGGTTTACAATCTTATGTACATACTAAGGGCAGCTTTTCCTTCAAGTCAATGACCTATTTGAATTACTAATTAAAGAACCCGTTTTTTGTCTGTATCTCCATTCCATCCCTAGCTCCAGGAAGATCCCGGATTTCGAAGCTCATAAGCACATGGCATTTCCATCATGATGTTATTAATCTAAGGGTGGAGGGATGTTCTGAGCTGACCCAATCAGAGAGAGAGGCTCTTCTCCCTCTCCTGCTTTATGTAGACAGGGATGTATGTAGCCCCAACAGTGACTGGCAGCCATGTTGCTACCATGAGGGAAAGCCACTCTTGGACGAAGTTGACATTGAAGAGAGCAGAAAAGAACGGTAGAGAGAATCTGGGATTTTATAGCATCGTTGAGTTTCTGGGCTTACAGTTATACATTTTCCAGCATTTCCTTCAGTTTGGGTCTATATTTTCTATTACTTGCAGCCAAAGATTTTTTTAGTGACTCAATCTATTTCCAGAGGCTTTCTGGGAAGTCTTGATATGAGATTACACTAAAAAGTACGTGATGGGGTACCGTTTTCCCATATGGGCTAATCTGGGGTCAGACTCCATTCCTTTCTTAGGAAGACCAGAATGAGGATGTTAGTCATCACTTGGATTCAGGTATGAGAAATGATCGATCATTGGCATGTTACTATGCCATTTAAAAACTCATCAATGTATTTTAGAAGGTGCTTATTTAATCTGGGGACTGCTAATAGGCAGTGAGACTTGGAGGCTCCAGGGAATAGGGTTTCTAGATTTAGCGTTTAAAATACGAGCTCACCAGCAAAATTTGAATTTCAGATAAATAATACATATTTTAAAATGTAAGGGGCGCCTGGGTGGCTCAGTCGGTTAAATGCCTGACTTCGGCTCAGGTCATGATCTCATAGTCTGTGAGTTCGAGCCCCGCATTGGGCTCTGTGCTGATGGCTCAGAGCCTGGAGCCTGCTTCGGATTCTGTGTCTTCCTCTCTCTCTGCCCCTCTCCTGCTCATGCTTTGTCTCTCCTGCTCTCAAAAATAAATAAAACATAAAAAAATATAAGTATGTTCCATGATTTGGAATATACTTAGACTAAAAACCATTTATTGTTTATCAAAGATTCTTCAGCTAAATCAATGACTGAGGTATTTTTAAATCTCTGTATACAATTGTAAACATGAAACTATAGCCTAGAAAGGGTAAATGTTGTTCCCCCAAGCTTGGACCTAAATGTATCACTAGCTAAATATACATCAGGATTACCTAACTTCAGATATATTCTTACAGCAAGATGATGATTAAGACAGATTTATAAACTCTCTCTCGACCCACCGCTGCATTGGTGCAGCAGGACCAGGAGTTGTCATGGAAGTGAGGCAGACACATTAGGGTAGTAGCAGACTTATCCACAGAAACTTGGCAAGCCAGAAAGGAATGGCAGGAAATCTTCAATGTGATGAACAGGAAGGACATGCAGCCAAGAATCCTTTATCCAGCCAGCCTGTCATTCAAAATGGATGGAGAGATAAAGGTCTTCCCAAACAAACAAAAACTGAGGGAATACATCACAAATAAACCAATCTTACAAGAGATCCTGAGGGGGACTCTATGAAGGAAAGGTTGCAAGGAACACAGAGCACCAGAGACATCCTTACAAACATGAAACCTACAGACAACACCTTGACTCTAAACTCACATTTTTCAATATTAACGCTGAATGTAAATGGACTAAACGCTGCAATTAAAAGACACAGGGTAACAGAATGGATTAGAAAACAAGACCCATCTATCTGCTGTCTTCAAGAGACCCATTTTAAACCTGAGGACACCTTCAGACTGAAAGTGAGGGGATGGAGAACTATCTACCATGCTACAGGAACTCAGAAGAAAGCTGGAGTAGCCACACTTGTATCGGACAAACTAGACTTTAAAGTAAAAGATGTAATAAGAGATGAAGAAGGGCATTATATAATAATCACAGGGACTATCCAGCAGGAAGAGCTAACAATTATAAATATCTATGCACCGAATTCTGGAGCACCCAAATTTGTCAAGCAACTAATTACAAACGTAAGCTATCTTATTGATAAAAATGTGCTAGTTGCAGGAGACCTTAATACCCCAGTCACAGCACTGGATACATCCACTAAACAGAGAATCAGCATAGAAACAATGGACCTGATCTACATGTTGGAACAGATGGGCCTGACAGATATCTTCAGGGCCCTTCATCCAGAAGCAAAGGAATTTACATTCTTCTCAAATGCGCATGGTACATTTTCCAAGATAGACCACATTTTGGGGCACAAGGAAGCGCTGAATAAGTATAAAAAAATTGAGATCATACCATGCACAATTTCAGACCACAATGCTTTGAAACTTGAAATCAACCACAGGAAAAAGTCTGGGAAGCCCCCACAAACATGGAGGCTAAAGAACAACCTACTAAAAGACGAGTGGGTCAACCAAGCTATCAGAGAAGAAATTAAAAAATACATGGAAACAAATGGAAATGAAAATACGACAATCCAAACACTTTGGGATGCAGCAAAGGCAGTCCTGAGAGGGAAATATATTGCAAGCCAGACCCATCTCAAGAAACAAGAAAAATTCCTAACACAAATTCTAACAGCATGCCTAAAGGAACTAGAAGCAGAATAACTAAGACAGCCCAAACCTAGCAGAAAGAGAGAAATAACAAAGATTAGGGCACAAATTAATCATATGGAAACAGAAAAAGTAGTGGAACAGATTAATGAAACCAAGAGCTGGTTCTTTGAAAAAAATAAAAAAATTTGATAAACCTCTAGCCAGGCTCCTCAAAAAGAAAAGAGAGAGAAACCAAATCAATAAAATCACGAATGAAAATGGAGTGATTACAACCAATCCCTCAGAAATACAAGCAATCATCAGAGAGTATTATGAAAAACTCTATGCCATCAAATTGAACAACCTGGAAGAAATCGACAAATTCCTAAACAGCCACATGCTACCAAAACGCAAACAAGAAGAAATAGAAAACTTGAACAGACCCATAACTAGTGAAGAAATTGAATCAGTTATCAAAAATCTCCCAGCAAATAAAAGTCCAGGGCCATATGGCTTCCCTGCGGAATTTTACCAGACATTTAAAACAGAGTTTTAGGTATCCTCCTCAAGCTGTTCCAAAAAACTGAGATGGAAAGAAAACTCCCAGACTCATTCTATGAAGCCAGCATCACTTTGATTCCCAAACCAGATAGAGACCCAGCCAAAAAAGAGAACTACAGGCCGATAGCCTTGATGAACATGGATGCAAAAATTAAGATATTATCAAATAGAATCCAACAGCATATAAAAAGAATTATCCACCACGATCAAGTAGGATTCATCCCTGGGTTGCAGGGATGGTTCAACATTCGCAAATCAACAAACGTGATATATTACATTAACAAAAGAAAAGGTAAGAACCATATGATCCTGTAGATTGATGCAGAAAAAGCATTTGACAAAATACAGCATCCCTTCTTAATAAAAACTCTTGAGAAAGTCGGGATAGAAGGAACATACTTAGACATCATAAAAGCCTTTTATGAAAAGCCCACAGCTCATATCATCCTCAATGGGGAAAAACTGAGAGCCTTCCCCCTGAGATCAGGAACATGACAGGGATGTCCACTCTCACCACTGCTATTTAACATAGTGTTGGAGGTCCTAGCATCAGAAATCAGACAAGAAAGCAAAATAAAAGGCATCAGGATAGGCAAGGAGGAAGTCAAACTTTCACTTTTTGCAGACGACATGATACTTTACATGGAAAACCGAACAGAATCCACCGAAAGCCTACTAGAACTGATCCATGAATTTGGCAAAGTTGCAGGATACAAAAATCAACGTACAGAAATCGGTTGCATTCCTTTACACCAACAATGAAGCAATAGAAAGAGAAATAAAGAAGCGAATCCCATTCACAATTGCACCAAAAACCATCAAATACCTAGGAATAAACCTAACCAAAGATGTAAAAGAGCTTTACGTGGAAAACTATAAAAAACTTATGAAGGAAATTGAGGAAGACACAAGGAAATGGAAAAACATCCCATGCTCATGGATCGGAAAATAAATATTGTTAAAATGGCAATACTACCCAAAGCAATCTACACATTCAATGCAATCCCAATCAAAATTGCACCAGCATTCTTCTCAAAGCTAGAGCAAACAATCCTAAAATTTGTATGGAACCACAAAAGACCCCGAATAGCCAAAGTAATTCTGAAGAATAAAACCAAGGCGGGAGGCATCACAATCCCAGACTTTAACCTCTACTACAAAGCGGTAGTCATCAAGACAGCATGGTATTGGTACAAAAACAGACACATAGACCAATGGAATAGAATAGAGAACCCAGAAATGGACCCACAAGCATATGGCCATCTAATATTTGACAAAGCAGGAAAGAGTATACAATGGAAAAAAGACAGCCTCTTTAACAAATGGTGCTGGTAGAACTGGACAGCAACATGCAGAAGAATGAAACTAGACCACTTCCTCACACCAGTAACAAAAATAAACTTTAAATGAATGAAGGCCCTGAATGTGAGACAGGAAACCATCAAAATCCTAGAGGAGAAAGCAGGAAAAAACCTCTTTGACCTGAGCCGCAGCAATTTTCTATGCGACACATCTCCAGAGGCAAGGGAATTGAGAGCAAAAATGAACTATTGGGACCTCATCAAGATAAAAAGCTTCTGCACGGCAAAGGAAACAACCAACAAAACTAATAGACAACCGACGGAATGGGAAAGGATAATTGCAAATGACATATCAGATAAAGGACTAGTATCTAAAATCTATAAAGAACTTACCTCACTCCACACCCGAAAAACAAATAATCCAGTGAAGAAATGGGCGGAAGATATGAATAGACACTTCTCCAAAGATGACATCCAGATGGCCAACAGACACATGAAATGATGCTCAAAGTCACTCTTCATCAGGGAAACACAAATCAAAACCACACTGAGATACCACCTTACACCGGTTCGAGTGGCTAAAATGAATAAATCAGGAAACTATAGATTCTGGCGGGGATGCGGAGAAGCAGGCACCCTCCTACACTGTTGGTGGGAATGCAAACTGGTGCAGCCACTCTGGAAAACGGTGTGGAGTTTCCTCAAAAAAATGAATATAGAGCTACCCTATGACCCAGTAATAGCACTGCTAGGAATCTACCCAAGAGACACAGGAATGCTGATGCATAGGGGCACGTGTACCCCAATGTTCATAGCAGCACTTTCGACAATAGCCAAATCATGGAAAGAAACCAAGTGCTCATCAACTGACAAGTGGATAAAGAAGATGTGGTACATATGTACAATGGACTGCTATGTGGCCATGAGAAAAAATGAAATCCGGCCATGTGTAGCAACATGGATGGAACTGGAGGGTATTATGTTAAGTGAAATAAGTCAGTCAGAAAAAGACAGATACCATATGTTTCCATGAATAGGTGGACTTTGTGAGACTAAGCAGAAACCAGGGGAAGGGGAAGAGGGGAAAGGAAAAAAGACACAGAGAGGGAGGGAGATAAAACACAAGAGACTCTCAAAGACTAAGAACAAACTGAGGGTGAGGGGGGTGGCAGGGAGGGGGAGAGGGGGTGATGGGCATTAAAGAGGGCACGTTTGGGATGAACACTGGGTGTTATATGTAAACCAATTTGAAAATAAACTATTATAATAATAAAAAAGACAGATTTATAAATTAAATCTTTAATATGAGACTTTTAGGTACTGGGTGAAGGAGGTGTTTTCACAGGGCAACCCATATCACGTTATATAAGTACCCTCTTATTGTAACTTGGGGAAGGTGGGCCCAGAGCAGAGAGAAATTATCGTATTATTTCTTTCCAGAAAAATGTGAGTCCGAGCTAAATTGCTTGATGTATATTAAAGGAGTAAGTCAAGGAACTCAAGATCAGTCAACAAATGCAAAGGGAATGAAAAATCAAGGGACAGGGCATCGAAAGTGAGACAGCAATTTTCAGAAAATGGAGTGGGAAAGTCCTGGGTCATGGCTGTAAATCTGGCAAAGAATCCAGTATCTGGGTCACCTTTTGGATCATTCATATAGAATGTGTGTTACTCGGGTTACCATTCAGGGTGCAGGATCAGAAAGAACAGAGTTATACTCAGAATTCCCAGTAATTGGCCCCAGGCTTTCTTAAAATAACAGGTCTTATATGCATCTCTTCCTGTTGTCTCAGTTTGGGCAGAGGCCCCAGAGGGTGAGAGAAACATAATTAGGTTCCCAGTAAAATGCCAACCAAAAATGAAGTGCAAGGCTATCGATACAGGGCATGCCAGTGAGATAGTGAGAGGGGTTTTACCAGTACTGGTGACCATCCATTCCTCTCTGGCCCATACAGGAGGCTTGGCGAGAGCTGTCTGAGCTGTGCACTGCCCCCATCACCCTGGGGGAGGCTGGGGTGTTGCTTCCCTTCACACCCAAGGAGAGGGGTTTCAGGGACCCTCAGAAAGCTTGACTACTGTGCTTGCCTCTCCCGCTCTTCCCTCTGAGCCCACACCTAGAGAGCTCAGAAACCATTTCTAAAAGCACACTGTGTGGGAAGGAGTAGAATGCATAAAGATGGAGGTAGCCAGCCATGAGAGGGGAGAAATTGTACACTGAATGAAGTTCTGAGATTTCTTAGAAGTTTGTTTGTTTGTTTATTTTAAACAGCACAAATTTATTATCCGCAATTCTGTAGTTTGGAAGTCTAGGTTACAGCCCAGGCTTGGTTCTCTGCTCCAGGTCTCACAGGGTCTTCCTTTGTGGAGGCTCTGGGGGAGAATTTCCTTTGAACTCATGCAGGTTATTAGCAGAATTCAGTTCCTTGTATCTGCCTGTTTGAAGTCTCCATTGCTTTGTTGGCCGTAGGTATCTCTCAGTCCTTACGGACATCTGTGTTCCTTTTGCTCCCCTCCACCTTTAAACCAGCAGTGATGCCTACAGCCCTTCTCTGTGACTTGCCTTTCTTCATGTCTCTCTACCTCTTCTCTTTTGGCTTCCTCTTCTTCCAGCCAGAGATGGTCATCTATTTTTAATTCTCATGTAACTATTTTGGGTTCACCCAGAAAATGCATGATAATCTCTCCATCTCATGTCCCTAATGTTAATGACATTTGGAAAGTTCCTTTCATCATGTAGCCAAATGTGTGCAATCTAATGTAATGTCATGTAACCCTGGAACTCATGGACATCTTTTTTTTTTTTTAATTTAAATTTTAGTTTACCTACAGTGCGATATTGGTTTCAGCAGTAGAATTCAGTGATTGATCACTTCTATACAACACTCAGTGCTTATAACAAGTGCCCTCCTTAGTACCCATCATCCATCTGGCCCATCTTTCACCTACCTGCCTCCATCAATTCTCAGTATGTTCTCTATTGTTAAAAGTCTCCTGTGGTTTGTTTCCCCTCTATTCTCTTCCCCTGCCTCTTCCCATGTGCCCATCTGTTTTGTTTCTTAAATTCCACATGTTAGTGAAATCATATTTGCCTTTCTCTGGTTGACTTATTTCACTCAGTACAATACATTCTATCTCCTCCATCCATGTAGTTGCAAATGGCAAGATTTCATTCATATTGATGGCTGAGTGATATTCCATTGTATACATATACCACATCTTCTTTGTCCTTTCATCAGTCAGTGGACATTTGGGCTCTCCCCATAGTTCGGCTATTTGTTGAAAATGCTGCTATAAACATTGTGATACATGTACCCATTTGAATCTGGAGTTTTGTATCTTTGGGTAAATACCAAATAGTGCAATTGCTAGGTTGTAGAGTAGTTCTATTTTTAGTTTTTTGAGGAACCTCCCTACTGTTCTCCAGACTGGCTGCACCAGTTTGCGTTCCCATCAGCAGTGCAAGAGGGTTTCTCCTTCTCTGCATCCTCACCAACACCTCGTTTCTTGTGTTGTTAACTTTAGTCATTCTGACCAGTTCGAGGTGGTATCTCATTGTGGTTTTGATTTGTAGTGCTCTGATGATGAGTGACATTGAGCATCTATTCATGTTGTTAGCCATCTGGATATCCTCTTTGGAAAAGTGTGTATTCATGTCTTCTAACATTTCTTAACTGGGTTGTTTGTTCTTTAGGTGTTGAGTTCAATAAGTTATTTATATATTTTGGATACTAACCCTTTATTGGATATATCGTTTATGAATATCTTCTCCCATTCTGCATACTGCCTTCTGGTTCTGTTGTTTCCTTCACTGTGTAGAAGAAGCTTGTTATCTCGATGAAGTCCCAATAGCAAATTGGTAAGGAAGAAGTCAAACTTTCACTATATGCAGATGACATAATACTTTATGTAGAAAACCTGAGATACTCCACCAAAAAAATTGTTAGAACTAATACATGAATTCCGCAGAGTCACAGGATTTAAAATCAATGTACAGAAATCTGTTGCATTTCTATGCACCAGAAATGAAGCAGGAGAAAAAGAAGTCAAGGAATCAATCCCATTTACACTATACCAAAACAGTAAGATACCCAGGAATAAACCTAACTAAAAAGGTGAAGGAGGTAAAGAGGTAAAGTTCACTATACTCTGAAAACTATTGAAGTTTGGTTATGAAGAAGACATTGAAGAGGACAGAAAGAAATGGAAAAGCATTCCATGTTCATGGATTGTAGAACAAACATTGTTATCATGTCTATACTACCCAAAGCAATCTACACATTTAATGCAATCCCTATCAAAATACTATCAACATTCTTTACAGGGCTAGAACAAACAATCCTAAAATTTGTATGGAAACAAGAAAAGGACCCAAATAGCCAAAGGATTGCCCATTAAGTATAGTGATTAACTTTAATGATTAAATTTAATATCCCTCTTTATAGAAATGCTCTGGAGGTTTCATATTTCCTGGAATTCTTAAAGAAGGATTTAGGTCAATCTCATCCCAGCCTGTGGGTCTCTGTGGACTCTTCTAATTCTTTCTGTTCACTCTCTGTTGATGGTGAAATGGGCAGTAATTATGGTCTTGCAAACTACAGCTCTGAAAAGACAGAACACTTTTTATTTCTGAATTTGACTGCTATAAGAAATGAACAATTTGTAATAATCCTTACAAGGATTTGATCAACAAGAACATGCATCTTTGAAACAGATGCAGCCCTCACCTGAGGTTTCTAGATCACATCACAGATGGTAGGAAGATTATGGTAATAACCACAGGGTACTCTAGGATCCTGAATCTTACACATAAATACTTAGATATGAATACTTCTCAAAAGCTTTCCATTCGCATCACCATTACTCTACTGATTCTTGTCCAAACCACTATGATCTTGAACTCCATGGCAGCCTCCTAGTTGGTTTTCCTTCTGCCAAGTTTGTCTTCCTCTTATCTACTCTTCATGGCAGCCAGAGTAAAGTTAAACACTGACTCTTGTGGGACTGTGAGTATTAACTAAGGAATTGCGTATTAGAGTCCGGCTCATTGTAGGTGCTCAGGAAATGCCCTCTCTGCTGCTGCAGCCACATCCACTACCACCGACCTGTCCTTTAATGACAAATGGCTGCCACTACAGTCTCCTGTTCTCATCATTGTCCCCTATATCTTTCAAGTCTTTTTAGGATCAAATGCAAGCTCCCTTGTGGTTTACAAGGTCCTTCATAATCTTCCTCTTGCTTATTTTTCAAGACTCATTTCTCACCATTTTTCTCCTTGCATCCAACACTTCAAACCATTTGAATTTAGTTTTTCAAAAATTCCATGTTCTCTTTTAAGTTTATATCTCAGCACATGCTGTTCCTTCTGCACTGAACACTCTTAATCTTCAAGTCCATGTTTGGACATCGCTGCTTCTTGGAAACTTTTCCTGTTTCCTAAATCCTGAGTTAGGCACTGTTCCTATATGTTCCCGTGAGTCCTCTACTTCCTGTGTCATCATAATGTGTCTTGCTATATTGTGATCGCTCCTTTACTCGTACATATTCCCTTTATACCATAAACTTGGTGAGTGTAAGGACCATAACATACCTGTGCATGTCAGTTCCACAGCTCCAAGGTATATCCTATAGTGGATGCACAACAAATGAATAAATGAATGAGTTAGTAGATCCACAATAATATAAAATAAGAATTACTATTTGTGTGATGCTGGTGTGGCATTTCGGAATTTAGTAGAGAGAAACATTCAACTATATTTCTGCAAAGTAAAGAAAGAAAAAAAATTTTGAAGAAAAAAAAAATCATTGAGCATTGAAAAAAAAAGGAATTCTTCTTGACAGTTGACCAGAAGGTCCAAATACACTAAACTCTGCATCCCACCATCCCCCTCCATTTCTGAGTATGTCCGCTAACCAGAGGTTGGTTGTTTGTTTTCTGTGAATTAATATGATTGGGTCTCTGATGTTTACCCCTTCATCCTCAGAGACTTTATCACCAAATTTGAATCTTTGCATGACCTTTCTCCTGTTTGTGTACTACAGCTTTCTCCATTTCCACAAGATGAATGGCATGTTAAAAGTGCTTAATATAGAATCTAGAATTTTAGATGGCGTGAGACTCTTTCTCAAAAATACTGAGAAAAATAGTTCAGTACTACAGATTCATGGAGCTGGAAGGGAAGTTTGGTGCTATCGCCCCCCTACCTCCCACTGCTGGACACTTCTCTTTTCACATCTTGGCAGAGGTGTAAGGAAAATACATGGATCTCTGGAATAAAAAGCCATGGGTTTAAATCTTAACTCATCCAGGGAAAGTTACTTAATCCGTTTGATTTTCAGTTTCCTCACTGGTGAAAATGAGATGCTAATGTTTACTTCAAAGGGTAATTCAGAGAATTGAGCAAGGCCATACAATTAGAAAGCTTTGTCTGAGTAGGGTTCTTGATTGCAAGTAGCAGAAACAAATTCTGGGTGATTGAAGCAATAGGGAATTAACTGGAAGGGCATGGGAGGACTCAAAATTGATGAGGGACTTGAAGGCTGAGTTTGAGATGAGCAAGAACCGAAGGATTTCTGGAGAGCAAGAAATAGAAAGCTTATATCTAGAATTGATATATAGTACATAGCTATCTAGGTAGTACATAGCTACGACTATAATGAATGCTCTGTAAGCATTCCTTTTGCCTTTTAAACACTCTTTCAAGAGTGTTTAAATCTCAATCTCAGAGTCCTAGGAGAGATTGTCTTATTGTCTGGGTTTAAGTAATGGTTTCCTTTTTCTGGCCAAGGAAAGACTGGGATCCAGCCCAGGGAAGACAGGTTACCTGGATTCATCAAAAGTACAAACACTGGTTATGGCGGGATAATCCCTCATAAGGAAATTAAAGCTTCAGAAAGGGGATGAATGTTGGATAACCACAGAGCAACAAATACTAAAGTTAACTCCTTGTCTGTGCTATATCAATTAGGATATTTTCGGTGAAGTGTTCCAGAAAACCTGACTCAAATTGTATTCACCACTAGAGATTTTCTTAGTCCTCGTAACTGACTACTGTAAAAGCATACCTGTTTCAGTTGAGATTAGATCCAGTAATTCACTGATTGTCACCAATCGTGTGGTTTCATTAGGTCTTGCTACTCTGACTTCTGAGTGTTACTTCATCCTACAGCAGGGTCCCATGGCTATCCCAAGGTACCTTCCAACAGTGCCTAGGAGTTCAAGTTTTCTATTTCACATCCCGTAGCAGAGAACCCACCTTTGCTGAAAGATTTCCAACCAAGGTAGATGATAATTGTAATCGACTTGGATCCCAGTTCAAGTGATCAATACCAGTATTATCAGTTGTCCTGTCGTATGTTCTTCTTTTGGCTTTGCAATCACCTCTACTATGACCACCACTTACACCACCTCTGGGCTGAGAACTGTATGTGTGTTTTCATATTTAATCATGACCAATGGCTGCTTCCAGTGAAAGTCTGATATTACATTGTTAAACACCTGGCCCTTTTTATGTGCCTCTATCCTCTGCTAATCTTGTCAGCCGGCTGAGGGCAGCACTTAGTCTCCTCATCTTCATACCCCCGGGCTTCAGTGCAGTTTTATTTCCTGGAGCTAAGTCTTCTCACAGGTAAAATAAAGAAGCAGAACTAAATGACATCTCAGGAAAACATTTAGCTTCAGAGGCTGTATATCAGTTTTAGGTGAGGCTTGCGGTAACTGTCACATTAGCTGGTTGGCGTATTGAGAGTTTATAGTAATGGAAATTGGAAATTATTATTCATATTATGAAACAACAACATCAGTCTTTATCTTTTTTTCATGGCTGTTTCAACAGTACCTAGAACATAGCTTAGCATATAGTAAGTGCCCTAATAAATATTCATTGATTACAAGAATGAACTACTTATTACTGAGAACCTTTGGTGTTGTCTTGTGTAGAGGCTTTACGTACATTATCTCGTTAATCCTCCCAAGAACTCCAAAAGACAGGCTTTATCCTACCCACTTGAGAGATCATGAAACGGGGACTAGTGAAGCTTCAGTAAACTGCCCAAGTTTTCATTTGGCAGAACCGACATTCAGACTTGGTTCGGACTAACTCTAAAGCCTGTGTTCTTTCTACAGTAGCTGCCGATTTGTAGCATTTTAACTCGCTGATGATCTCCAAATGACGGTTTAGCTGACTTCCTCTTGGGGTTTCAGATCTGTACCATTTTTGTACCAGAGGTGGTAGCAGGGAGAAGCTTGGGGGAGAAGGAACTAGGAGGTTAATAATAATTCTCATTGTAAAGGTCCCATCATAAAATAAATAGATTAAAAACAGAAAGGTGAATCGTACGTAAAGATGATAAGGATTTAATCCAGCTAAACAACTATAAAATCTCCTCAGTGTTACTATCTTGCAAGGAATAACTCAGATTCTCCCAGAGAAAAATAAATTCCATATTTTTTCTGCATATAAGAAGAGTCTAAGCGGGTAATTGTCGATGGTCCTTCTGAGTGAGCTAACAGCTTTGATACCCTCCCCTTTTTGTCTCCTCTCCTGTTATCCAGGAGTCCGATCAGAACCAGAGGACTGGGGATATCTTTTTATTTTTTTTTCCTTTTTACGATGCTATTGTCATCACATAGTTTATGGTCCCCCTTGTATCTGTCATGCAAGTTGGCACAATTCAGCTGCTGCGTCACTTCTGTTAACATAAGGCCTTTCAAATTGGCTGCGAGTTCTCTAATGATTTGTCCACAATGGAACGCTTTTGAAAGAACAGAAATTAATTTAAAAACTTTTACTTTAAAAAATATGGCAACTAGAAAAATTTAAATTCCACGCATGGCAACACTGTGTTCCCATTGGACAGCACCGGCCTGGACCCTGCCTGAATCAGCAGCGTTCTCGGAACTACCACCCGCAACAGACCACACACTGTTTCCTAAAGATGCAAAAGCCCCAGATTTCTCTGCCTCAGTGCTTTTGTTCACTTATTCATTTCACCTGCTCAGGTTGTGCATCTTACCCACACTCACACCTTTCTTTAAGGTCTAGCTCAAAGATGATCACCTTTGGGAATATTAAAAAAATTTTTTTTAATGTTTATTCATTTTTGAGGGACAGAGTGAGAGTGGGGGAGGGGCAGAGAGAGAGCGAGAGAGAGAGACAGCATCTGAAGCAGGCTCCAGGCTGAGCTGTCAGCACAGAGCCCGAGGTGGGGCTTGAACCCATGAGCCATGAGATCATGACCTGAGCTGAAGTCGAATACCTAACCGACTAAGCCACCCAGGCGCTCTGGGAATATTTTTTAATGCCCCATCCTCAGACTTTCCATGGCACTTTGTTGACACTTCCAGTTTGGAACCTCTATTTTATTTATTTATGTATTTATTTCTTTATTTACTTTATTTTTTCCAAGTTTATTTATTTTGAGAGAGACAGAGACAGTGTGAATGGAGAAGAGGTAGAGAGAGAAGGAGAGAGAGAGAGAATCACAAGCAGACTCCGCACTGTCAGCACAGAGCCCCATGCGGGACTTAAACCCATTAAACAGCCAGATCATGACATGAGCCAAAAGCAAGAGTCAGGTGCTTAACTGACTGAGCCACCCAGGTGCCCCTTATGTTAAATTTTTTTAATGTTTATTTTTATTTTGACAGAGAGAGTGAGACAGAGCCTGAGCCGGGGAGGGGCACAGAGAGAGGGAGACACAGAATGTGAAGCAGGCTCCAGACTCCGAACTGTCAGCACAGAGCCCGATGAGGGGATCGAACCCACCAGCCATGAGATCATGACTTGAGCCGAAGTCAGATGCTTCACCGACGGAGCCACCCAGGCGCCCCATTGGAACCTCTATTTTAGGGCTAACGACCCCCTGGCATCCATGCTGATGCTGGCGTATTTCTTGTCCATAGCAGACATTACTAATCTTTCATAGCAACTCCTGCAGAATGTGTTCTTTGCATGAGAATCCTCAGTATAGCAGTCTGGACAGCAACTACCACAGGATCAGAGTAGAGACATGGTTTGAAATGCTGAAGTGCATTAACAGGCTGGATGCCCCAGAGGTCTAACATTAATTGTATGAAGATTTCCTGTTCAAGCAGAATTCTCAGGGAGGGATCCAACATCATTACTCTCAAGAGAGAATAGCTGTGAGGGATCATATATTTGCATAATATCTTTTCCTTTCTTCTGATATTCTAAGTAACTGTTTTACAATAGCTTGCCATTTTCTGCATCTTTCCTTAGGTGTTTCCACAAGGCTGCTGATAATATAAATTTAGGCAGCCTGATTCCTCCCAAGCAGATTGGCTGCTGAGGAGTCTGTGGAGGATTGTGTTGGGATGTCCTGAGCAATGGATGGTGCCCCATGATGACTTGGGACTCAGGTAGTCCAAACACAGGAGGCTTCTCCTTTTTCCCTGTTATGAGGAGTGTCAAAGCAATGGGGAAGGCCAGAGTTGTGAGGAGACTGGAGACAACAGAAGAGTGTTATGAAAGCCCCTTTTTTTAAAAATATTTTTTAAGGTTTATTTACTTTTGAGAGAGAGAGCAAGCAGGGGAGGGGCAGAGAGAGGGAGACAGGGGATCCGAAACAGGCTCTGTGCTGACAGCAGAGAGCCCGATGCGGGGCTTGAACTCATGAACCATGAGATCATGACCTGAGCCGAAGTCGGACACTCAACCGACTGAGCCACCCAGGTGCCCCAGAAAGCCCCTTTTTACAACAGGTTTGGGTATTACTTATTTCTTCCTGTGGAGTGTTATATGGTTAACATAATTTTTCTAACTTTTTTGAGCTAACCACTGACTGTTACCCTTCTGGGACTTTAAGGTACTATAGCTACTGGGCATCATTAGCAGTGTTTTGACTAATTCTTATTTATGCTAATCTCTTCTACAATATAGAAAACTCATGGGGGCAAAGACTATATATGTTGGCAATTATAGGTGTTTTATTTTGTTCTTTTGTCTGTGTGTGGGAGAGAGAGAAAGAGACAGAGAGAAGGTGGAGGAGGAGGAGGAGAGGGAGGGGGAGGGAGATTTTACATTAGTGACTGATGAAGACAAAGAAATGCTAGGTGCTTTGGCTCAATAGCACCGCCAGGAACATCAGTGCAGATGACAACATTACATAATTTGATTTCAAGAAATGTAAAATCTAGTTGGTGCAGGGAGACAAGCACAAGACAAATACCAAAGAATTAAATAACAGGGCGATATAACAACGGAATGGATGTACTAGGAAACAGTTGTGTTGCCAAACACATTATGCAGACACTGAGTGTGGTGGTTCATCAGGGAGTTCTCTGAAGCTTAGCCAGTGTTTGCCAGGTGGCTGGGCCCTGGGAAAGTGAAATAGAGCTATATCATAAGGGAGTCTGGACACCGATTTTCTTAAGACAGACGCCCCAGTGTTGTGCCGTGTCCGTTACTGGGGAAAATGGTGTATCCAGCCAGGCGACTTAGGCGTGGCGGGGTCTGGACACAACTCAGTCACGTTTTCCCAATCACAAAGAGAAACAAAGTTATCACGCACCAGAGCAGCTGATCCTTGGATAGAAGTTATGAGGGATGGATTCACTGACCGCAGGCAGCCTCATTGCCATTTTGTGACTCATTTTGTGTTTTCCTCCCACTGAGGTGGCTGGAGGCTAGCCATGCCTTTCTCTCAGACCCTAGCTGTGTGGTGTTGGACATGGACACTTGTTCTCCCTGGATCGTCTCCAAGCACTCCAGGGCCTGCCGGTGCTCATTCTGGATGTCTCCTCTCCTGGCAAGTAGTCACTTCATCCATCAAAAAAAAAAAAAAAAAAAAAAAAGCGGGGACAGCAGAGCGCTCTGAGAGATTGCCGTGCCAGCGTCTGTGTTAGTGTCTGCCAGGGTTCGCACTGTAGTCTGGCCGTGCGCATCAGTGAGGATGATCCAAACCCAAACTGGATAGTACTCAAGAGGGTGACGATGAATCTCTCCCACGCCGTTCCCACCTCTGCCCCCGCCTCATGCTTCCTAGAAGTCTTGCAGTCAGAGGGTCTGATTTATGGTTGGCAGCAGTCATGAGGGTCCTTGTGTAGAGGCAGCTGGTAGATCTAACTTGGTTTTGAGCTCTGACAACCTGATCTCCACCACTGTTCTTCTCTATCCTGGACCCTACAGGCAGCTCTTTTGTGATGAAATTCAGGCCAGAGGCAGAGATCAGGTGACATTTCTGTGTCACAGCGGGAAAAACTCGTGTTATCTTGGACAAAGTATTTGTGTTCGTCAGACTTAGGTATTAAGAGGAACCCTCGTTTACTCTCACCAGCCTTGAAGGGAAGGGCAGCCTCTCTCATCCAGAAAGCTTCCATGATGCCAGTGCTTCTGCCAACATCTTTCCTTAAATACAGTCATTAGTGGTGTCTTACCAAATGGCGATGGCTACTAATAAGAGGCCTTTATTCTGACACAGCACTTTATGCTTTCCAAAGCCCTGTTACGTATATTATCGTATTTGATTCTCGTGTTTTTTTAAATGCGTAGTTGTTATTCCCTTCTCACCCTCAATGCCAAAACACTTTCACACGTAGAGCGTATCAATGTCTCAGAATTCTTGGGTTTTCATCACTTTCCTTTGCCTTTTCCATATTCTTCTCATCTGTGGGGGTACTCAATCCTTTAGTTGGCTGTTTTTTTAAAAAATGAATTATACATTATCTAACTCCCCAAATGATTTAAGTATCTTAATTTAAATGCATGAGAAGCAAGGTAAAAATAAATACAGAAAGCACAAACCCCTCTCAACCAGTTGAAAAGAATGAGGTAGGGCTATAGTTCCTTGGACTTGGAAGGTAGTTCTCTCTGGACAGAGCGATTGCCCCAGACTCTATAGAGAAGGAAAGAGGGCAACCTAAGAAGCAAGATAAGCTGTTAAAAACACAGCTGAGTTTTCTTGAAGGAATAGGGAAGTAAATGAGGAAAGTAGACCAGAGGCATAGCCTGATGCTGCAAGAAAAGATGTGACATACGAAAATATTTCTGCTGCTATGAAAACGGTTATTCATGGCCTAGGAATTAAAAGATCCAGCAAAGTCTAGGCTTTTGAAAATAATGATGGCAGAGGTTTGGTTCTCACTGAGCTGCAAGGGGCACAGGCTTCTAGAACCATCTATGATGGCTTTGGTTCAGGAATCATTTGAAAGTGATTCCCCAGCAGAAAAATAATATGGGGATGAGGAAACTGGTTTTATTGGCTCAAACAGTTCCACAACCTTTGACATATAAGTAAATGCATCTGTTTTCAAGGCTAACTCACTTGACAGCGTTCGCTCTCGGTTAGCACTGAGATGCTAGGACACAAGGCTCAACGAGGAAATATAAATGAAATGAAGACTTATAGCTACTGAGTAAGAGAGTAATGGAAAATCTGGTGATTGGGGCTGATGGTGACAAATTCTTAAATTTTGCAGGAGGACGTGAATACCTCAAATGTCATTCTCTGGGAGAACACCATCCCTCCTTGTGTGGTGACTGAACGGTTATAATCAACATCTTAATGAGAGATTTCTGATATTCGAGTGTAGGGTCAAATGTAGAAATATAAAAGTGACAGTAAACTATCTGGCATCCCATTGAGGTTGAAACCGAAGGATCCTCTTTCCCTGAGACACCCCTGAGACTCTATTCTGGTCTTTGTCAGTGGTAGCATGGGGTTAGGCTGCTCCTAGTACTGGTTTAGGGAATGTCTGTTTACAACTGTGTTAGGGGCTTGGGTTGACCTGTGTTGTAGTTAATGTGGGGGTGTAATGTGGGCTCATGAGAACTTGAGTTTGAGTTGATTCAATTTCAGAAGTTCTTATGAATACCATTCCATTGGAAGATATCTCAAGCTACCTTTGTTGAAGGAATTGCAACTATATTGAATTGGTTTTGGATGAGATTAAAAAGAAAGAAGTTTGAACTTTAAAGTCTTTGGCCTTTGGAATTACTATGGATTTTAATTTATAAGAAATGAGAAATTTGAATTTTTATTTATTTTTAATTTTTAATATAATTTATTGTCAAATTGGTTTCCATACAACTCCCAGAAGAATTTGAATTTTTAAATTTAAATTTCTTCCTGTAAAAAAGGTCATATTTGACCTTTTGTTTGTTGATGTTGCCAATATTGGAGGGTCTTTATATTGCCTTTTGATTTCTCTATGACTTTTGAGGAGCTATTTTGAATGGAGTAATGGCATAATTTGGGACGGGAATTTAACTTGGATGCATCGTAGTCTTGGATTTAATTTACTTGGTATATTATCAGCATTGCTCTAATAACGTATAACAAACTATCCCAAAACTCAGTGACTTGCAACAATAAGCATTTGTTCTTATTTGTGGACCCACAGGTTAGCTGAGACATTTCTACCTCAGGCTGCTGGCTGGCTAGGTTTGGCTCTAGATTGGGTTTAGTTTCGTTTCATGTGTCTCTATAGTCTTCCTGAAGGAAGCAACTGCCGTGTTCTCATGATCAGTGGCAGGTGCTAAAGAGAAAGAGCAAAACAAGCTGTGAAGACCTTAGTTCAGATCTCGACACTGCTATTCCGTCCACATTCCTTTGGCCAGTTCCAACATTAGTGGAGTAGAGAAATACACTCTGCCCCCTGGTGGGCACTGCAAGGTATTATGACAAGAGATTATGAAGAATTGAGTGGAGTAGTCTAATTTACCACAGTAATATATTCTTGTTTTGTTGTATTTGTCATTTCACTTTGTATCCATTCAGAAGTACGGTCAAGAGTTTACCCAGCTTCCCTCAAAAATCTTCCATGGTCCCCACACGCTCAGGCTCATTAACTGTTCGTGTTAGGACTTACCCTAAAATTATTGAACCAGAATCTCCTTGGATGGGCCTCAGGAATTTGTATTTCTTGTGATCTTGGTAGATGCTTTCAATGTACTGTTAGATTTCAGTGATTAATTCCCTTAACTTAGGAACTCTGCTTCTATTCAATAATGGGGTCAGTCTACTTAATTTATCAGCTACTTTGTTAACTGGCTAAAAAACATTTTTTTCATTTTGTGCTTGGAATTAGCTCTAGCTCTATTAGACCTCTCCTATTTCTTCTGTAATTTTCTGCCTTGTCCATGTTTCTCCCCATCCCCATAAAACCTTTCACCCAAACGTACCTGCCTAAATTCTGCTCCAACCCAAACCATATATATCTTAAGGTTCATGTCAAAGGCTACGTTTTGAGTTCATGTTTTCTTAGTTTGCCTTCTTGTATTAAGGATCAGGTCCTGCCTTTCATAAAGGATCAGGTTCTCGGATTAAAAACACCTTGGTGGCAAGAACATGTCTTATTTAACTTTGTGTCCTTTTGAGTTCCTTGTTGGTTACCTTTTCCTGTTTTCAAAACTTACCTGTGGTTCCCTTTGAATGCCGTCCCCACCTGTGACTGCTTTCCCCACCTGCTACCCATCCACCCTCTCTCTCTTTGATCTTGCTGATTTTAAGACCTTGTAGGTGGTGTCTTTAGGTGTGTGAGCGTCCTTCTTCTGTTATCACTCTGTCCATACAAGCCTCTCGCTGGCTCTTTGATTTGTCACTATTCCAGCTCCAATTTTGCCATTTTTGTCTCTTCTGGTTCTTCACTTCACTAAGTATATTGCAGCAGGGGATATAGATTTTTCTCTTTGAAGCCTCTGGCTTTAGTCTTCCCTTGAGAGCTTTCTCTATATTATTTTGAAAAACATGTCCTGCTGTTCTCTACCCCGTGGAAACGGGGGAGGCCTTCCTGCTCCGGTTTTGATCATTGGTTTTCATCATATTTGAAAATGTCTTCCTAATCCAGCTGGGGAATTTTCTCATCGCGTATACATTTATGCTAAATTGTCCAGCTCTTGAGCAAGTAATTCTTGCTGTTTCCTTAGTGTGACCCGACGGGGGGTTCTCATTCACTTTTCATTTTACTACTTTTTTCTTGCACATAAATCTTAGTGATTCTAAAGAGCCACATTCTTGTTTTGGTAAGTACATTCAGGATTGTAGGGATTGTTAGGAAGGTGTCTTATACTCTGCAGTGCTAGCTAAGGATTCCAGATATTTGATTTTCCAAGTCGACTTTTGGCTCGCTTTCTGGCTTTGTCACTTTGCACTAAAAACGTAGTTTATAGTCTCTTCCCCAAACAACACTTCTTATTGTCAGCATGGAAAGTATCATTACCTGAAATATATTTTGTTTCTTCTCAATTTTGCAAAAAGGTATGTTTGGGTGGGCACAGGTTTTCCCCAAATTTTGTGTAATTGGTGTTTTGAACAAGACAAGTGATTATACAACTACAATTTTCTTATTTTTTTATGACTTTTTTGTGTCTCCCATAGCCCCTTAGAAGTATACTCAGTGTGGGAAAGCTTCCCTTCCTCCTTATGCCCTTGACTGAAGTTCTCAGGTTGCTTAAGTTTTGAACAAGGCTCAAACACAGAAATTAGAATGTCAACAGGAAGGTGTTAAATAGGAAGATTTTATGGAAAGTTCTCTGTCTTTTTACATTTGGGGCTGCCTCAGGCTGGTAGCTGGCAGGGGTATGGTTGGCTCTTTTCTGTGTTTCTATCTTGTACTTCTTCTTTCTCCTCAACTTACCAGCTAGCTGCTGACTCCTTCCAAGGTCGGAGTGATGAGAGAGAAGAACGGAAGAAGGATAGGAAAGGTGAGTAAAACCTTTCCAAGTAAAGGACTGGTGTGTCTTAAGTCACTCATTGGTGTGGAGGCTTCTTAAAGTGGATTCTTGGGGTGCCTGGATGGCTTAGTCACTTAAACGTCCGACTTCAGCTCAGGTCATGATCTCTTGGTTCGTGAGTTTGAGCCCCACATTGGGCTCTGCACTGCTAAGATTCTCGTCTGTCTGTCTCTCAAAATAAATAAATTTAAAAAATATAGTTGATTCTTTCTAGGGCAGTTGTGAAGTTTATTTCAGAGACTTTCATCACGGGCACCTTGCTTTATGGTTCTTTTGACTGAGGAGTGTACATTTCCTACTCCACCGGAGGGTCCTTTCACAGCCCCCCAGAAACCCAGCATTTACTTCTAGATTTCCAGTGGTTCCTCTGCCCTTTTAGGCAGTCCTGTTGGACAAGATCAGCCGAAGGCACCCTCAAGCTGGTGTCCTCTCATGAGTCATGCCATCTGGTGGTGCCAGCCAGTCCAATCAGCCACCCATACCACCACGGGCTGCTTCGATTGCTCGAGCCTGTGTCAGGCACCCGCTCTCTGCTTCCAGCCTATAGGGAACACATTAAGCCCCTAGCTGTTTATCGCATGGTCAATTCAAGTGTGCAACAAGATTTTTCTTTCTTAATGTTTAACCACAGGTTTTCTGAGAACAAGAACACTGATCCGTAAGGGCTGTAGAACTCCATGATGTAAACGCTGTCACCTCAGCCCATATCAAACTACGATAGCATTGAAGAGAGTTAGGAATAGACGCTCGCAGTTGGTTTATGTGAGCCCGTAAGAGCTGACTCTAGCACACCGCTGGCTTAGTAATCGAGACCGAGAGAACATGCCGGGCAAAGGTCCTGCCTCTTCTGTTGTTTCGTCAGGTGCTGCAGCACCAGTTTTGCTCATCTTTCCCTTTGGGACCAGGCTTTGAGCATTTCCTTTATGTATCACAGCGTCCAGTGAGGTCATCCCCTTCCCCTGCAAACACCCACAGATTTATAAGCAGACAAGAAAACAAACGGGCCTGCCCCTAAAGGTGGCTTCTGTGTCCCCTCCAAAGGTTTAGAGATGGCTCTGGATTTCACCGTGGCACTCTTTGTTCTTTTCCTTTTTGGTTCTTTCCCAGGTGGCGTCCTGCATATCTTACCTTCCACTTACCACATCCCGGCTTGCTGTTCATCTCTGCTTTCCCAGTTTCTACAGACTCTTGACACTCTGAGCAATGACTGTGTTAGCTCACCCTCAGTCTACTCCATGATGGCAAAATGAAAAAACAAGAGGTCCAGTAGATGAGAGCCTTGCAGCTGTCCTCAAAAAGTTACTTCAGGTAAGAAGCCATCAAACACCCTTTATCTCCTCCACTGAACAAAACTGCTGTTTTTGGGTATCTTCTTGAAATAATACTAAATCAAACAGGCAGGTCCAACATAAATGGAGAGTCAGGCACACGACAGTACAATCAGAAACATGGGGAATTATAGTGAGTGGTTCTTCAGCTGTGTAAGACTGACATTTCTTACTCTCAGGAAAGTATGCTTTTTCTTCCCCTGAAAGCAGGCAGAATGTCAAACACAAGTCGTAATTGGGGTATATGATTTACATACAGATTAATCCATTATTAGTCTAAGTGAGAATCTTGACAAGATGGTATTTATCATCCAATTGCTTTGCTCACATAATCCAAGTGACTTTGTAACTTTAATTGTATTGCATGTTCTGGAAATATTGCCCATGATTACAGCCTGTTTGAAATAATTAGGTGGTAATTAGCATTACAAGTTTCTTTTAAAAATACTATCGTTAGAGAGATTTCTAAATGAATTACCTGGCACTGGGGCTGAGGTTTTCTTGGCACACATACCTTTCTCCACAGAAGGGGCAGTGATGTTCAAAGGCATTCTTAGGGAGAGCCGTATTAGTTCGAAGTCACTACTGTAACAGATAACCACAAATTTAGTGGCTTAAAACAACACAAATTTATTATCCCACTGTTTCTGTAGGAGAGAAATCTGGCGGACTTGCCGGTCTTTGTATAGACGCAAAAGGCCAAAATCAAGGTTAACAAGATGCATTCCTTTCTGGAGGTTCTAAGGGGCTCGTTACTTGCTCATTCAGGTTGTTGAAAGAGTTCGGTTCCTTTCAGTTGGAGGACTGAGCTCCCTGTTTCCTCACTGGATGTCAGCTGAAGTCCACTCTCAGCTTTCTGAGGACTTCCGGATGTTTTGCTTCGCGCCCCTCCATCTTCCAGCTACCAATGGCAGGTTGAGCCCTTCTCATGCTTTGAGTCTCTCCTGCCTTTTCTTCTGTAGCCTCCCTTTGACTTCAGCTGAGAAAACTCCTCACTTTTAAGAGCTCATGTGATTAGATTGGGCCCACCTGGATAACCCAGGCTCCTCTCCCTGTTTCATGTTCTTTAACCATACTCCCATCTGCAAAGTCCCTTTTGCCACATAAAGTAACACATACAGGTTTGGGGGATTAGGACAGGGACATCTGGTGGGAGGGGTGCATTGTCAGCCTCTCCCAGAGCCTGAGCCACACATGGGTTTCACTGAGCATATTATTTCTTTTCAGGGATGGTAGCAGTATAGTAGTAATCTCTCTCTCTTGGGTGAGGGCACCCACCAGTAACTTTTGGAGTATTGACTGACTTTATCAGAAAAAGGACAACTGAACGCTTAGATGTCTAGGATATATCAAGATGCTACAATAGGCAGAGAAAAGCTAATTTCTGTTAAGTAACTTGTCAGTAATTTTGGGAGAGGGTGTTTCATAATGAGCTGTTGACTTTTAAATATTGGCTTATACGGTGATTGCACATTGATTTATTGAAGAAATGTATAATTGTGTATTGTGTATCTCTTGCCAGTCAAATGTAAGTCCATGAAAACAAACACAATGCCTGTCTCATTCCCTATTGTGTCTGTAGAGCCAGGAAGAGAGCCTAGCATGGGGTTGCTCAATAACCACTTGATATCTACTTATTGAAGAAAATACTTACCTAGCAACTACCTTGACAACACTTGGCAGTGCGTGAGAGTTCAGCAGTGAAAGAGACAGACCCAGTCCCTGACTGCCTGATGTCAGACATTAAACAAGTAATTATAAATGAGGACAAAAAAATATTTAAAATTTTTTTTTAACATTTATTCATTTTTGAGAGACAGAGAGAGACAGAGCACAAGCAGGGGTGGGGCAGAGAGAGAGAGGGAGACACAGAATCCGAAGTAGGCTCTAGGCTCTGAGCTGTCAGCACAGAGCCAGACATGGGGCTTGAGCTCATGAACTGTGCGTTTATGATCTGAGCTGAAGTTGGATGCTTAACCAACTGAGCCACCCAGGTGCCCCAAGAACAAAACAAAATCTTTTTTTTTTTAAATGTTTATTTAGTTTTGAGGGAGAGAGAGAGAGAGAGAGACAGAGTGTGAGTGGGAGAGGAGCACAAGCAGGGGTGAGGCACAGAGAGAGGGAGACACAGAATCCAAAGCAGGCTCTAGGCTCTGAGCTGTCAGCACAGAGCCTGATGTGGGGCTCGAACTCATGAACAGTGAGATCATGACCTGAGCTAAAGTCAGATGCTTAGCTGACTGAGCCACCCAGGTGCCCCAAAACAAATCTTAAAAGTAGTACACATACCCCTTAGTCATTCTATTTTAACTTCCAAGTGTACAATTGTTCATTAATATTTCGATGCATGTTAAGACATTTTTTGGAATAGGGTTGGCCGAGTGAAGTTCTACATCTTCCTTCATGCATAAACCACCCCAAATGCATCTTCTATCATTTGAGTTTTTCCTTCTCTTAAATGGAGTGAGGACTCAAGATCAGGGGTTGGCAAAGCGTGGCCGAAGTCAAATCTGGCTGACCATCTGTTTTCATATGGTCTCAAGCTAAGCATGGTTTTTACATTTTTTGAATGGTTGAAAACATTTAAAAGAAGAGTAATATTTTTGTAACATGTAAAAATGATATGGAATGCAAATTTCAGTGTCCATAAATATGCTTTTATTCAAACATAGCCACGCTTGGTCATACAGCTCTTGCCTGTGACTGATTTTGTGCTATTGTGACAGAGTTGAAGAGTTATGACAGAGATCCTATAGCCTGCAAAGCCTAAAATAGTTATTTTCTGACTTTTTAGAGAAAAAGTTTCTTGACCACTGCTCAAGATATGTGAGAAGTAAAGTGAGTGCAGAAGATTCTTAGTAATTTCCACCCCCAATTATTTTCTCAGTGGTTTGTGTATATGGGGAGTGCCTGTTTCCGGGGGGCCAGTAAGTCAGGATTATACCTATCAATAATTTTTTGATGACTCCACCTTATCAGAATTTTCCAAACATTTGATTTATTTTTCATAGGAACAACTCTCTTTCTTATTTAATTAATTTTATCAGTATACACCATTCTTAATTAAATTATGAAATGATACTAACAGGTGCAAATGGCATAAACCAGTTTAGAGATGTTTATGTATACCAAATCACCATGACATACATTGTAAATATCTTATAATTGTATATGTCAGTTATGCTTCAATGAAGCTGAAAAAAAAAAAAACCCAAACCGCAGAAAGCTGTGTTGGAGGTGAACACAGCTGACTCTTGGTAAGTGCTCACCTCTAATGGTGGGGGCAGCGACGAGCACTGTCCTGGAGAGGAGCCTGCTAGCGTTCAGTGTAGACATAGTGAGGTTTTCTGTGCCTACATTTTATGGAGGAATGGAGAGGTCTGGGTAATACGCAAGCAGGTCCAGTGGGGATCAGTGATGAGGTCTTCTGCTGTATGTAAGATTTGGTCCAAATTAACACAAATTTGCATATTATAACTAGAACCATGCTTCTGTAGATGTCATGTAGGTATCCCTCACTCAAGGTAACTTGCCTCTAGAATTTTGAATTTTCAGCATTTTTAATGTAGGGAACTATTTCATGTTACCGAACCTCAAATCTCTAATTTAAGGGACTTTCTTGCTAGAGTTCTCGGAACGCTGATTTGACTTTCATAGAAATTCTGTCTTCTAGCCAAATGAAAGTGAAGTACTTTACCCCACTCTGTGCAGAATGCGGTCAATAATTGTAGTTGTTTTCAGTGCCTTCCTCAGAGAGAATATTCCCCCTATAATCTCTTAATTCAGCCGAGAATAGACATCAAATCTCCTTAAAAATTTTTTAATATGCTCAGTCATATACTTCTGTGCTCCTTTAAGCCAGTATTCTTTCTCCTGAATTTTAATTTTAATTTATTGAAATGAGGACAATCATTGCAAAATATAACAGAGAATTAAAAAGTAACATTTCAGCCAGAAACAGGTGTTAAAAATAGCATTGATGTGGATTTGCTATCACTTTCAGTTTAGAAACTTTGTCTTTGCAGGTTTCAATAGCTCTTTTAGCCCTGAAAAGTCGCCACTTCAATGAACAACTGGCCCATTTTTATATTATAAGGCCCTGGGATTCCAGAGGCAAAAGCAACCTCTATCCATCTTCTCTAATTTGCTTCAGTAGATGCAATATGAAAAAAGCATGGCATTAAGGAAGGATCTTTTCTCTCTTTTTCCTTTCCCTCTCAGGAGCAGAGTTAAAATGGAATACAGTCATTAAAAGGTTATCTAGTGTAACAAGCTTCCTGCCAAAGGCAGAGCAGAAGGCTCTATTCCTCTGTGAGTTGTTTTATGAAGTAGCTCATGGCTGACAATCAGTGAACTAAATCCTTTGACAAGGAGAGATTTACAAGGACTTGTCTACAGAGACGAAGTGTTTCTACAGTCTTGAGCAGAGCCGGGACCAGGGATTAGCAACCCTGCACATAAATACAGCTTGCGGCTTCAGAATTCTGTAGTGGGGAGCTTTCCGTAGCCACTCTGCGTAAATATGCCTATGGAATTGAGTTCTAAGTACCGCGGAGTTCTAACTACTGACTGTGCTGCGTACAGGATTTGTGTGGCTTCCAAGATCTGTGGATTGGTTGAAAAAGTATTCTCCAGACACACGTTGCAGCAGCGGGGTTCATTTCCTTGAGCTCTTGGGAAGCTACAGTGTTTTTAAGCCACTCTCGTCCCCGGCACTAAGGAAGGGGCTACCCAATTTAAGTTTCCACCCCAATCTCTTTTCTCTGGCTTCCAACTCTGTATTGGCCTTTGTAGTAGGTGACTCTTGTTAGGTGTCAGGAGTGGTGATAACACCACATGGTGCAGTGTGCCCGTGGACACTTGGCTATGGTCTGAATGTTTGTGTCCACCTCCCACCCCCCAAATTCATCTATTGAAATTTTAACCCCGATGTGATAGTATTAGGAGGTGGGGGCCTTTCAAGGTGCTTAAGTCATGAGAGTGGAGCCCTCATGAGTGGGATTAGTGTTCTTAAAAGAGAGACCATAGAGAGCTTTGTAGCCCCCTCTGCCACATGAGAATACAGTGAGAACGGGGCCCTCAACGGACCGTGCTGGCACCCCAGTCTTGAATGTCTAGCTTCCAGAACTGTGAGGAATACATTTCTATTGTTCATAAGCTATCCAGTCGGTGGTATCTGTTAGAGCAGCCCAAATGGACTAAGACAGTGTTCAATTACACAACCTTGTTTTGACATGAGTCTGAATATTCAAGGGTTAATTTTGTTAGGTCTAAATGGGAGAATTGATGATCAGAGATAAATTGTTCCAGAGACTGAAATGCATAGAATAACACAGCTAGAGGGGATATTAAGGATCATACAGACCATCTTTATTGTTTTTTAGGTGATAAAACTAAGACCAACCGAGGGTGAATGACTTGTCTATGGTCACAGGGATAGGTGAGTCTAGTATGGGGACTAAAACCTTCAGAGTATAATAGACCATATTGCTTGTATGGTGTCTGGATGTAGTAGTTAGAAGCATATGCTTTGAAGTCAGATTTTCTGGGCTTAAATCCCATCTCTGAACTAGCTGTACTATCATGGGAAATATGTTTAACTTTTCTGTGCCTCAGTGTCCTCGTCTGCAAATGGAGACAAGGGTACTACTTCGTGGGGCTGGTTTATTTATTGAATTAGTAAATACACGTAAATCACTGAGAAGAACAATGCCTGGGAAGTAGCAACCACTCCTGAAGTGTTAGCTGGTGCTACCATTACTCCCCCTATCACTACTACTCTCCTACTACAGTACATGACTGACTTCCCCCAACTCCATGTGATTTGCGAGCAAATTTTAAAAAAGTCTTAAAGAGAAGAAATATACTCAGCTAAGCATTTGCATCTGAACAATATATATGAGTATACATTTGTATGTGTATGTGTATTATGTAGGTGTTTAAAGCTATTATGTGTTTATCATTTGTGTAAAGCTATTCAATCAGCTCATCCAATTTGTCCCTGAACAAAGTAGGAGCTGACTCACATTTCATCACTCTCAAGTTGGTGATTTGCATACATCAACAATCCATTTTGAATTTGCATATGACCTTGTGGGGACGCCCATCATGATGTGTATTACTGGGTGTGTCTGGGGAAAGCCACTTTTCTTTCAGTAAGTTGAGTTGTACAGCAGACTGAATTTTCATTTTGTCTATGTGTCATAGGTATGAAACATGAACTTATATTAGTTACTCTCTGAATGTTTTTTCTTGGAAAGAGTATGAAACTGGTTGAATGAATCCGCTCCTCTGCCGATTCAATGTCTGAATCAAAAGATGGGATAAAGAGAAGGCTGACGGCTTATACCAGTCTTCCTTTGTTCTGAAGAACTTCAGCTCATGGTCCTATAAAAAGCATCTATTGAGAGATTGTCTACACTAGCTCTGTTAATGATCGTAAAGAACTGGAAGCAACCTAATGAGCATTGAGAAAAAAAAAAGGAAAAACAAATTGCAGTTTATTTATACAGCAAGATATTATGTAGCAGTAAAAATGAATGAACTATAGCAATATGAAACAATTAAAGGAGTGTTGATAACATAAGGATGAGTAAGACCACAAATTCCAGAAGTCATGTATAGTATGGCATGCTTCTTAAAATGTTTAAAAACAAAACTAAGCACTATATTATTTAAGAATATATACATATATGGCAAAAGTCTCCCTGTACATATGCACATTTATAAATTCATTTCTAAGTAATACATAAATGAATAAACATAAATAAAAGAAGACCATGCATTTCCCAGTGACAGTATTGTATTGTGATATATCCAAGGCTATGTACCTGAGGTCTAAGGGAAGAAAAAATAATATTTTCAAAAAGAATGATCTCACAGAGCCACTGTTTTGCAGGAAAGAAGACTCCAGCATGCAGCGCGTACTGAGCAAAAACCACAGAGTGTGACCTGGAGTGGGAAACTGTTATTTAAAAGTTCTTAAATGTTTTTTGTTTTATTTGATAACATCTGTCCTCTGTAGCCTCTTGCGGTCTGTGATTTCCAGCCAAGACATTGCTATTTGTATTTGAGTCCATGGAGTGAGGCTACGAGATAGTCTTTGCAGGACTTTGCTGAAAAGAAAGCCTGGGCGCGTGTCCATTCCCTCCAGTCCCGCTGAAGCCCAGAGTAGAAAAAAGGCAACAGATTCTGAGGCTCATTTTTCAAATTTACAGAAATAAAAGAGATAAGCCTTTCTTCTACCACTGGTTCTTCTTCCCTGTCTGCTGTTGTTTCCTTGCTCTGGTGAGTGAGGATGGGTGAGGCCCAGTGAGGATAGGTGAGGCCCAGGGAGAGGCTGAGAGAAGATACACCACTCAGCCCTGCGAGCCACCTCAGAGCAGATTGACGTGTTTGAAACATGTGTCTGGGTTTCTCTTCCTAAATGCCTGGCCTTTGTTGACTTTCAAGTCCGAATAATAACGAGGAGCAAACTTGCAAATCATAAAGTGCAAGGGTGAGCTTACCAGAAAGGGCAGGAGCTCAGACACTGGTTTCTCTTTCTCCTTATCTCTTCCGATGACAAGGAAGGCCTGCTTATGAGATAAGCTTAGAGTTTTAAGCTGTTTCTGAAGTTTTAACTTGGAATGTTCCAACGTGTAAAAATTTGTTCTTCGGGTCCGATGCGGAGAAATTTGAGTGAATTACCCCCGTCTCTCTGCAACATTGAGTGACCCCCCCCCCCCCAGGGGTCCGGCAGTGTAGTCCAAAGTGGCTGCTCCTGGTTCTGGAGCTTTGGGAAGCAGTATGTTTTATCTTAACTAACGAGAGTTTACCTTCCACTTTGTAATATATCTTTTTTTTTTTAATGAAGTATAGTTGACCCACTATTTTCCATTAGTTTCAGATGTCCAACACAGGGATGTGACAAGTCTATACACCATGCCGTGCTCACCACAAGTGTAGCCACTGTCTGTCTTCCTACATCCTTTCATCCCCATGACTTACTCATTTCATAACTGTAAGCCTGTAACGTGCACTCACCTTCACCCATTTTGTGCATCTCTCTACCTATGTTTGTTTTCATAGAAAAATTTTTTTCCCGCCCAATTTTTCTAAAAACAAAGCTTCTGGAAGATAGTTATTCTGTGACATCTGGTATTTCTGGAATGCGTACCTACATATCTCCAAGGGGAGGCATACTTCAATTTGAAAAGTACAGTTAGGCTGTATCAGAAGTTAGTGGTGAGGTGCCAGGGTGGTTCAGTCGGTTAAGTCTCTGACTTCAGCTCAGGTCATGATCTTGTGGTCTGTGAATTCGAGTCCCTCTTCAGGCTCTGTGCTGACAGCTCAGAGCCTGAAGACTGCTTCAGATTCTGTCTCTCTCTCTCTCTCTCTCTCTCTCTCTCTCTCTGCCTCTCTGCCGCTCATGGTCTGTCTCTGTCTCAAAAATAAACATAAGGAAAAAAAAGAAGTTAGTGGTGTTTTCTTTTTTTCTTATGCCAGGTGGTTTCACAAAGATAATTTTTCAAAAATTAAATTGATTAATTCAGTTTACATTGATTAATTCCTCAATAATTATTTGACTAAGCTTTGATCACAAATGTGTGTGCCAGTAGTAAGTGGCTAATTATTAATTTGTATGGTTGAGATACAAAACAAACTAAAACTGTTATGATATGTAGAAATTCTTAGCACATGATAATTTTTTTTTAAGTAGCCTTAAATTTATGTTTTTGGGGGTGGCACCTGGTGGCTCAGTCAATTAAGTGTTGGACTCTGGATTTTGGTTCAGGTCATGACCTCACCGTTCATGGGATAGAGTCTCCTGTTGGGCTCTGTGCCCTTTGCTACTCCCAGTCCCCCCCACCCGCACTCCTCCCCTCTTTTTTTTTTTTAAGTTTTTATTTATTTCAAGAAAGAGAGAGAAGGAGGGGAAGAGAGAGAGGGAGAGAGAGAATCCCAAGTAGGCTCTGTGTTGTCATCTCAGAGCCCGATGCCGGACTCAAATCCACGAACTGTGAGATCGTGACCTGAGCTGAGATTAAGAGTCAGATGCCCAACCAACTGAGCCACCAGGCACCCTTCCCCTCAGTCGCTCTTAAATTATTACCCAGTATTTATTCTCTTCTTAGTGTCTATCACCTTCTAAAATTATACTCTATTAATTTACTTGCAGACTACCATGTAAGCTTCATCAGCGTGGGGACCTTTTCTTTGTATTACCTGGCGTAGTAAATACTGAATATTTGTGATTATCTGGACAACCTTCCATTGGCTCCATGTGAGTCTCTTAGCAAGTCTTTGAGGTAGACACTATTACTTTGCTTTCTTCCAAGGGTTAGTGTCTTAACTATTGGTGTATTAGGGCCTTTTAGCAAGTCCCCAATAAATGTTTGTTTGAAGAATGAAGAATTCTCATTTTGCAGATAAGGAAGTCTGAACATTTAAAGAAGCCAGCTGACATTCTCCATTGTTATAAAGTATGTAAATGGCACAGTTGGGTCTCAAACATTTGTCTTCAGCCTCTTGGCTCCTAGCTATTTGCTATTTCCATTGTAATTTGTTGCTTCCTTAATGGAAGCAAGTTTCTCTGTTAAAAATACCCTAGGGGTGCCTGGGTGGCTCAGTTGGTTAAGCATATAACTCAAGTCATGATCTCACAGTTTGAGTTTGAGCCCTGTTTTGGGCTGTGTGCTGACATCTCAGAGGCTGGAGCCTGCTTTGGATTCTGTCTCTCTCTCTCTCTCTTCCCCTCCCCGGCTCACGCTCTGTCTCTTGGTCTCAAAAATAAATAAACATTAAAAAAATGCCCTAGAAGAAAAATTTTGGATGGTGCAACTTTTCAGATGGTGCCTACTCCATCCCACAATAACTGATGGGATAGAGAATATTTAGTTAGGTGCTCAGAAACTGAATCAGGTAAAAAAAATTTTTTTTAAATGCTTGTTTATTTTTAAGAGACAGAGACAAAGTGTGAGCTGGGGAGGGGCAAGAGAGAGGGAGAGAGATACAGAATCTGAAGCAGGCTCCAGGCTCTGAGCTGTCCGCACGGAGCCCAATACAGGGGTCTAACTCACAAACTGTGAGATCAATACCTGAGTGGAAGTCAAACGCTTAACCGACTGCACCATCCACGTGCCCTAGTTTTTTTTTTTTTTTTTTTTTTTTTTTTTTAAGGCATGTAATCAATATATATTTTCATTGAGCTCTTTGATTTCTTTATTGTTCAGGCAGTGCTAGTATGGACTCCATTCACATCTTACTGGAAAACATTGACATAATAAGGTTGGAAATGTCATTTTAACACATTTACTATTGTCATTGCTTAGTGGTGTCTCTCTACCTAGCCAAGGCCTACTTATCCTTCATTCAGTAAATAGAAAGCTTTTTGAGCCTAAGACTTTACCTCGGTAGTGCTATTTAGTAGGGACAGTCCAGCTACTCTTTGACTTAACACTGTTTGGGCTCGAATTCAGGCTTTGTTGCTTGCTAATTTTGTGATCCCAGAAAATCTTCAAGTCTCAGTTTTCTCATCTATTAAATGGACATAAAAACAGTACATATTTCCAAGGATTGTCAGAAGAATTAAACAATGTAGTGCATAAATAAGCCCTTAGCCTAGTACATAGCATTTGATGAGTAGTCAAAGCAGCTAGCTGTTATTCTTTTATATTTTTGTAGCACTAGTACCTAAGCACAGAGCCTGGCGTCGTAGTCATCTGAGAATGTTGGTTAGATGAATCCAGAGGCCGTGTTATCCTCTAGATCTTCAACACATTTTAAATAGGTTTATCCCTGTCATCACTTTCCTTGAAGTTATACCAGAATCAAGAATTGTACCTAATGCTTCTCCTAACATTTGTCATACATTGCTTCGCCAAACCCAATTCCTGCCCTGGAGCTATTTGACAGAATTTCCAATATAGATGAATTCTTTCCACTTAAATTATTACAAACATGAAAAAGTATATTGTTGAGAGAGCCTCTGCTTTCTGCTTGGATTTTAAATTGTCAAATGCTTATGGGTTAAGGATGATGCCCTCGCAAAAGCTGGTCTTTTTCTCTGAGGCCGTGTTATCCACTAGGAGTCCGTCTCCTGAGCATCTACCTCTTGATCCTGGCATGCTATGTTATCTCGTTTCCCTCGTTGATGGAAACATATCATTTTTCAATATTGCCTTTAAGCTGAGAAACTCAAAGATACACATGGATTTTAGGAGTCAGGAGGATATATACCATCTGCTGCCTTCTTTTGGATTTGTTGCTGCTGTAGGGAAAGCCCAGCACGTTTTCTGTTTGCCAATTATAGGGGAAGTGATTGGGGAGTCTTTAGAAAAGAATGAAGTTATCATTTCATGGGCATATGTTGTTCACACAGATAGAGAATCTACATCTTTCAAGTTTCAGTATTGTGTTTGAATAAAGCAGAGATACTGAAGTGGCACTAATCTTGTCAGAAGAAAGTATGGCTTTGTTATCTAAGATGCTCATCTAAAAAAAGACAAAAAAGCATAGAGAACTTCAGGGAATAATCTGTAGTACAAATCCCTGTGTTTTTAACCTGTTTATCAGTCAGTGTCCTGTTGCCTTATGTGTGGAGTTCTTTTTCTTTATAGTCACAGGCTCTGTGAAAAGAGAAGTTCTCATTTTAGTCGGATGATAGAGGAGAGTTGCATCAAGCGTTAGAAAAATGATACTGGGTAATCAAGTTTTTAAAAATGTGAACAGTGACATCAGGTAAACTAGAATACATCCACTCCTTGATCTTCCCAGAGCCAGATACCAGATTAATTGACTCATTTACCCATGAGGCAAAGAGGAAATGAATTTATCAGAAGCTTTCTTAACTGACTTCTGCTTGCTCTGCTCTCCATGTGAACTCAACCATTTCTCCACGAAACATATCTGACTCACCACATGTTGCTCACTGCTAGGTAATGGGTCACTCTCTAGCCCCCCTCACGTCTCCCATCCCAGGAACTGAGTGGTGTGTTTTCCAAGACCTGGTTGTTCTTGGTTCCATACCCATGTATGCCATTGTACTGTATTATGAAATTAAGATCATGTAGACCAAAAGTATGATTTGTAAGAAAGGATTCTTTGTTTCTGTGGAAACAAGGTGCATGATTTGAAAATCATTGATAAAATGAGTTGGTAAAAAGAAAATTGCTGTTGAATTAGATGTCAGACCACTTTAATGGATTAGCAAAATAATAAAAATTTAGAAGGATTTTTAGAATGCTTGATTCCTTTGCAAGTGTTTTCAACCTCTTGCTTTACTTTAAAGAAATCACAGCTGTAAGTCTTACGTGATCCATTGTGGTTATGTGTTGTTCAGGAAAGAAGACAAAGTTCTCTAATCCACGCATCTGTATATTCAAAGGAGCACGTTGAACCTGAATAGAAAGATTGGAGAATGAATGTACATCTGCATGTTCTAAGGTAAAATAAAATGCCACATGTATATATGTATATTTTGGGGGTTTATTTTATGCTCCTTTGCCAAATAATTGGCTATCTTTAGATACCAACCAAGCCAGGTGAGAGGGCGTTTACTCATAAGCCCCATGGGATTGAAGGTGGAAATGTAACAAAGAGAGATCTGAGTTGCCCAGGATCATGTGACGTCCCTTCCCAAGGCCTCAGTTTCCTTTTCTCTGAAACCAAACTGTTGGATCGAACAAACCTCTGAGTTCCTTCTCATTCTCATATTTTATTTTTATTCATTTCAAATTGGCAAGTGACTGTTGGATAGCTCTGCCATTTCCTGTACTTCTGTCAGCTGTACTTTTTTGAACATTGTATTGACCCTAGAATATTTGTTTGATTTCCATCCTGATCTCTTGTTAAACATTCAAAAGACACTCGTCTGGAGGAGAAATCCAGATTTAGTTCAGTTCGGCTTATACCCATATTAGAGCATGCCACTCCCTTGCTTAGGATCCTTCAAGAGCTCACGATCAAACACAGGGCACATTTCTTAGCATGCATCTGAATTCACCCGTAACACATGCCTGCACATAGCACCCATGCCTGATTCTGTGTACTTCTGTTACTGCCGAAGGGCTGTTCTATGCCTCTAGGATTTTGCTCATACTGTTTCCTCTGTCTAGAATGCTCCTCCTCTCTCTCTCTCTCTTTTTTTTTTTTTTTTCAGGTGAACCCCTTCGTGTCTTTGTGCTTTCTTCTTCAGGAAGCCTTTACCTGATTCCCGTAGGTCAGGCAGTTGGTTCTACTGTGTGTTCCTCGGAGATCTAAATCTCCTTCCACCATTTTAATATTCCACTTCTTCCACTAAACCATAAACTCCTTGAAGAAAAGCACTGTCTTATTTATGTTTGGCCCAATACTTGCAGTTTCTAACATGAGGAGGTTGTTCAAAAATGTTTGGTCAAATGCACTGTTGCAAACAATAGAAATTTGGAACTGAATATAAAGGAAATATCCAGACTACCTAGCTCGAAACTTTCATTTTATGCATGAGGAAACTGAGGCCCAGAGCAGTTCACAACTGAGCCCAGTGTCTGTTATCAGTACCGGAAGCTACGACTTGTCTTGCTGTGCCTTGGCATTGGCTTTACTCCCTGGAATTCCCCAAACTCAAGAGCATCTGGCTCATAAATTTACAGGAGAATTTATTTATTGAATAAGACATTAGAAACTGGCTTCACGAGAGAAGGTGTTGGAATGATTTTACCCTAGCTCAGATTCCAAAATGAACAGAGGTGAAGGTCTAGTCAGTTGGCCTTTTCCCCAGTTATCTAACTGAGCATCCTTCTGTCTACATTCCATTGTAGCTACCACAAGCCATTATTGAGAGATACTTCTTGATGTTTCTCTTCAGGGTCTCATGCAGTGATCACTCAGTCTTCTTCTAGAGGCTTGAATCTTTGTGATATATGGCCAATTACCACTTGAATGCCTTCATATAGATCAAACCTCTGCTGATATTGATTAGCAGGTAACCTCAAGGTTACATCAAGCTCAAGGATTCTATCTTTGACTTTCCAACTATACCCCAATTCTAAATGGAAAATTGTAAAACGTTTTAGTAGAAGGAATGCAGGGTGTCATTGAGCAGAGGATTAATCATTATAAAGGCACTGCTTAAAAGGAAATTAAAGAGGGAGAAGAATGACGGATAAGACAAGCTTTAAAAACCCAAGCCTTAAAGGTAGGTGTCACTTAAGCTAGTGTCCACAAAGTTAGAGATAATTTATTATCCAGATTGGAACACTTGTGGGAATGGAAAAGAGGACTGTTAGTAGTGACACCAGTGCAAGCCAGACTGCTCCGGTGAAATCAGGACATAGGATTACCCTGAATAGTTCGCCTCATCCTTTTGTGGTTTCCTCGCTTCAGGAACATTCTCCCAGACAAGACAAGCCCAGCAGTTGGGCTGAGATGGTCAGATGAGCTTCTGCTGTAGTTTTAGCCTGTTCCTGCTTCAGCCTGGTCCCGATGTCCCACTTTGGTATATCTCTACTCCCTAGCGGCACACGGTTTCATTCTTCCGCTTGTTACACAGTTTCTGACCCTAGCGGTGTTCAAACTAATTTTGGTGTTATTCTAGATTTTAGGTATTCACTAAATGTCTTTAAGTTTTGGAAAATAGATTGTAAACTTTTAATTATCTGACTTGTCACAGCCAAGGAAAGCCTGAGAAGAAAAATACATTCAGAGGAAAATGGCGCTGTTTTAAGTCACTACGTTTTGGAGTAACTTGTTATGCAGCAACAGATAGCTAGTACAGTGTCCCCCCCAACAGGGTCAATTTCAGTCACAGCCCTGGTCCTTTTTCTTTTACCCTGGAGTGGTGGACAAGTTACCAAAGTTGCACAGTTAAGAGCACTACGACTCAGATTTGGTCTTCTTACTCTTAGATCCCGGTTTGTTTCTTTCTCTCATTATTCACATGCAGATCTCCGGAAGTTTCATAGAATCCTTGCTCAAGTATTCAGAACTACTGATTGGATGGGGCGCCTGGGAGGCTCAGTAGGTTGAGCGTCTAACTTTGGCTCAGGGCATGATCTCGCGGTCTGTGAGTTCGAGCCCCGCGTCGGGCTCTGTGCTGACAGCTCAGAGCCTGGAGCCTGCTTCACATTCTGTTTCTCCTTCTCTCTCTGCCCCTCCCCTGCTCATGCTGTGTCTCTCACTCTCTCAAAAATAAATAAAGATTAAAAAATTAAACTAAAACCAAAACAAAAACAAAACCTACTGATTGAAAACAAAACAAAAACTTCGGCCTTTTTCTTCTTGCTGCGTACCGCCTGTATCTGAGTCAGAGGACAACTTAAGATTTGTAATTTTTTTAGTGAAATACTAGTGATACTGTCTACATTTGGGAACTTATGCGTTTCCTTTCAGTGAGCAGCGCAGGGCACTTGCGTGGAAGGACCTCAGTGTGAACTCGACTGTTATGCATTGCTCCCCGAAGTCCTGCTGAGAGAATCGGTATTCCAATGTTAGAGACAGTCGAACCATTTATTTTGCCAGATTCTCTAGGCTTTATTGTGGTATCAAAGCACACCAGGAGTTAGCCACCCACTGGAATTTATTACTCTGATTCTGGGTAGAAATGCCTGGATGAAACTAGTTTAAAATGATGCCCTAAACTTTGAAATGAGGAGTGGTCATGAATAGAACCATATCTATCAGCTGTTGTGAAGTCATTGTCAGGGGCACCATCGGTTTGTTGTTGTTCCATGTTCTTTCATTATGATAAATTCTTTGCAGTTCCAAGGTAGGAATTGATGTATTTCCTTGGTGCACTGGGCACGTGTCCTTTCTAATAAACAATAAGAAATGTGTAGCATTTTGTTGCTTTGCCTGCTAGGAAATGCAGCTATTTTATGATTGATTATATAGTAACTATCCTTAGCCTAAGTTTGCTGCTAAGTTTCTTTTTGGGTATTACATTGTATTACTTGGAACTTGTAAAAATTATTTTCTTTTAGTTTTTTTTTTTTGTGGTTGCTTAATTAATTTTCTTTGAATATTTCTTGTGATTTTATTGTTTTTAATGCCTCTGTATTTTAAACTATGACATTTTTGGAAGTATGTGGTGAGATGTTTGAGAAAAGATTTTACTAAGTTAAACAAGGAATATTTATTTCATTTTTTCCACCCGTATTGTGAAAGCCTAGTTACAGGAGATTGAAATATTTTCCTTTGATGATTTATTTCTTTATATATATATATATTTATAAATATAAAATATTTCATATTTCATATATTTTATATATATATATATACATATATATATATATATAGAGAGAGAGAGAGAGAGAGCGCACGCAGGATCAGGGGAGAGAGTGGCAGAGAAAGAGAAAGAGAGAGGGAGAATATTAGGCAGGCTCCACACTGAGTGTGGAGCCCAATGTGGGGTTTGATCCCACGATCCTGGGATCATGAAATGATCTGAAATCAAGACTCAGATTTTCAACTGAGCCACCCAGGTGCCCCACCCCATTAGATAATTTTAGAATAAAAAGGTAAGTAGACCTTATTTGTCTTCATCCAGTTGTTGAATACAATTTTGTAGCTGGGACAGTCATGGGATCCTTGCTCTGCAAAGCAGAACTGGAGTTGCAAGTGAGCACAGTAAGGTGGTGGCCAGCTTGTACACAGAGCGGTGGTCTCTGGAGGAGAGCCAGCGGGGGCCCGCCATGTGCAGTTTTGGACACCGTTGCTGCTGAGTGGGGTCCAAGTGGTGTTTTCAGCGGAGAAGCCCTGCTCTGTGGTTGACATGGTTCCTGCCTGAGAAGCTCCTTAGCCTGCCTCTCACTCTCTCGGCTGTTCTGCAAGCCGCCTAGTATCCTTTAACAAGTGTTTCTTATTACCTGCTTAACCTGTCACAACAGATTTTATACTGTGCAACTACGAAGCCTGACCAACACAGACCTATACACATACGTGCCTCAGGGGCAGCTTGATAACAAAAAGGGCTGTCGCGGCTCAGTATAAGCATCAGGGTGCCGTGGGGCACGTGGGAAGAGGAAAGTGCATGCCCTTCTATAAAGGCATCCAAATCCAATTTTTAAAAACATTCTCTTCTCCCAAAGTAACTCGGTTGCATTTGCTCTCTGAATTCGGCTTGTAGGGCTACCATGTGTGATGTTTGACACCCAGATTTAATGGAGTCGAGTTATTTTTTATGCTTATATGATTTATATAATTCCTTACTTGTCTTTTTTTCTAACTTTGCATTTTCCACCTCTATATTTTGCCATCTTAGCAACATGAGCTGTGACTTTGTGGATGCTCTGGAGTTTCTCAGAGATTAGCTCGTATGGATTTTCCTTGTGGTGAGGCCAGTTGTGTTCCCAAGTCAGAAGGAAAGAATCATCTCTGATGTTGTTGGCCAATAAGAGGAGCACTTATCTCTGGCAAATCCTTGTCCCTATGTCACAGAGAGTGGGCTCCCCGGGAAACTCTGTGTTCTAAGTGTATTTTCATGTCCCAAATAGTTTCAGACTTGCAACTTCTTTTAAAACACGACGGGCGCCTGGGTGGCTCAGTCGGTTAAGTGTCCGACTTCGGCTCAGGTCATGATCTCACAGTCTGTGAGTTCGAGCCCTGCGTCGGGCTCTGTGCTAACAGCTCAGAGCCTGGAGCCTGCTTCAGATTCTGTGTCTCCCTCTCTTTCTGCCCCTCCCCCACTCATGCTATGTCTCTTCTGCTCTCAAAAATAAATAAAAACATAAAATCTTAAAACACGAAACTGGAAACCTAGCTAACCTTTCTAATCCTAGGAGACAGCAAGAATGGGGTTCTGTTCCAAGTGATGTGCTGAAAATTGCATCTGAAAGAGTGATTATTAGTGGACCTGTTGGCCAGTTTTCAGAATGACAGGTGTACTCAGGAAAACTGTCATCTATTTCCTTCTTGCTCTCAAGAGCAGGTTAGCTTTAGTCCTTTAAAGAGCAAGATTCAGCACCTACTAATATTCTCTGTGTTTCAGCCAGAGAGATGCAGTGCTTGAAGCCAACATTTTATTTGTGTTTTGAAAACTGTATTTGAATTGCATCCTGTCTTGTGATTCATATGTACATAGCCTCCTTCCTTCTCATTGGAACGCTGCATCTACTGGCCTCATTATCTCTAATAGACCTTTTAGTTCTCTCAGGGTTATGTGGTTTCAAAGTATTACAAACTCATTCATGTCACTCTAATTTAAACATGATATTGTTGTTATTACTGCATCTATTTTATAAACTACCTCTTGGCTTCCTTTTCTATGTATTGTGTGAATGAGAAGTGGAAGATAACATTCCAATCAACTTTGGAACTAAAAAGTCTGGGTAATTGCATTTGACAAATGTCGAAACCTCGGATCTCAAATACTTGCAACACTCTCTTCCCTGACACCAGCAATAATGGAAATGTCATGGTGCTAATGAAGAGTTTCTACCGCAGGCCCTTGAATGGGGTCCAAATAGTCATCATCAGGCATAAACCATTTAGATTTCTTGGTATTTCTTTACCCTTCAACTCAAGTTCCATTTTCTTTTTCAGGATGACAAAGATGTATTTGTTCTAGGTATAAGTCCTGGAATCTTTGAAAAAGGCAAAAACAAGGGGAGGAGGATAGAGAGAGTGTGGGAATAAAATGAGATGATAATGGTTGTGTGTTTAAGAAAGTCAGTCTTACGTGATTTGTTTTCTTTAGCTTCTACAGATGCAAGAGGAAAGATGACCACCAGGGGTGTCATTCTCGAACAGGGAAAGTGTTGCTTTAAAGTTGTAGATTCTCAGGGATGGAAGAAGGTTAGAGATGGTTTTGTCTAATCCCCTTGATTTGCAGTCAGGGCAGTGTCCTTTATAAAGTGGTAGTGACCGACCATTAATGATAGATCTGAGGTTTCAGCATTTGAAAGGGTGTGATTATGAGGTAGGAGGAAGTTGGTAGAGAAACAGATTCTCTATGAAAATACAACTCACAGCTTCTTGGAAGGGAATAGCAAGGAAGTGAAAGTAAATACCTTTAGTGAGGGACATTAATCACCAGTGGCAGAAATATAGCAGAATAACATTTTTTTGAAATATCTCCTGATTTATTTTCCTTCCCTCCCCTCCCCTCCCCTCCCCTCCCCTCCCCTCCCCTCCCCTCCCCTCCCCTCCCCTTCCCTTCCCTTCCCTTCCCTTCTTTAATTACTTTTGTATTTACCCCCTGCAGCACTTTTAACATTAATTCTAAGGCATGGCTTTCAACGTGGGTAATTTTTCCTGCAGGGCACATGGGCAGTATTTGAAGACATTTTCTGTTGTCACAATTGGGGAGATTGCTATTGACATCTAGTGGGTAGAGACCAGGGATGCTGCCATGCATAGGACATCCCTGATCTGCCAAAAATGAAAGAATTTCTGATCCAAAATGTCAGTAGGATTTATCAACCTCAGTACTATCTAACCTGATGCTTACTGGAAAAGGTAAGAGTTTAGGGGATACTCGGAAGGAAGGAGAAGATATGATTTGGCTACTTATCAGTATCATGTGTCATGACACTCTCCATGAGACTCATGGCCTCTCCGATGGAGAGTATGTCACTGCATAGGACATCCAGCTACATTTCTGAATCTATCAGGGCCCTAGCAGGAGACATATGCAACTCTCAAATGCCAAATGAGACAAGTTTAATAAAGGACCTATTTAGGGGCACCTGGGTGGCTCAGTCGGTTGAGCGTCCGACTTCAGCTCAGGTCATGATCTCTCAGTCTGTGGGTTCGAGCCCCGCGTCGGTCTCTGTGCTGACAGCTCAGAGCCTGGAGCCTGTTTCGGATTCTGTCTCCCTCTCTCTCTGCCCCTCCCCCACTCATGCTCTGTCTCAAAATTAAATAAACATCAAAAAAAAATTAAAAAAAAGAACCTATTTAGAAAAAAAATAAGGGGTGTACTCGTGTCTTGAAGACAGCAACAGTGGTCTGAAGTGGGGAAGAAAAGGGTGTGGTTATTGGAACCCATTGATATCTCTAGCTGTAGGAAGAATCTTTGGTAGAGGAAGAAGTCCCTGCCAACCCACGCCCCAGTAGGAAGGAAACCAGGGATTACACACTCTTATCTTGGTCTCTTCCTACCCTCTGGTCTCTTGCTGGTAATTCCTTTTAGTCAATTCAACTGGAAACCAGAAAATACTGAGTTAATAGAGTCTTTACAAGTCAACCTCTTGGAACTCAGAACAGGGTAGAGAAGGGGTCTGTAGGGGGAAAATGGAGAACATCTAAAACAACTATGTTCATGGATGTGCTTCGATTTTATAACATGGAATCTGGGCTGTACTACACATAATTTGTGTGGCCTTGAGCAGGTTACTTAACTTTTCTGTAAATTAGTTTCCTCTTCTGTATTTTGCTCTACCTCGTGTAGTTGCTTTGAGGGTGAGAGGTGATAATGCATATAAAACACTCATAATAGTACCAGGTATATCATAAGCACCCAGCAAATGTTAGTGGTTAATTTTCCTGGCAATTTGTTCTCCAGCAGGACATATAGCAGGGGCTGTGACTTGAGGATGCTGTAAAACTGTATTTGCTCTCCGTATTCAGGAGTATGCCTTGCTAGGGGAATCCTGAACACGAGTAGGAGAATTAGTTAAACTCTACACTATTGTACCATTGATTTCACACTTAGTTAATTTCCCATAGAAGTCTGCTACCATCTTCTTTAGAGGATGCCTTTGAGAATTGCCCTTGTAAGAAAAATTAGTCACAATTAAAGCAAAACTGTATTGCTCAGTTGTAAATTAAATGACTAATTTTAGGATCTCATTGCTGCTTTAATGTTCAGTGATTGGATTGGGTGGCTTAAACTCATAATTGGGCCCTTCACTTAGTTTGGGAACAAAAACTGGTCTGTGCTGTTGTTTGGTGCATGGACGCTATTGTGTGCTTCCTCTGTCTGCCCTGCCTCCTTTCAGGATGGAGGCACCGATTTCCCCAGGTGTTAGAAGTGTTGGTGGTTGACAGCTTTCAGTGACTGCCTCTCTGAGAATTGTCACCTCCAACATGCCCCAATATTGGTTAATATGACATACAAAGGCCTGGCTGCCTTGCCTCCACTTGAGACATTTTTAAGGGGTCATCCCAGCCCCTAGTTCCCTGTGGGACCAGCAGAAGCTTTTGCTGTGACTGCAGTACAGCCTAATTGCACAATTATCCCCCACCCCTACCCTGGCCAATTCTGCTTTCCTCCCTCCCTCCAGGTGTTCATCCCAGTCATCTACTCCGATATATTTCCTTTCATGCAAATCTCCATCTAGCAGTCTCTTTCCAGACAAATTTTACCTGAAACATTGGGGATCAGGAGTGATGTTTTATGAACCGCTCTTCTGACTGTTGTGCCATCTGGAATGCTCAGTAGGTACTTCTCGAGATGAACAATAGCACTTGAAAAGTTGACTCCATAGGACTCTGGGTTTGGGGTGATATGATTTTCACAAGAGTCACCCTTTTAATCTCCAGGATTGCTTTGGATGCCAGACCATTTTCCTCCTTTCCTCCACCAAGGCCACATTCTCCATCAGAGAGGAGAGCTTTTCCTGATAGAAGAGAACTCTGCTTTAGGTCTATAGTGGTTGAGTTCCCTCTGCAGCACTTCCATTCTAAAGACCAATCTGATTTGGAATTTTTAAAAATTTATTTATTTTTATTTTGTAAAGTTTATCTACTTTGAGAGAGAGAGAGAGAGAGAATGAGCAGGGGAGGGGTAGAGAGAGAGAGAGAGAGAATCTCAAGCAGGCTCTGCACTATTAGTACATGGAACCAGATATGGGCCTCGATCCAAGGAACCACGGGATCATTATCTGAGCTGAAACCAAGAGTTGGACGCTTAACCGACTGAGCCATCGAGGCGTCCTTGATTTGGAATTTTTATTATGGAATTATATATTCCAGTTAACCAGTGCATAGACAGGCTCCATTTGTACCTTGCACAGTGAATCCTTGAGTTTATGCCACATTTTATAGGGTTCATGTTCTGTCTTTGTCTATTTGGGTTGTTAAAATGGCATTGAGTCGCCTATACAAGCATTTATTTCTTACAAATCTAGAAGTTGGAGAATCCAGGATTATGTGTAGCAGATTTGCTGTTTGGTGAGGGCTTCCCTGTGCATCTCCTTGCTGTGTCCTCACTGAGAAGAGAGGACAAGGGAGCTCTGTGGGGTCTCCTTTATAAGAACTCATCCCATTGATGAGGCCCCACCTTCATGACCTGCTCACCCCCCTAAGGCCTTGTCTCTCAGTACCATTACATTGGACATTAGGACTTCACCATGTGGATTTTGGTGCGGCACAAACGTTCAGATGATGGCAGGTTCCCACTGAAGAACTGCCATTTTAAAAACCAATTTGACTTGGAATTGTTATTATGGGATTATATATTCCAATTAACCAGCAAAGAGGCAGTAAAGCTCCATTTTGTACCCTGAGCAGTGAATCCCTGAGTTTGTGCCAGATTCTATAGTGTTAATATATGCTTAGAGCTCGTTAGGCAGAAATGTCCCCCAGAACGGGGCATAAAATGATGGTAGTGCTGTTACTTCATGCCCTCAGTAAGGTTCTTACTCTATTTTAACCTTGCGTTAGGAGAGTTTGTTTGCCGTATACTGTTAGGATTAAGAGAAAATGTAGCTTCATTAGCAAAGTCCACCTCAAGAGATAGCAATGCCTTGGTAGCTTGCAGATGTCCGAAGCATTGGGCTGACTTTACTCAGCCAGGGGACATACTTCAGTTTTGCCAACTGGTTGCAGCAGGTGTGATGGCAATGGCGTTGCCCACAGCACAGACTTTAGAGTGTGAGCCATGAGCTCTCCTTTTAATGGCACTAACTTGATTGTACTCATGGCTTTTATGAAGATCTGCCAGGCTTTCGGGCAGGTTCTGTTCACATGCAAGTAAGGCAGTGATGCTTTCTCATATGGCTAAAAGCTGGTCATACTCTGATATTTCCACTGTGGCACCTGTGCCCCAATTCAAGCTCTTGCATCATAATCAAGTCCCATCATCTAGTTTTTAAATTTAAGGCCTACAGCTGCAACTAAGTTAGGAGACATTGTAGGAGATGCCGTGGCAAAGTCTTATTTATAGTGGTATTTTCCTGGGGGCCCAGACCTCAAAAGGGAATTGTTCCATGGAGCCCTACCAGTATAGAGTCTCAGTGGGTTGGTCTAAGAATTAAATGAGTGAAGGAATTGAAAATACAAACTGTAAAACATTAAGGGTAGTGTTAAAAGCCAAGTGCAAATAGCCTCACCTAGTAAGTGAGGAGTGAGCTCTGCCCCGTAGGCTGAAGTATATGACACCTGTTGGTACAGCAAACAAATATATAATCTCAATTCTGGATTAAGGCAACCTTATTGAAAAGGAGGGATCAGTGCATTATCTAAAAACACTTAGGGCTTTTTCTTTTCCTTTCCAATTTTGCTTTAAAAATTTTTTAATGTTTATTTATATTTGAGAGAGACAGTGCGTGAGTGGGGGAGGGGCAGAGAGAGATGTAGACAGAATCTGAAACAGGCTCCAGGCTCTGACCTGTCAGCACAGAGCCTGGCATGGGGCTCGAACCTATGATCTCAGCTGTGAGATCATGACCCGAGCCAAAGTTGGATGCTCAACCGACTGAGCCACCCAGGCGCCCTTCCAATTTTGTCTTCAGTTGGTACGTCGCCTCCTTTAAATCCTCGGTAAGATGTACACAAACACTCACACGTTAGAGATGATTATAAAATGTTGGTTTTGAAATGGGCAACTGATTCTAACTGGGATCAGGTTTGAGAGAAATATTTACAAGAGAGGTTTGTGAAAGGGAAAGAATGCAATTGAATTCCAAGTAGACAGGACCCAAGCAAACTTAAATTGTCCACATGGCTCTCAGACAGAGAGATGCTTTCATGACCCTGGAGGATTTGATGAGTCAATTTAAATCTATACACTGTGACGAATACGGTCTGTTAGACCGGGGCACGGATGCATGTTTCAGCCAGTAGGAAAGACGCATTCCTGTTAGAGGGATGAGACCCAAAGGAGAACTGGTTGAAAAAGTTAAATGTTCATCTACATCTGAACATGATACAATTCACATAAAGAAGATGAAGAAATACGTCATTGGCATACCTGAAATGAAATGTAAATATACAGTTATAACACTGCTGAGAGTCACGTTTATGGACTCTGGTTATTGCTGACCAAAGGGGACATGGAAGAGTGTGGTCTATTGTGAGAGCTGATCCTCAGGTGATCCTTGAGGACCTGGGTCCAGTTTCAGGTGCTTACAATGGAAGTTGCCTTTGGGGGACAAAGTGCCACGTTTAAAGGGAGCGTGATAATAATAGTTGGTAGTCTAGGTGAACAGTGAACAGTGAGCAGGAAGAGAGAGAGTGGGGAATCCAAGGAAATGTAATGAGGCATTAACAGGAGGGTGGACCCTAGAGATGGCGAATTTAAGGTTGGGTGCTACTTGGAAGTCTAGAAAGGCAGTTGCTTCGCAAAGACTGTTCAGGCCTCATGCCACAGGACAAGGCTTCCCAGGCAGACTCCAGTACGTTGGCGAGTACAAGCTAGTGCAACTCAGAGTTCTAGTTTTGGAAGATATCTTGGAGAACCATGCAAATTTTAAAAATAGAGACACTACACCAGAATATAAGGTTCAAATCCAGATAGAAAATAAACTGTGATTGGATGGTGGGGGCATAATCACTCCCAAGATTATCAGGAGTCTATTTCTTACAACTCAGGCACCCTTTGAGCAAAGTTTCCATAGATATACTTGCTATTGATAGCAGCAGGCTGTCCTAACAACCAGCTGATTCCAGCAGAATGGCTTATCTAGCGGTTCTTAAGTCACCAACTCGGTAACATAAGCAGATATAATCTGATTTTTTACTATATAATTCACTCTTTAATCTTTTCCATTAGTGCTTGGGATGCCTGGAGACTCATTTACTTTGCATCTGTTTTCATTATTCTTGCGAGTCGTGAATCACTTCGCTCCATGAACAGCAGGTTCTCTTTCAAAATCAGATCAATATGTCTAACGGGTTTGCAGAGCGAGTACGTATGATCAATGCATTATTTATCACAGAATTGTCTGTGTGCACTTTTTTCTTGAAATCCTTTTTAAAAGGCAGCACTCTAGGTATGCGTGTAGATAATATGCATAGTAATCAGGAAATTAGTAATTTATAAATTAAACATTAAATTGGACTAGAAATTAAAAGAAACTCTTCCGGGGCACCTGAGTGGCTCAGTCAGTGAAGCACCTGACTCTTGCTTTCAGCCAAGGTCATGATCTCACAGTTCGTGGGATCAAGCCCCGTGTTGGGCTCTGAGCTGACAGAATGGACCCTGCTTGGGATTCTCTCTCTCTCTCTCTCTCTCTCTCTCTCTCTCTCTTTCTGCCCCTCCCCCGCATGCACTCTCTCTCAAAATAAATAAATAAACATTAAAAAAACCTTGTCTTCTTTCTCATCACCTATGAGGTTGTCTTATTGTTTTAGTGTTTTTATTTATTTTTATTTTTTTACTTTTGAGAGACATAGAGACAGAGCGTGAGCAAGGGAAGGGCAGAGAGAGAGGGAGACACAGAATCCGAAGCAGGCTCCAGGCTCCGAGCTGTCAGAACAGAGCCTGACACGGGGCTCGAACTCACAGACTGTGAGATCATGACCTGAGCTGAAGTCGGACGCTTAACCCACTGAGCCACCCACGTGCTCCTTATTGTTTTAAATGACAATGGTTTAAAATAGATCAGTGATAACAGAATTGAAGAGAAGTCTATATTCTTCTCCTGTATTGTTTAATGATATGTAATACTTGTCAGCAGAAATATATACATTTATATATGGCAGAAATCATAGAAATGAAAAGGAAAGTTAGAAATCCTACAGGAAAGGCTATAGTTAATGACAATGTGCCTTAAATTCGTGCGTGGGCTTCCTGGCTCTCAGATCAGAAAAGGGAAGATCTCTTTCTCTAGGCCAGACTTTTCCTGGCACTGAAATTGAGATTGTATAGTGCAGTGGTTAAAATAGTGGACTTCGGGCTCAGTAGAAGTTTTTTTCAATTCTAGCTCTCTCACTTATTAGCGTGGGTCCCTGGGTTAGTGATTTTAACTTTCTGAGTCTTAGAGTCTTCTTCAGAAAAATGCATACAGCAATACCTGTTCCCTAGAGTGACTGAGAAACGGAAAATAGGAGATGCACATGAAAGGCCCAAGGTAATGCGTACCACATGGTAACTGCTTAATAACTCTTAGTCGAAAGTGCACAACACATGAGATGATACAAACCATTATATCTCCTGCAGGTAAGATACTAGTCGAGGAGAAAATGGGAAAAAGCACAGGATTTGTGAAGGAATGGCGAAAACTTCATAAATCCAAAAAGTATAATTCTCTTCTCCCTGAATTTTTGTAAAGGTAAGGTGAATCCAAAGTGGTATTCAGGGCTCATGATAATTAATAACTGTTGCTAGCTTTTCTTTGTATATTTGTTTCAACGCTGTATAGAGGTGAAAACCCCACGTATTGACAAAGTGTCCTATTCTGAGAATAACACCTGAGCGTATTCACACTGAAGAAGGATAAACTGACAAATGTTTACAGCTGAGTAGTTTAAAGAAATACTTATCAGCTCTAAGTTAGAAGCTGGAGGCATGCTTCGTGTTTGAGAAGCCACAAGACTTCCCCTCCTTGCCCCAGATGGACTGGACCCTCAAACGGCGCACTTATTGGACACGTGGCTATGTATTGTGTTGTCTGATGGCACCTCAGCACCACCACTCCCTCCTTACACAATCTTTACTAGACTGTAGAGATTTCAACAACAGCATTTCCAAACTCTTTTTCCTGAATGGTTCTGCCATTCTTTTGACTGAAATCCACCCGGTTGAAATTTAAGCTGACTTTACTTAAGGCTGGCCTCTGGTGATAAAGACCAGCCCTTTGATAACACCATCTCCCCCACTGATTCTCTTGGGCTCACTTCTTCCCTTTTCGTCCTCTTGGTTGTTCCCTAGGGGATTTTAAAGCAGCACACTCTGCTGCTTGCTAGTGCTCACCAGCCTTACAGTCTCTCTGTATAAAAGCTTTATTTCCTGACTCCATTTATTTCCTGACTTTGTGAGTCCATTTTGAATCTTGGATTAAGTAGGTGATGAGGGTAGAGGCTATACTGCAGTGAAGGAGACTTTTCAGCTGAGTTGGCCAAAGCCAGGCACCCACCCCTTTGTTTCCTGCCAGGACGTTATACCTTAAACCTAAAGAGGCTATCTTAGTTTGTGAGTCAACCTAGTCAACTCAGCACTTGAATGAAGACTTCCATTCTTTTAGCAAACATTTATCAATGTGGCTATGGGCCATGAACTCTGCTAGGCACTGGAAGGGGGGGGGGTGGGTGATCATAAGGTGAATGAGCCACCATCCACGTCCTTAGGTTATCTGAAGTCCCGATCAGTGCAACAGGTGCCGTGATAGAGGGAAGCATAGAGGACTGCGAAGCCCATGCAGGGCATCCTGCCCAGGTCTCACTTAGTATCAGAATCAGGGAGACTTGCATTTGGAATTGGATTCTGTACCTTAAGAGCAGTGTTATTTCTGAGAACATGTTTGCACCTTAGTTTTTTTATCCACAGTAACTAGAAATGTAATTCTTACTGTAAGATTGTATCGAGCATTACATGAGATAATTTGTATAAGACGTTTACTATGGTGATCACTTCCAGTACTTAATGAATGGTTATTTTATTATTTCTGTAGACTAGCTGCATCTGTGATCTCTGCCTTCTGAGATGATGCTCTACTCCCTTTCCCTGCTGGTTTACATTAACAACTGTGGGCTCAGCGTTCAGAGGAATAGTGCCAAAGGCTCAGGGACACCCAGGACACCAACCCCTTTGTGCTGCCACATTAGTTGACTTGCATTTCCCATCTTATTTTATAAAATTGTGTCAAGCATCAGTTTACATGGCTTCCTTTGCTTGGAATTCTCTTCCTAGTCCTCTCCATCTACTTAAATCCTATGTGCCTTTAAGTTTGCCTTTGGAAGCCTCTTTCTCCTGCCACAGTCCACAGCAGCCTTCCACTCCTGGGGCTCCCATGCTGGCTCCTGTCAGCATATTCAGCTGATCCCACCACTTGGCAGCTACTTTATCACAATTTCCCACTTTCTTCTAATCTGTGAAGGGACTTTGCTTTATACTGTATTCCCGCCATGCTTTGCAAAGAGTAGGTAGTTAATAAATAGTTGTTGCTTGAGGGAGAATCTTATACACCTTCTGCCTCATTTTGCCTTGTGTCAGTTGGGAATAATTTTGGCTGCAAGCATAACTCCGTTAACAGTGGATTAACCCAAAGAACACTTGTTTACCAGACAAGAAGCCTGGAGAGAGGCAGTCCTACTGCTCGTTCTTTAGCTCTGTGATGTCATGGTATTGAGTCGGCATCTTGCAATTGTCTTGGCCTATCATATTTCTCATGCCTACTCGATTTCTTCTGCAGGCTTAGAAACCTCTTCTGCACACAACTGTGTCCAGTGGACAAGACGAGAGTGTACCTGCGTGTGTGTATAACATATATATATATATATTACACGCACACACACACACACACACAGAGAAAAGGAAATTGAGATTTCATTGAGGGTCATTCTCTGTTCTTTTATCAGGGATGAAAAAAGCTATCTCAGAAATCTCCTAATGTCTGTTGGCAAGAATGGGCTCCATGGAACCCTTAGCTGCAAAAGAGGCTGAATTACAAGTGCCTGCACTTTTCTGTTTTTATGGGCGGAGAAAGATGAGGGGTAAGGGTGCTGGCAATGGCTTTAGGTAGCTAAATGACAGTGTCTTCCATGTGTCCTTGGCATGCAACTGGCATAAATTAGTACTGCTGACATTATAACACTTTGGGAAAGAGCTCAGGGGAAGAAGCACATGGGAGGGAAAGCAGAGAGCTTCTGGAGTGGAACATGCAGTAGACTTCGTCCTTTCCAGGGGAGGCTTTGAAGTGTTAAGACTAAGTGACATAAGATGCCACTAAGGTAGTAATGCTAGTTAGGGAATGCAGGCTTGAGGAGAAGGACTGGTTCTAGGAGACCCATGAACGCATAGGTTTGGTATGGATTTGAGAGTGTGGATCATGGTCAGAAGCATTCAAAACCAGATGCAGGAGCAAGAGTAGCTGCTGTTGGAGTGTGGGGCTGGTGTAAGCAGTTTGGAGATAGTAGGTGAAATGTTCCCTTGACTATTCCCTTTGTTTTGTTTTCACAAACTGACCCAGAGACAGGGATTTGGGTATAGTTTCTCTGAAGGGTGATCTTGAGAAGACTGGGGAAGAAATGAGAAGGGAGGGGAAAAACCAATAAAGGTTATACTCATGAGCATATTGCCACTGTGGGCAATTGGGGCTCAGTACCACTGCGGATCCTCTAAGAGACCGTGTAGCACACACCCCAGAATTGTCCCACCAATGTAGAGAGGAAATTGAGATATTTATCTGCCAATTTTCATCTCTCATTGATGGGAGCCAATCCTGTAGGCATGATCTCCTTGGCCCTTCTTGCCTATCTTGCCACATGGAGCTAAACATGGTCCCACAGGTAGGTGATTCCCTTTGGCAGTGAGTCACAAGATGTCATTGGCAGGTATGAGAACTGATCACAGGTGGGATCTGGGATGTGCCGAGATAACAGGTGCAGGGCACCAACAGCTTCTGCTACAGAGAGCGCCTCCTTGGAGGAGGGTGGACAAAACCCCTAGCTCTATGGGAGTTTGGGTGATCCGAAGGGAAATAAGAGAGGAGGTTCAACAGCTTCTCTATTGTAGACACAGAATAAGCACTTGAGCACCTCCTGAGGGTGGAGGGAGGTAAAAACAGCTACTGTGTCCTGAATGACATTCTGAATAGATGGTGCTGTCTGCAGACACCTGTGGGTACATCTGGAACAGCTGAGTGAACTTGGAATGGAGTGAGTTGCAAAATTCTCCTTGAAGGTTAGGAATCCAAACTTTAAGAGTGGTGCAGTACATTGATACATTGCAAGCCCAGAGTCCCGCTGAAGGCATGATTTATGAGACCAGGAGTGGGTAAAAACCCCTACTTGGGTCAGCCACCCATGGCATGAGCTAGGGTGAAAAAAAAAAAGAGGAACAATCAGATAATCTCTTGAAAATTTAAACTCCAGGCTTGGAAATCTGCTAGTTTAAGCCATTTTCTGCCAGGACTGAACTGACGTGGAAGGAGAGACCTGATAATCTGTATATGTTTATTTACCAATAAATACCATTTTTAAGCTATAACTCACCGGGTCTCTGTTCCTTGTAACTAAAACAGCATAGCATAAAGCCCATGTTTTTCAATATTAACACAATGTAAATGGACTAAATGCGCCAATCAAAAGACACAGGGTAACAGAATGGATTAAAAAACAAGACCCATTTATTTGCTGTCTTCAAGAAACTCAAACCTGAGGACACCTTCAGATTGAAAGTGAGGGGATGGAGAACTATCTACCATGCTACTGGAAGTCAGAAGAAGGCCGGAGTAGCCACACTTATATCAGACAAATTAGACTTTAAAATGAACGATGTAATAAGAGATGAAGAAGGACATTATATAATAGTCTCAGAGGCCATCTAGCAGGAAGAGCTAACAATTATAAATATCTATGCGCCGAATTCAGGGGCACCCAAATTTGTAAAACAACTAATTACAAACATTAGCAACCTCATCGATAAAAATGTCCTAATAGTAGGGGACCTTAACACTCCACTCTCAGCATTGGATAGATCCACAAAACAGAAAATCACCACAGAAACAATGGCCCTGAACGACACATTAGAACAGATGGGCCTAACAGACATATTCAGGGTCCTTCACCCAAAAGCAAAGGAATTTACATTCTTCTCAACAGCACATGGTACATTTTCTAAGATAGACCACATTCTGGGGCACAGGGAAGCTCTGAATAAATATAAAAGAATTGAGATCATACCATGCACACTGTCAGACCACAATACTTTGAAACTTGAAATCAACCACAGGAGAAAGCCTGGAAAATATCCAAAAACATGGAGGCTAAGAAATAGCCTACTAAAAGATGAGTGGGTCAACCAAGCCATCAGAGAAGAAATTAAAAAATACATGAAACAAATGAAAATGAAAATACAACAATCCAAATGCTCTGGGATGCAGCAAAGGCAGTCCTGAGAGGGAAATATATTGCAATCCAGGCACCTCAAGAAACAAGAAAAATCAATAACACAAATGCTAACAGCACGCCTAAAGGAACTAGAAGCAGAACAACTAAAACAACCCAAGCCCAGCAGAGAGAGAGAAATAACAAAGATCAGGGCACAAATTAATCATATGGAAACAGAAAAGCTAGTGGAACAGATCAATGAAACCAAAAGCTGGATCTTTGAAAAAATAAACAAAATAGACAAACCTCTAGCCAGGCTTCTTAAAAAGAAAAGAGGGAGAACTCAAATAAATAAAATCGTGAATGAAAAGGGAGAAATTACAACCAATTCCTCAGAAATACAAGCAATTGTCAGAGAATACTATGAAAAATTATATGCCACCAAACTCGGCAACCTGGAAGAAATGGACAAATTCCTAAATAACCACATGCTACCAAAACTCAAACGGGAAGAAATAGAAAATTTGAACAGACCCATAACTAGTGAAGAAATAGAATCAGTTATCAAAAACCTTCCATCAAATAAAAGCCCTGGACCAGATGGCTTTCCTGCAGAATTTTATCAGACATTTAAAACAGAGTTAATTCCTATCCTCCTCAAGCTGTTCCAAAAAATTGAAATGGAAGGAAAACTCCCGGACTCATTTTATGAAGCCAGCATCACTTTGATTCCCAAACCAGATAGAGACCCAGCAGAGAAAGAGAATTAGAGGCCAATATCTCTGATTAATATGGATGCAAAAATTTTCAACAAGATACTAGCAAATCGAATTCAACAGCATATAAAGAGAATCATCCACCATGATCAAGTAGGATTCATCCCTGGGTTGCAGGGCTGGTTCAATATTCACAAATCAATCAATGTGATAAATCACATTAACAAAATAAAAGATAAGAACCATATGATCCTGTCGATTGATGCAGAAAAAGCATTTGACAAAATACAGCACCGTTTCTTAATAAAAACTCTCGAGAAAGTCGGGATAGAAGGAACATACTTAAACATCATAAAAGCCATTTATGAAAAGCCCACAGCTAATATCATCCTCAATGGGGAAAAATTGAGAGCCTTCCCCCTGAGATCAGGAACACGACAGGGATGTCCACTCTCGCCACTGCTATATAACATAGTGTTGGAAGTCTTAGCATCAGCAATCAGACAACAAAACAAAATAAAAGGCATCAAGATTGGCAAGAAGGAAGTCAAACTTTCACTTTTTGCAGATGACATGATACTTTACATGGAAAACCCGACAGAATCCACCAAAAGCCTACTAGAACTGATCCATGATTTCAGCAAAGTTGCAGGGTACAAAATCAATGTACAGAAATCGGTGACATTTCTATACACCAACAATGAAGCAGCAGAAGGAGAAATAAAGAAGCTAATACCTTTCACAATTGCACCAAAAACCATAAAATAATTAGGAATAAACCTAACCAAAGATGTGAAAGACCTCTACACTGAAAACTATAAAAAACTTATGAAGGAAATTGAGGAAGACACAAGGAAATGGAAAAACATCCCATGCTCATGGATTGGAAGAATAAATATCGTCAAAATGGCAATACTACCCAAAGCAATCTACACATTCAATGCAATCCCAATCAAAATTGCACCAGCATTCTTCTCAAAGCTAGAGCAAACAATCCTAAAATTAGTATGGAACCACAAAAGACCTCGAATAGCCAAAATAATACTGAAGGATAAAACCAAGGCGGGAGGCATCACAATCCCAGACTTTAACCTCTACTACAAAGCGGTAGTCATCAAGACTGTATGGTATTGGCACAAAAACAGACACATAGACCAATGGAATAGAATAGAAAACTCAGAAATGGACCCGCAAGTATATGGCCAACCAATCTTTGACGAAGCGGGAAAATGTATCCAATGGAAAAAAGATAGCCTCTTTAATAAATGGTGCTGGGAGAACTGGACAGTAACATGCAGAAGAATGAAACTAGACCACTTTCTTACACCACTCACAAAAATAAATACTAAATGGATAAAAGATCTGAATGTGAGACAGGAAACCATCAAAATCCTAGAGGAGAAAGCAGGAAAAAGCCTCTTTGGGCTAAGATGCACCAATTTCTTACTCGACACGTCTCCAAAAGCAAGGGAATTAAAAGCAAAGATGAACTACAGAGACCTCATCAAGATAAAAAGCTTCTGCACGGCAAAAGTAACAACCAACAAAACGGATAGGCAACCAACGGAATGGGAAAAGATCATCGCAAATGACATATCGGATAAAGGACTAATATCTAAAATTTATAAAGAACTTACCAAACTCCACACCCGAAAAACAAATAATCCAGTGAAGAAATGGGTGGAAGATATGAATAGACACTTCTCCAAAGAGGACACTCAGATGGCCAACAGACACATGAAACGATGCTCAAAGTCACTCATCATCAGGGAAATACAAATCAAAACCACACTGAGATACCACCTTACACTGGTTCCAGTGGCTAAAATGAATAAATCAGGAAACTATAGATGCTGGCGGGGATGTGGAGAAGCAGGCACCCTCCTACACTGTTGGTGGGAATGCAAACTGGTGCAGCCACTCTGGAAAACGGTGTGGAGGTTCCTCAAAAAAACGATAATAGAGCTACCCTTTGACCCAGCAATAGCACTGCTAGAAATCTACCCAAGAGACACAGGAATGCTGATGCATAGGGGCACGTGTACCCCAATGTTCATAGCAGCACTTTCGACAATAGCCAAATCATGGAAAGAGACCAAGTGCCCATCAACTGACGAATGGAAAAAGAAGATGTGGTACATATATATAATGGATTACTATGTGGCAATGAGAAAAAATGAAATCTGGCCATGTGTAGCCACATGGATGGAACTGGAGGGTATTATGTTAAGTGAAATAAGTCAGTCAGAAAAAGACAGATACCATATGTTTCCACGAATAGGTAGACTTTGTGAGAGTAAGCAAAAACCAGGGGGAGGGGAAGAGGGGAAAGGGAAAAAAGACACAGAGAGGGAGGGAGATAAAACATAAGAGACTCTCAAAGACTAAGAACAAACTGAGGGTGAGGGGGGTGAAGGAGGGGGGAGAGGGGGTGACGGGCATTAAAGAGGGCACATGTTGGGATGAACACTGGGTGTTATATGTAAACCAATTTGAAAATAAACTATTATAAAAAAAGAAAAAAAAGAAAAAAAAACAAAAAAAAACCACAGCATAGCATAAAATATTTATGTATGGGTTCATTTTCCATTTAAATAGTTGATCAAGGAGGTATTGGTTTCTTTACCTTGAAATATCTTGACACATTTTTTTTTTCACCAGGGAATAAAAGGGATCAATTGATTTGAGTTAATGGTATTATAAAGTGAGAATAGTTTTCTTTTCCTCTCTCTATGCCCTAAGGATATTCAGGATTGATTTGTTCTCTTTTTGACGTCTTAGAAGCTGCTGCATCTACTCACCCCTCCTCTTTTTTCAGTTTCCATAGGTATCAAGGCTCTGTATCTTATGCAAAATCTTTTAGGTTGCTATTTTTTGAGTTTTTCCAGGGCAGTCTTAATTTCAAATATTTTGTCCTGTTGTTCCCATATACCATCAATGTCCCAGAAATGCCAATATTTTGACATTTAAACTAGATCTCTCAGACAGCTTAATTCCCAGAAGTAGAAAAAGTCCTTTGTTAGCCTGTATGTCCTGATTTTTGGCCTGGAAAATAAGATCATCACAGCCTTATTCCACTATTCTTTCAGGTCAGGTCTTGAAATTTGCAAGTTGTCATGACTTCTCCTTGAGCATGTAACTCCCACGCAGCCTTCATCATCAAAGCACCATATTATATGGAATAAGACATGGATTAGAATTTATTATGTTCATTCCCACTTGGGATACTTATTTCTGGGCATCAGCACACCAGATGGAATCTTCGTTGAAGGAGAAGGTACAATATGGATATCAGTCCCATGGAGCCAGCTGACCTCCTACCCAACCCCAGTAAGGATTGGTTGGGGAGAGAAATCTGACTTAAGAATTCTATGCCATTCTAAGGAATTGTAAACATTTTACCTCTTCCACAAGCTTTGTGTTTTTGCTGTCTATGGTCCCTGGAGATAGAACAATTATTCTGATTAACGAAATGGTCAGAAAAAAATATACTTCAGTATGGATGCTATGACCCTATGAAATTCACTGTATCTGTCAAAATATCACGTTCTAATTGACTTTCTCTCTCACTAGACTCCAAGCTTCATGAAAGCAGTGTAGTGCTTGTCTACTTCATGGTCATCCTGCATGTCTGGATTGGTACCTGGTTCCCATGGTTGACCAATAAAGATGCACAATGCGTACATCCATGTGTTCTTAGAGGGTTAGCACTGCTGGGAGTGCTGTGGATGAGTGTAACTACTGAATGGTACATAGTAGACTCTTGGTTTGTATTGGTCTCTTGCTGTGTTTGAAGACTTGCTGGCAGATGATGGCTGATTAAACAAAATTTATGGTCACAACCATTTTGCTGCCGTAATGGTTCTCTTTAAAATTTTTCTGTAATCAGGATGAATGTTTACTTGTGGGCAGACGTTGGTAGTCTAAAATAACAGTAAGTAAATTAACTCATTAATTAGAATCATCAGATATCTTTAGTCATTTGAAACAATGGTGCGTTTAGCCCGTTTCTTACCAATTAGTGTCCTGAATGCTTGTTAACAAATATGAATGTATGTGTGGGTTCCACATTTTCTTCATTTTGCTTTGGTTTCTGGGACCTAATCTTTAAGAAGGGAAATATAATGACCGCATTTTCACTCAGATGGCTAACAGAATGCTGAAATGATAAATTAGAAACTAATCATCCGGAGAGATTCAGTATGATGATAATGGTGATGAATATACAAATAATAGCTATTTTATTGTGAGATAAATAAGTGTCTGACACCATTATAAACTCTTTGTATGTAGTAAATTTAGTCCTTGCCACAACCTGTGTTACAGATGAAGAAAAGAAGGCACAGAGTCATTCATTTGCCCAAGGTCACATATAGAACTAGTAGATGGAGAATCAGAGATTGAGTTGCTATAAAAATGTAAGAATATGTTATGAATCAGAAGAATTAGTTGTCTTGCATTTTTAGGTAGGGGAAGGGGTTTGGGGACGCGGAATTGTTATTTAAAAAAATTCCCTTGTGATAAAATGCAAGTTGTGTGAGCTCCGAGATGACAGTACACTTTGTTGTGGAATTTTCATGATTTGTGTTTGAAATTAGGTTGATAATTAAAGGCTGAGTGGGCCTTCGGAGAGAAAAGAGTCTAGACATCCTTTTAAGCATCAAATTCAGCCCAGCAGGAATATGGTAAAAACCAGGAAGCAATGGCAGTTATCACCCCGTCACTGCCTTCTCCTTTCTTCCCTGGTTCTGTCACTTCTCTAGATGGGACTCTAGCTTACCCAAAAAGGAAAGGTAGGTTTGTTCACAAGGTTGCTGCTCCTGGTTAGTGCAACCTCAGTGTTTATGTGAGAGCCACACCTCTGTCAGTGATTCTGCATTGTTTTATGTGCTTCCACCTTAGCTTTTCCCAGGCTATGCCTTAGGACATTAGTTACAAGACATGTGAATGGGTGTTACGTTCAAAAAAGAGTTTCCTCTGTCCAATAAATTTGGGGAAACTGGGTCTAATGAAAGTAAATTCATTTCATGACACAGTGCTCAGGGTTCTGAAGTACTTCGTGACTGTCCACAAGGAGTGTAAAGTCTTTGGCATTTCTCAAACTTCTTGATGACAGTTTTCCCCCTAGAGAAGCTTATTAGACTCAGTGGCCCACAGAATGAACACACTTTTGGAAAGAAAGTTTTTCTTTCTAGATTGTGGAAATAAATATGTTTATATGGAGAATTACTGTCTCACCACTTACGAAGTATAAGAGAGAAGAGAACTCTCACATTAAGGCAGTGAGGTCCAGTGGAAAGAGAGGGAAGTCAAGAAATGTTAGGGTTTGTTTTAGTTCTGTTTTTAATTAGCTGTGCAGCTAGAAACATGAACATTCTACAGGTTAATTTTTCTATTTAAGAAAATGAAAGATGGAACAAGATCATGATGGGAGGGGTGGGGAAGAGAGGATGGGAAGAAATGGGGAAAGCTCTTTAATTACAAGAGGAAACACAGTATCAAGTAACTAAGGATTATCATTTTGTCCAGTTTTTCATTCACCAGCTCATTCATTCATGCATTCCTTGATGATTTTCTCTGTGCTTTCTGTGCACCGAAAATGAGCAAGTATCCTGCCCTCTCTGACCTCTGAATCTGGGCATGGGGAAGTGGAAAATAAAGAAGGAACAGAACTGATAAACACATAACAGCGAGCTGTGAGAAGTAAAAGGAAATGAACTGGTTTAGTGATGGAGGATAATAGAACTAATTTGAGTTTCCTAGGATGTGAGGATGCAGTCTCCAAAGACCCAGAGGGGGGCAGGCTTCCTGTTGGCTTCTGATGGGGGGATGACTAATCTCTCCCACCCTCGCATAAACCTTCACGGGGCTTCCCATTATGGTTTTGAAACAATGCAGCATTTCATTGGTGAGTCACAAAGGAAAAATGGGAAGCTGTGATTATAATATATTTCTGATAACTTCCTGCCCAGATGTGCCCTGAGATATTTCCAGTGCCAGCAAACGTCCTGACACTCCATTGCTATTCCCCTTCAGGTGGAGTAGAGAAGAGTCCCTGTGCTGGGTGCCAAAGAATTCATGTCTCAGCTCAGCCACTAAAGCACTAAGCCATCTGGGCAATTCACTCGACCTTTTCTTGGCTTTAGTTTTCCTCTTTTGAAAAATGAGGGACTAGGATATCTTGTCTCAAATGCCTTCTAGCTCTTAAACGTCTAAGTCTCGTTTCACTCTTGTCTTTGGCATTTTGGATCTGATGCTGAGGCCGCATCCTTTTCTCCCAAACCATCATTTGTGATTTAGCTCGTTCCAGCAAGTTTATAAGCTTAAAGGAGCCGGCAACTCGCAGGCCCCTATATCACACAAATAGAAACATTAAGAAGTCATCCTCCATGCCAGCCATTTGATGCTTGTGAAAGGCTAATTTAATGCTGGAAAATTTAGGTAACTTCAGAATCGGAGGTGCCCCCTTACTCACTGTCACAGGTCAGGCAGCTCAAGTTAATAACCACGCTAATTGAACACATGAATCAGAGAAAATGACGATTGGTCGCAAGCATGTGTGTGCTTAAAAAAGTGGGAATAATGAAAAACTAACACGAGACAAATTGAGCTGTAAGAATTTGGCAAATGGAAATTCCTGCCCAGAAAAAGAGCAAGAAATATATTGAGGAGCCTTGAAGGTCCCTAGCGAGCTTCTCATTTTTCCCTGGCTGCGCTCTTTTTTCTTTCCAGGTGTAATTCAGTATCATAAATAAAGTTGTGTCTGCTGGACAGGCTCGGAAGGCCTAGAGAGAAAGGAAAAGCTGCCGAGTGTACCCAGTCAGAATGGAAAGATGACACTGCCTCCTGGGAATTCTTTATTTTTAGACGCTGGTGCACACACGTGTACATATGCATATGCGTGTGCGTGTGTATGTGTGTACGGTGTGGTCTGTGCACTGCTGTGTAAGTCGCTTTGCTTGGCCATACACTGCTGGCAGGGCGTCTGAGGCCTCCCTCCCCTCCCCTCGTCTCCTGGTGGGTTATTACTATTCTTTGTCTTTAATGGGGAAGGTGTGGTCGAAGTGGAGGTGAGCTGCCCAGATCCCCTTTCAGGGAAGGACTTAGTGCCCCAGCGTTGGGAGTGCTATCTCAGTATCCTTCAGCTGTCAGCACTTTGGTTCTCTGGCTGCAGAGGGTACCCAAGGGCAGTCCCTTCTCCCAGGGTGGCCCACATCCAGGGAATGTGTGAGGCAGGGTATAATGTCCTGGCTTTCTCATCTCATCTCAGCTCTGAAGGGCGTTCTTCATCATAGGGTTGGGAATGCATCATAGGGGGAGCATCGCAGCCCGCTTCTCCCTCTGCTCAATCCTGCTTCCACTTTCCCTATTTTTACAGCTTTTGATCCCATGGGCACTCCTTAATAAACATCTACAAGCTAATCTTTGACTTAGAGTCTCTTCCTAGTGTACCCGACCTGCAACCGAAGAGAATATTTATGAAATGCAAATCAGATTGTGTTATTTTCTTGTGTCCTGGGATGAAGTCCAAACTCTTTTAAATGTTTATTTACTTATTTTGAGAGAGAGAGGGACAGCACCAGTAGGGTAGGGGCAGGGAGAGAAGGAGAGAGAGAATCTCAAGCAGGCTCATTGTTGCTGGCACAGAGCCCGACATGTGTCTGCATCTCACAAACCATGAGATCATGACCTGAGCCAAAATCAAGAGTCGGACGCTTAACCAGCTGAACCACTCAGGTATCCCTGAAGTCTGAACTCCTTAGCAGGGTTTAGAGGGCCTTCATGAACTGAGCCTTATGAGAGGCTCACCTTCTGAGCTCCATCTCCCATTGCTGCCAAACTGGTACCCTGCACCCTACTTTGTGGTTCCTTGAATGTCCCAAACATTCTCATGCTGAGACTTTGTAAGTTATGTATATAAATAAATAAAGATGTAAGACCAATATATAAATATGTATTTATAATATATACATATGCGTATATGTGTGTGTATATATATATATATATATATATATATTTTGACCTTGTTTTTACCTTCCTTGTTTCCTTGACAAATTTCTGTCTTTCCTTCAAGACACATCTCCTGTTATGATGATGATTGTTCACATTCGTTGACCCTTGCAGTGTGCTAGGAACTGTGCAAAGTGCTTTTTGTGTATTATCCCAAGCCCCCAAGCCCCTTTGCGTGTTGTTCCGACTTCTTTCTCTCATCAGCTGTCAGAGTAATTCATCCCTGGCACATACATTCCCTATGGTAAGAGTTAAGCCTCTGATCTAGTGTCTGCTCTGAACACTGTCTACCTGGACTTTTACATCTTCCCTGAACGATAAAATATCAGGATTTGAAAGTAAATGAAGAAATTGGACTTGTTCAAGGTCACAGAGTGAGCCAAGAGTCCAAAATCCAGTTCCATGGCCTCCTAATCCAGATTCTTCCTTGTTCCTTTGGGTCTTATCTTCAGACTTGCTTCTGCCTTCTAAGCATTAAAGGGCCATGGAGGAGCTTACACGTTGCTTCCTCAGGTGGCTTTTCCTGATTCTGCAGGTGGCTCAGGGGGCCCTTTACATGTTCCTGTGGCACCTTACACTTCCCCTTAAAAGCACTTCTATCATTTTAAGGATTTGCTGGATGGCTGTTTTCTTTAATAGACTTTAAGTTCCATGAGTACAGGGATTGGGTCTGTCCTGTTCACTATTCCATATGCCTAGTACGTTTCTAGCATATAGGAAGTGGTCAGTAATATCTATGAGAATATGGCAAGTAGCCAATATATATTTGACTGTCAAGCTGAGGGGTGTATACTGTACTGTCATTCTCCCCGTGTTCCTCTAGTTGAGCCCATCAGGAAGACCACAACATGGGGCTGAGTGTTTATATCCTCAGGCTCCAACAGTCTTCTTTCCTTCCCCTTAGGGCATGGAGTTTCCATTTTCTCAGGTACATTAATAGTTCCATCCCGGCACTATTTCCTATGTAACCCCCCATGTCCATTATTATCAGAGCCAATAACTGAAGGAAAGGAGGTTGGTCATCAAATGCCTTTGCAGTTTCCTTTCAGTCTTGAGATTTTATGATTCTTGTCATTTATTCATTCTCGACAAATATTTATTGAGAATCTACCATGTTCCAGGCATTATACTAGGTGCTAGAAGTACATTGGTTAACAAAAAACCAAACAAACCCCTACATCATGGAGTTTACATTTTAATGGGGGGGGGACTATGACAATATACATTCACATAAATCAGATAGTCTTATGTACTATCGAGATAGATAAAGTGTGGCAGGGGATGAGGGTTCCAGAATGGGGTGTTTTAATTTATAACATTGGGTGTCTGTAAGTGTTTGATGGATATCTCAAGTGATTCAGATATGCCTTAGGCACCTCTCAGACCAGGGAAGGATGAAAATCTTACCCATCACAGCTTTCCTGCACCCCCTCCATAGCCTTTGCTGTTTGGTCGAAAGGCATTTAATTCCACTTGGGGTTGATCTGGTTTTGCTGGAGCTGAAGCTCCACAGCTGGAAATAACTGAGGATGAGGCATTAATTTCTAGGGAAAACACTTCCAAAGGCTAATCTGGTGTCAAAGTGATTTATTTGTTTCACTGACAGGTAAAAGTTCAGGAGTCCCAGGGACTTCACTCACCTTAATGCCATTAGAGCTATAAAATACCCTTTAAAGACATAGACTGTTGGTATTGAAATATCAGCCAAATGATCTATAGAAGCCGTGGAAATTTACCACTTCCCTTGAGAAGTGACTCTGCACATAGCCTCTGAGCCTCTGGAGGCCTCTGAGGCTGCTCCTCTTTTTCAAACTGTACATTATCCACCAGGATCCTTCATACTACCCTTGGTCATCTTGAAAGGAGGACACACTCTACTAAAACCATTATTTAGGAGGACGAGGAGGGCTATGCCTAGGGTACCTTCATTAATTTTCATTATTTTCTCCTGAATTTATTTTTTCCTATGAAAAAACCATTAACGTGATGTCAAGATCCATTTGTTCTAGCCATTTTCCTTATTGTGTTAATTTTGCATACCATTAGGATCAATTTTTCTAATAGCTTCCCCCTTTCAAGGAGAAACTCACAAAAGCAACCATGCTGGCCAGCATCACAGGACACCGCAGCTCCTGGGCTTGTTATGTCTTTGTATGTTGTGTGCTGCACTTTGGGGACTCACAAATCTGAGATGATGGAAAACAATCCAGGAACATGCATTCTTTAAGGGTCATGCTGCATCTTTCTGATTTTTGAATCCCTCGTGTCTAGACCTGTGCTCAGAGTTCAAAATGAATCCTTTAAAATGACACACACATGTGGAACTGCAGTGTAACCTGTGCTCTGCCCATTTTGGAGTTTAGGCATGCTGGGAATCAGAGATCTGGGATGGGCAACGTGAAGGCAAGAGGGCGGAACGTAGGACAGCTAGTGGAGGTCTATTTGTATGAGGAACATCTGCAGTGAGATCTGTGCATGGTGAACTTGACTCATTTGTACAGCCTTGTTCATTGGTGTATGTATGTATGCGGGACTATGTGGTTATGAGTAGACTGTGGTGCTGCTCCCTCAGATCTGTGCCCAGATCAGCCTTAAGGGACCTGTAGCTGAGCTGGGGGGAGAGAGAGGAAAAGCTGCAAGCTATTTCATTAATACTCTCTATGCTTTATGTTGCACTCAATGGGAGGGGTCTGGGAGGGCTCATTATCCTACCCTACTATTCCACATACGACCTCTCAGCTTTGGCTGTTACAGAGTGTGAGTGATGATGTCAGCTGAGAGATAGTACCCAGAGGAGACAGAAGCAGAATTGGGGTAACAGTGTGCCCAGAAAAAGCTGCATGGTACTAGTTGGATTTGCATGTGTATTTATAAATGGACCCTTGGAAATGCTCATGGGGTTTGGGGGTCTTTGTCAGAGGCCAAGGTCCTGCATTATTAGACCAGGACAAGGATGGAAAAATGTTATTATTACTGTCAATGCAATGCCGCTTGGACCCACAGGCTCAAGCCTGTGTGTGTTACATTATACCTACTCAAGCATACTCAATTAGGACTCTGTATATCCTTGGAGATTGGAGGCTCTTTCTCACCCTCTCTGGTGCTTATTTGAAATATAGCCGGGCAGCATGTCTGGGTGACTTCCCAGTTGGTTTCCCAGGGGGAAGAAAACAGCTCAGAGCACTTGTTAGTCCAAAGGTTTGAATGCACTAGAGGCAAGATAATTAAGGATCTCCAGGAGAGCGCAGAGAAGAGTAATTGAGAGAAGCCAAATGAAAAATAATGGGGGAAGAAAGGGAAATGAAAGACCATAACTCACAAGGAGTTGGCTGGTCCTTGTTTGGATGAGAAGGGCTGATTTGAAAGCTACAAAGGATGGAATGAGTGGTAGGCAAAGGAAGTTTCATTCAAACATTTGTCAGGATGTCTAAACTGAGTGATCTAATAAACTGGGGGGCACAGAAAGTGAGTCATGTAACACCTTAGGAATGAAAATTCTCCCAGTGAGTGAGCAGGGATGAGCAGGCTGAGGTTCTGGTTAAGAAAACACCTTTCTGGTCCCTGGAGCTTCTCATCCTGAGCCACAACAAGGCTGGCTTTGGAAAGCAGAATGGTACCATGAAGACAGGATTTGCGTCCTGCTGCACCAGTGCTGTTCAGAGATGTGAGCAGTTAAAGAATGAGGTGGAACGGAGCTGGGAGATTGATATTCTTTGGCCAGGCGACATAGCTGAGGACAGGCAGTCCACAGGGGGTCTCTTTGCTATGTACTCGGCTTCCCTTCTGCTTGTCAAGAGTGGCTTGTAGTTCAGGGGAGTCCAGGAGATTTCTCCTCTTTGTCCTTTCAGCTTGAAGGTGTAGACAGAAAGGAAACACAATTTGCCGGAAGCTCAGAACTGCTTCTGGATAAATGACAGTTCTATATTAGGACAATACCTTTCTGACGTTGAATCGCTGGCATTGAGATTTTCCCATTCGGTCCAAGCCGGTCCTGTGTTACATAATAAAAATGAATCTAAGGGAAACCGCATGACAACTCCTAGTCATTAAAATAGCTGTCATGTATTACCGCAGCACTATCTGGACACCAATGAATATGATACCTCACTATTATCTTTCCTTTGGCGTTACGCCATGGGCATTGTGGCCAGCCTTCCTGGTTTGTCTGAGACTGAGTGGTTCCCAGGTTGTGGGACATTCAGTGCTAAAGCCAAGAGAGACCCTGGCAAATCGGGACCCTTGGTCACAGTTGCAGGGGAGAGCCTTATTAGCTACACCCTGTGCTTAGCTTTCTTTCATGCGTCTCCTCTACCACCTCTGACCCAGGCTCTATTTGCTTCTGTTTCCATTTTATCAATAAGAGTAGCCAGACAAAAAGAGGGTAGCTAACTTGCCCAGCAAAATGTTAAGGTCGGTTTTCTTTGGGTAGTGAAATTTCAAGTGAACTTTACTGTTTTCCTCTGTTCTGCATATTGTTTGAATTTATTAAATGAGAACGCATCAGGTAATAATAATAATAAACCCAATAAGCCTGTTTTCCTTGTGGAAAAGTAAGTAATTTACCAAAGTCATGTGTTTAATGAGCTGACTCTGGAACCCTGCTCTGATGGATTCCTAAGCCCAGGCTCTTTACCACCACGTAGGCAGGACTGGCTTAGAGGGGAGACTCCCTTATTATGAGGTCCTTCTAGTTCTTTGGGAAGTTTCCATCCTCACGCTCGACTGACTTAGAGCCATCCTGTGCTGAATTCTGTGTAATGAAGAATGTTATAATGAGTTTTCATTGTTTAACAGCTGCTCAGCTGGGCCGAGCGTTCTCTTTTGTGTGAGCAAATTTCTTTTCAGCTACGTGATGCCAGATATGAAAATCTTATTCTTAACATATTTAATTAGCACCCTGGGGCAAATACTGATAAAGTTCTTCTATTTCTCATGAATATGGGAGAGTAAATTGGGAGCCCAGTGGAGGGCTCCTAAATTTCTGTATTTTATCACCAGGACTGTCCATCCCCTGCTGTCTGGAGCATCTGTCCACTTCCTGTTGCTGCCTCAGAGAGGAAGTGTGAGAAGGAGGGTCGGCCAGCTGACCCCACTGATGGGGGAGAGGTGGAGGAGGCTTTAAGCCCAGATGCAGTTCTCAGAATTATTTAGAAAACTACACTCTTTTGTACAGTCCAGTCTGCCTTGAATGTTGCAAATTAACGGGACTCATGCTCATTCTGAAACAAATGCCTTTGTTTGCTGTTTCTCTTTATTAAGCCTGAAACATGTAAGAGGCCTAGAGATTTCCGTGCAGTGCTTCTTCCGCTTCGTCTTGTACTCATTCATAATTTTGTGGGCGACACTTGAATAGAGTGATCCAGGCTTCGGAATCAGACTGCCTGCGTTCGAATGGCAGATCTGGCCCCCTTTAGCTGTGCGACGCCGGGGAACTCATGTCACTCTGCCAAGTGCGAACCATCTCATCTCTACAATGGGATGGCAGTCACACCTACCTCAGTGCATTCTGGTGAAGAAGTAACGTGTGTATGAAATCTGCTGCAGTACAAATGCTCAATGCCTGTCTCAGTCACGATTTAACCAGGGCAGGCAGAGATCAGGGGCGGGCTTGATCCCACAGGCACTGGCCAAAGATAAGATGCAGGGCTGTCAGAAAGCAGAATTGCCGCCAGGCCGGAACTTCATGGGTGTGGTCCGAAGCTGTTGTCTTCAACCTGATCTCGCAGGTTCCAGAGAGTTGACAGTTCTTCAGCTACCCTGACTTTGTCCCTGCAACCCTAAGCCAGTTACTTCTTCTTGAGAACAATTGTTTAAATAGAATTAAACTGGTCAGCTTAGCTATTTGAGAGGAGGCTCATTTTTTCAACAAGACATTCTGGTTGACACAGCCCTGTGCAGAACTGAAGATAATTTGGAATTTCCTTAAGCAGCGGAGAAATGCCCATAAAGTAATTAGGATGGTTTAAATTCATTTAATTCTTAATATTTCCATTTTTGAATAAATATTTCATGCATTGCTCTTCTGGGAAGCAAAGAGCCAGGAAATTTCAGCAATAATATGTGTATAAAATTTCTTTTTTTCCCTGCGGTGGCACATTCTGAAAGATATCTCAACAGGTTATGACAAGTAGAACAGGAAAATATTATTTTAATTTCCCTGGGTCAATTATTAGAATTACTGAAAAATGTACTTAAATCGCACTTTATCAGGATCAGTATGATCCACTCTGAGGAGGAGGTTAGGTAGGAAAGAACTGGACTGGTTTATCATAATCAAGTTTGTGCCCAAAATGCCAAAACAAATCAAATGCATTGGACACATCTGTCTTGTGGCTACTGGATCTGACCCTGGAAAGGCGGGAGGTCAAAGCTGTGTAAATGTGACTTGCTTCTAGAAAGCGGGTGGTAAAATCTAAAGAAAATTGTCAGTAAAGTGGCTTTTATGAGCTACGTTCCGAAGATTTCCCTTCAGAAACAGATGTCATGTAATAAACACTAATGGAAACTGTGTGTGGGAGGACATTTTGAATACTCAGGAATTCATTTTAGTTGTTGGGTGATGACACTGTGGGGCTCTACCCTAGTTCTGTTCTCTCTAAGCAGAGTTCTGTTCGCTCTAGAGAGGTAGGAATAGGGCAGGTCAGGGGGCAGTGCATTCTAAGAGGAATGGTACAGTGAGTGACGGACCCATCCTAGTTTGCCTGGGACTTTCCCAGTTTTAGCGCCGATTGGTCTTAAATCCTCGGAAGCCCCTCTGGACTAGGCAAACCTGGACAACTGGTCACCCGAAGAACAGGCTGGCTCCCTTATTTGGTAATGACACCCAGTTACTAGGGGCAGTAAACAGGTTGAATGGGTCTCGCATTGATAAAGAAGTGATTCTTGCATGGGGTGGGCCAGTTTCTAATGGGCTTTAGAGGCCAACTGCCTGCAATCATCTTATTACAAAACAAATAAGCCCTGACTTAAAGAAACTAAATAACTAATTAAGTTTATATAAAATAGTATTTACTTGTGTGATTCCCTATTCTATTTTAAATTTAAAACAAAGATTGGTGAAAATATGCATTTTTAATCCTCTCAGACTGTTGACAGTCTTTGTTTTTTAAGATCATCAATATTTGACACGTAAGTCACCCCTGCCAAAGATGTGTGTAATTAATTGGTGTTAAAATCTCCTAAGCTTGTACCAAGGCCTTTTCCCTTTTGTTGGTAAAAGGACTATTTTAAGTCTCTCTGTGTGTGTGTGTGTGTGAATGAGAGAGAAAGTGCTGCATGATAGGATTTTTTTTTTAGACTTTATCATTTATTAGATCTGTTATTGATCCTCATTTGAAGCAAAGGTCAAACACTTTGTGTTCTGGAGGACATTTAAACTGTGGCTCACTTGTCTGTTCTCCCAAGGGGTCATGGATGATGTGTGGGCAGTGAGGAACCTCAGACTTGCCTCACATCCACAGGGACAGGATAGTAGAGGTGAGAGGTTTTCCATGGAGAAAGAGGGGGCAGCCAGCCCCGATGGAGGAGTGAGGTTTACTTCCTCTTCTTCCTACCATCCTACCTAATGGCAAATAAGCAACCAAAGTTTTAGATTACATCTTGTGTCTGCCTCAGAAAGGATAAAATGTTTCCTTGGAAGAAATATGAGTTGTTTGAAACACTCCCATTTCAAAGCTTCTCTTGCACATTGGGTAGCCACTCAGTACCGTTTCGACCGAGGATCTGGAGGCAGAAGAGTCCTTTGCTTTCCCATCACTCCTTCCTGCTGAAAAGAGGTTGTAATGCCTGCAGATGCAGCAGCTATATTGTGACCATGAGATAACACACGTGACGAAAAGGCCAAGGAAATGTCACAGCGTCCGTCAGTCTTGGCATTGGTGAGCTGGTGAACGAATGCGTACTTCCAGAATTTTTGTTAAATGAGATGACTTGGGTAAGCTTGTTAGCAGCTCCAGTGATAGGGTTTTCTGTTTCTTGCAAGTAATTGCTTCGTAACTGACCCCGGGTAGCATGATCTAGTGGGGAGACTAGTGCAGTAGGAAGCCAGAAGAGTGTGTTCCAGGCTGCTTTTTCTGCTTTTTCTTCCCCTTGGAAACTTTTGTTAAGATATCTCCATTAAATCAAGTCCTCAATCACCTCTTCTTGTGGTGTGGCACACAGGAGGACCTCTATAAATTTGGGTAAATTTGCAAATAGTATAAAGACTACTCTATTGTCCTAATGCAGATGGAGAGAGAGATGATTTTTGAGGTCTCCTTCAGGTCAAAGAGGTTTAATCTGATTTCTGAAGAGAATTTTCTATTTCAAAGAAAATTGGGGTGTGTATGTGTTGTACATGTGTGCATGTGTGATGTTTAGAGTTAAAAGGTTAAATACTTTGAAAAATGTAGGAGTGCCTAGGCGGCTCAGTCAGTTGAGCATCCAACTCTTGGTTTCAGCTCAGGTCATGATCCCAGGATAGTGGGATTGAGCCCCACTTCAGGCTCTCCACTGAGCATGGAGCCTGCATGAGATTCTCTCTCCCTCTACCCCTCTCCCCAGCTCATGCTCTCTTGCTCTCTAAAAAAATTCATGCCAAAAATTATGTTTTAAATGTGTGTATGTGTGTATAAAAACACATATGCAGGCCTTTGACAGATAATAGCAATAGTGAAGGCATTTTGATTAAACAAATTTTTTTAATGTTTATTTTTGAGAGAGACAGAGCATGAGCAGGGGAGGGGCAGAGAGAGAGGGAGACACAGAATCTGAAGCAGGCTCCAAGCTCCAGGCTGTCAGTTCAGAGCCCGTTGTGGTGCTTGAACCCGTGAACCGTGAAATCATGACTTGAGCCGAAGTTGGAAGCTTAACCAACTGAGCCACCCATGAGCTCTGGTATTTTTAGTTTAGAACACAGTTGATTTTCCTGCTGCTGTTTATTGTGTTTCTCTGGCGAAGACCCTTGTCTTCTCTGGCTGCATTGGGCTCAGCTCCAGCAGTGCTGTGATGTATTCTGCCTTTCTTCCCAAAACTGATGTTAAAATTGATTAATGTTGAGGAATTGTCTGAGCTTCATGGAGATTGAGGATTATTGCAACCTAAGGTAGGAGGGGCTATGCTGTGTGACCGAGATAGAGGAGTCTCTGACAGAATCTGTTCAATTTTCTATTTGGTAAACCACACCTGCGAATGGACCCTGTGGTTCCTCAATCTACACGCCCCGTGGCACCATGAAACTGAAATGCAGTGACTCTGAATGCCTGGGCTTTTTGTGTGGTGTCACAGCTGTTGTCTAGACAGAGACGCAGATGGGGCTTTGTGACTTCTTAGAGGTCATAAACTGTCCACACCAGGGACAACCTTGAGGTCTTCCAGGACTCCAGGCCTCTGTTCAGTATAATTGACTGCAGCCAGTGGGAACTCTCAAGAGGGACAGTCTCTTCCTCTGTATTGATGGACCATTAAAGAAAGCAAGCTGCCAATCAAGATAATTATCAATATGTGCTGCCAATAACTGAGTGAAACTTTACAGTTCTTTTGCAATAGATGAAAAAACCCCCACGTTGATTGCCCTAGTTGCTCTAGCTACGAAACAGACTGACATGGATTATTTCAGTCTGATTATCTCTTACCAAGCCTGCTCGTAAGTTATGTTCCTTCCCCTTCCTCCTCCACTACTACCTCACCCTCCACTTCCTATGACTCCCATCTAATATATTTTTCATGGGGCTTCTAGGCTACCTCTTCCTTGTGCTCCCCCTCATGGACTGGCTACAAAGCTTATTTTATCTCTGAGTTCCTCTTTGGAGTTCCAGGTGGCTACAACACTTACCTTAGAGTCATCTTTGCCCTCTTGATAAAATAAATTTGTGCGAAGAGCCTGTACAATATTCTCTCACATTGTTAGACCTCCAGTGAGGACCATTCCAAGAGAACGTAGAATTCAGGTCATTGGAGCTCATCTTTTTTTTTTTTCTTTTTCTCCAGTGATGCATCTTTGTTTAAATGAGTCTACATGTCTTGTCAAGTGTACACACCTTTAGAACTAAACTGTTACTGAGGTATGATGACTATGTCATAGCACCAAGCTTTGTCAAGCTTCCCCTTTATTTTTAATATTTTCTTTGTGTTTGATGTCATTCTATTAAGCATATTTCAAGAATGCTGGACCTCAAACTCTGTGAATCAAATATGTTATATTATCTTGGAAGGCAATATTAACTAGAAGTTAAAAGCACAGGCTTAAAAAATTATATATGCCCTACTTCAGTGCCTGGTTCTGCCCTTTTGTTGTTGTCTGGAGTAAAATACACAATCTGTCTGAATATAGTTTTAGAATGGGAAAAATAGGGCGCCTGGCTGGCTCAGTCAGTAAAGCATGCAACTCTGGATCTCAGGGTTGTGAGTTCGAGCCCCATATTGGGTATCGTATAGAGATTATTTAAAAAAAATAAAATCTTAAAAAAATGGGAAAAATAGTTCCTATTTCCTGGGATAGTTGCTACGAGTTAAAAGGAAATAATGTAGGAATGATGGTTAACACAAGCTTTGACATAGAGTAAGCACTTTATAAATGATGGGTGTGTTGTGTGTATGTATGTGTGTGTGTGTGTATGTGTGTGTGTGTGTGTGTGTTTGAGTATGGGCTTCTTGAGACCATAGAATCTGGAAATAAATCGGGGTCTAGGTTACTTACTCATACATCAGCGTAGCCTCATTAGCATTATATAATTATATTTATTTTTAATTATCAATAAGCATGTTTATATATGTGTTTATTTTTATAAAAGTGTGAATATGTGTATAGGAACATTATTTCTATTTGGCAGCTGGTAGGAAGTTGCTTTGTGGCATAAATTTCCAACTTTTCTTTAAATCGTTCTATATGTACTTAGTCATTTTTATTTTCTCTAGTCTATCTTTTATAACAAACTAGTTTCATTTTTTTCAAAGCATAAATGTGCTATATGCCAAAAACGTCATTAACTCCATAGACTCTGCAGAATAAGCCCTGTCTCCATAGTGTGGTACGCTTCCAGTTTGGCCCCAACTGATGATTTGAGTCTCCTCACCTTCCATGTAGCCCTCTGCACTAGTTTCATGCCCCGATTTAGCCTCGGTTAGTCCCTGAGCGCATCTTACGGTTTAATATCTCCATGCCTTTACAGGAACCGTTTCATTCATCCTCCACCTCTTTTTCATACAGGATTTGGGAAACCTTGATCCTTCTTGAGATGCAGCTGAAATGTCATTCCTTTTCCCCACAATTCACCCCCTAGGAGTCCTTATTTCTGTACCTTTTTTAAGGATCTATTTCATTGGATTATAATGATTCATTACAGGAATTTCTCCTCTACTAGACTGAACTCCTCTATCTCTAGCGCCTGACACGGAGCTGAGAACATGTAAGGATTCCAGGACATACTTTTGCCAAATGTTGGAATGGGCGTGTGTTAAGTGTAAAACACTGAACATGATGTTTACATTAAAATAAAAACAAGCAACAATTTTTTAAACAGATAATCAAGATATAATTCACATTTACCTTATTATTAAATAAATATTCTAGCTTTTACTTTAAAAAGTATCTTGTAGACCTTAGCAGTACTGTCAGTAGAATTTATGTGAGGTGCAGGCATCTGTGCTGTCCGATAGGGTCGCCAGTAGTCACCTGTGGCTTTTGAGCACTTGGAGTGGCCACAGTGACCAAGGGACTAAATTTTTAATCTTATTTAGTTTTAATTAATTTAGATTTAAGTGAAAATAATCATATGCGGTTAATGCTTATCCTATGGGATAGTGAAGGTTTATAGTACTTAGTGAAAAATTCTCAGAGTTCATGTGTAGGTTCAAGGGTTCTTTTAAGGAGCCATAGATTCAGGAAGCAAATTGATATCAACTTGAGGCACCTGAAAGGCAAAACATTATTCATCTGCGTTTACTAATTAATCATTTTTATTTATGCAAAATGTTAACTCACATTTAGAAATTAGTTTATTATGTTTCACTTCATTAAATATTATATAATAGAGACCAAATTAGGGAAGCAATATTTGGTTTCATTCCAATAGCATTAACTTCTTTTTCTCCCTCAGTGTTGGTTAAGAAATGTTTGGCTTCCTTTTTTCAAGAAAAAAATGTTTAAATTTTTTAACATGCGCACGCGCATGAGAGAGAGAGAGAGAGAGAGAGAGTAAGTGAGCATAATGGGGGAGGGGCAGAGAGCAATGGAGAGAGAGAATTCCATACAGGCTCTGCACTGTCAGCGCAGAGCCCAATGCAGGGTTCGATCCCATGAACTGTGAGATCATGACCTGAGCCAAAATCAAGAGTCAGATGCTTAACTGACTCAGCCACCCAGTTGCCCCCAAAATGTTTGGCTTCTAAGCTCATGCTCATAGGTAATTACTTTTAGTTCTACAGAGAGCATCAGCAAACAGGTAAATTCCAGTACCTGAAGGGTACTATCCAATAGTATAGAACTCCAAGTTGCAATTTAGTAAAGCTTCGACTCAGTGTAATCTTTTATTCCATCAGGATACCATTTGAACCTGTGAAGCAATAATTTCCTAAATTGCACCCTTGTGGCCTAAATGTTAATTCAGCTTCCAGAGACTTCGAGTCAAAGAGTAGGTTTTACAGTATGAAATCTGGGTCTGCTAGTTTTATTTCCTTTAAACCTCTAGATTAAGAAATCACAGCTTTCAAAATGAAACCACAAATTAATAGTTGGAGGAGGAATCACTGTGAATCGAAGGACTGAATTGCATACTTGTGAAATTTTTTCAGTTGCTAAGAATCTTTTGACTCAGTTTCTAGAAACCTTGAAGCAAAGTTTTGTGATTAATTTTGGTATTAACTATCTCAGGAGGCTAGTTTTATCTACTTCTTTATTCATTTTAATTTCATTGGTCTACTTTAACTTTTATTGCCCTGTTTTATAATGTGCTTGGTTTTGTAAGCTATATCTGGTAGTTGCAAATTTCCCCTCTCCATACTCAGATGTGCATAGCAAATGCATTTCTTTTCTGATTTTATTGACCAATAATATCCCAGATGAGCCCCACATTTTGGATGAGGTAAAGGCAATTTATTTAGTCCAAAGCAGACAATTTAAAAATCTTTAAGTAAAAGTAGATTCCGACATCTTCATTTTTTTAGGTTTTCATATCTTCTCTATTTTGCTTTTTCCTCCAGAAGATACCAGGTGTGTCAGCAAGTGTGGCTTACATGGCCTCAAGGGAAGGTAACGCTTGTGAAGTCAAGTTATCTGTGCCTTCCGTAGGATGATAGCTGTGGAGTGGCGGCAGTTTCTAGACTGGAGAGAATCTGTCGAAGTCCTGAGTGTGTTCTCCTTCCTTGGTTTCTTCCCAGTGAGAATCAGTGGCCGGGGCAAGTGGTTTGGCTCTGCAGACTTGCACTCTTCTGTGCGTGCTGTCTCAAGTCTGGACATGGATCTCAGTAGAGAGCCACCAGGCCCATCTGGCTTTCACAGCAAGATGCACTCTGTGATCTATCTACACTGCTACCCAAAGTGGTATTTCAAAATATCATCTTTACTCTTTTACTGTATTTCTCAAACTGTAGATCCTGAATTGGTGGGCGGGGTTAGGAAGAGGGATTGCCGCTTAGATACTCCCGATGCACTAGTGTCTTTGTCAAGGACAGGAAGAACTAAAGTGCTGAATTTTGTATTTGTGGAAAGACTTACAGGGAGGCAGAAAGATGAATTCTTTGAACATAGTTTTCATACTTTAATTCTTTCTTTCTTCCCCTTCCTTCCTTCCTTCCTTCCTTCCTTCCTTCCCACCCTCCCTCCCTCCTTCCTTCCTTCCCTTTTTTCCTTTTATTTATTTAGGTTTTTAGTTTTGGTTAAGGCCCAGTTTAGACCGCTCGCTGGGCTTTGGCTCATGGCAAGACCCTATTCCCCTGTTGTGTTTCTCAGCCAGATCTCAGGGCCACTAGGAAGTATCTCTGGCTTTGAGATGGTAAGCATTGACCTTTGTCAGGGGTCAAGACAGGACTGATCTGGAAATGTGGGATTTGTCTCCTTTTGCATTCTTCTGCTTACTTCTATGACTTCCTCTCCCCACCATCACATGCAGATTTTGCTTGTGACTTTTAAAGAATCAGACAGCAGCTTTACCAAGATAAGTGAACTTTGCTAATGAAGCAAAATAAAATGAAGCCCCCCACTGTGTTGGTACCAGTCTCAGCTCGGGTAGAGGAGAAAGATAAATTATTACAGCTTGACAAATTATTACAGATCCGAAGCCCAACATTGAAAAAGATCATTAAAGAAAGCTTTTATCTGAGATGCTTTATTCTTGGGAATTAGATGGCATTAAAACAGAACAGGCAGCCTCAGTAATGCCCAAATTTGTGCATGCCACTAAAGCATACATTTTACATGTTATTCTCACCAGAACTATTTCTGACATTGAATGAAATCATATTGTATGTAAGAATCACATCAGTATGTACGCCTCACACTTAAACCTCTACAACAGCACAGATTACCACATATTGTTTGTTTGATTGTGAGTACAGTGGTTGAAGCAATGATTGTATAATCCATGAATGCCAGAATTTGTTGCATTTAAAGGACTCTACATTATATTCTTTTTTTTTTAACATTAGTTTTAGGTGTACGACATAGTGATTTGACATTCATACGCATTACAAAGTGATCACTGTGGTAAGCCTAGTGACCATCTGTCACCACACAAAGTTATTGCAATATTATTGACCTTATCCCCTTCTGCTGTACTTTATATCTCCATGACTTATTTTATAACTGGACATTTGTACCTCTTCATCCTTTTCATCTGTTTTACCCATCCTCACACCTCATCCCCTGTGACAGCCACCAGTCACATATTTAAGAGTCTTTTTCCTAGATGTGCTGTATTCTGCAGTGTTTGAGGAACCATAGGTGTCTTTAGAGAAACTCTGTTGTTACAGGGTTTGTTTCGCTAAGAGAGAGCAAACTCAGTTTAGCATATCTTTGTTTTGGAATCGATGAAGAAAGTGGTAGTGGGAGATGGCCTGTCAGATTGGTGCTGGTTTGATATGTACTCCCAGCTAGCTGTGCTAAGCAGTAATGTGCAGAGTGCAGAAGGACAGTTATCTTGAGGTGCAATGTTATGACTATTTTAGAATAATACAGTCATCTTCTTTCAGTCTCAGGCAAATCAAACACTAGAGCTAAAACTGTATCCTGATTTTCTGAATAGCCATATGTAATGCCAAGAGTCACTCTAGTTTAAAAATCTGCAACATGACACGATGGGAGAAATGAAGAATTATCCATTTCAAATCTGTTTCCCCACTGTCGTTCCATCAAAGACCTAGATGATAGTCAGTAATCATAAATTTACCTCAGGGAGTATTTATTGAGTGCTCAGGACCGAGAAGGATCCAAAAGCTTTCAACAAGGTCTTCACCCCTTGGGATATAATTGATAAGAAAGGACATCCTCACAAGAACAATCAAGGAGTGATATAAGAGCTTAAAATTGAATGTCCAAGAAATTGTTAGAAACAATAATTTCTTTCAGAGTTCAATGTGAATGGAGATTGCTGTGAGTTTAGGAAGTCAAAGAAACTGGATTGTGAAGAGTGAATAAGAGAGTAGAGGCCAGGTTGTAAGGACTAAATTCAGAGTGAGGTGAGACATAAGAGGTAGACAGCAGACATGAGACTATGGGCAGCTATTAAGTCAGGCTGGTGAAGAGAGTCTATGAGGTGGAGCTCTGATTTTGAGGTCAGACTGGGCCAGAGATGATGGTCAAACTCTAAGAAGGTTGTAGAAATGGAACTGAGGGGCTTGACTTCCTTTTGCAGGCAGTTATGAACCACTGGAGAAAGCCACTAGTCACATATGTAGCCATTGTGGTCTTGGGCCATGTGTGGGAGGAATGTCATGCAAGTCTTTGGTTAGGAGCAAAGTGTGGGGTGCTCTATTGTAGAGAAAAAATCTGATGAAGTTTCAAGAAAATGGTTTTTTGGACCTTGGAGTGGGGATTCCTGTGGCTGGCAAAAGAGAGTTAGTAATTTACCCCCTATAGAGAGTCTGCCTATGGTCAGGTGACTTTGGTTCTTTGCCAAGGAACAAAATCTAAAGGCTCCTTTGTGTGAGGAGTGTTCTTGTGGCTGCAACCTAACTAACTATGGCTAGTTCTGCTCTGGCTCTTCTTCCTGAGTTACCATCATCTTGAGGTTGCCCTTCCCCAGTCCAAGAAAGAGGAAAAAAACAAACAAACATAGGAAAGGATAAGAACGGAGCCCTTCTTGGAATTTTGAAGAGTTGCCAAGCCAACATGCTTATGTGCCTATTTTATAACGTAATCTTCTGCTTTTAAACCTAAAATAGCTACTTAATTCCAACTTTACTCTTGTAAGTCCTTTTAAAGATTAGAAGCTACTTATTATGTACCTTTCTATTTCTCTAACTCTTTATCGTCAGCATCATCTTATGGAATTCCCATCGTTAGAGATTTCTGCTCTTTATCTCGTTAGGATGGTCTCCATACTAACTTCCACGATGCCATAACAATTCCTGTTTCCATGGACTCATCCTTGCATCCCCATCCTGGAATGTAGCAAATTTTTGGCTCGGATCCAAATTATAGTCATTCTTTAATATCCATCTCAACCCCACCTGCTTCATATATTTTTCTTCCTCAATATGAACCTGGAAGGATCTTTATTTTCTTTGGACTATTAAAGGCCTTGAAAAACACAGAACATAGAATTAGAAAGGACCAAACCATTAGAATGTTGAGACTCTAGAACATACTGAGTTATAATCTTCATAATTGTACTTCTAATTTTATTTTAAAAGGATCAAGACTATTAACCTGTAGCAGTCCAGGCTTTGTTTAATATATTTCCAGTGGCAGGGAAGTGTTGACAAGCTCAATCCCTTTTGTTTTTTTGTTTGTTTATTAGAAAAAATATACCATATATGTTTTCTCTTTTAAAGTGTAATTAACATACAGTGTTATATTAGTTCCACGTGTACAATATGGTATTTAACAATTCTGTACATTTCTCAGTGCTCATCCAGATAAGTGTGCTCCTGAACCCCTTTATCTAGTTCACCCCTCCTCCCACCCCCCTCTCCTCTGGCAACCACCAGTTTGTTTTCTGTATTTGAGTCTGTTTCTTTGTTTCTTTTTTCTTAAATTCTACATACGAATGAAATCTCTTGCTATTTGTCTTTCTCTGAATGACATTCACACTTAGCATTATACCCTTTACACCATCAATTTTGTCACAAATGGCAAGATTTATAGACTTATCTATATGTCTGTCTACCATCTATCTATATATCATCTATCAACTATCTATCTATCTATCTATCTATCTATCTGTCATATTATCTCACATCTTCTTTTTCCATTTATCTAACAATGGACTCTTAAGTAGCTTCCATATTTTGTTTATTGTAAATAATGCTGTAGTAAACTTGGGGGTACATATATCTTTTCAAATTAATGGTTTCATTTTGGGGAAGGAGGTAAATATCCAGCAGAATTACTGGATCATATGGTATTTCTATTTTTGATTTTTTGAAGAACCTCCATACTGTTTTCCACAGTGGCTGCACCAATTGGCATTCCCACCAACAGCACACAATGGCTCCTTTTTCTCTCCATCCTCGTCAACACTTGTTATTTATTGTGGTTTTGATTTAGTCATTCTAACACGTGTGAGATGATATCTCATTGTAATTTTTATTTGAATTTCCCTGGTGATTAGTGAGATTGAACATCTTTTGTCTGTTGGTCACCTGGACGTGACCACCATCCAGTTTTGTAGTTCTCTTATTCCATTTATACGTCGCCTTTTTGTTTTGTTGATGCTTTCCATCACTGTGCAAAAGCTTTTAGTTTCGGTGTAGTCCCAATAGTTTAATTTTGCTTTTGTTTCGCTTGCCTGAGGAAACAACTAGAAAAATGTTTATATGGCCAATGTCGAAATTGCTGCCTGTGTTTTCTTCTAGGGGTTTTCTGATTTCAAGTCTCGTGTTTACATCTTTAATCCATTTCGAGTTTATTTTGTGTATGGTGTAAGAAAGTGGTCCAGTTTCATTCTTTTGCACATAGCTGTCCAGTTTTTCCAACATCATTTGTCAAAGAGGCTATCTTTTCCTATAGTATATTCTTGCCTCCTTTGTCATAGATTAATGGACCATATAAGCACGGGTTTATTTCTAAAGTCTCTATTGTGTTCTGTTGATCTATGTGTCTATTTTTGTGCTGATACCATACTGTTTTGTTTATTGTTGCTTTGTAGTATGTCTTGAAATCTGGGATTGTGACAGCTTTAGCAGCTTTGTTCATCCTTTTCAAGATTACTTTGGCTGTTAGGGTTTTTTTGTAGTTTCATATGAATTTTAAGATTATTTATTCTAGTTCTGTGAAAAATATCATTGGTATTTTGATAGGGATTGCATTGAATCTGTAGATTGCTTTCGGTAGTGTGAACATTTTAGCAATATTTGTTCTTCCAACCCACAAGCATGGGATGTCTTCCCATTTGTTTGTATTGTCTTCAATTTCTTTCATCACTGTTTTGTAATTTTTGGAAATACAGGTCTTTTATCTCCTAGGTTAAGTGTATTCCTAGGTATTTTATTCTTTTTGATGCAGTTGTAAATGGATTGTCTACTTAATTTCTTTTTCTGCTACCTCATTATTAGTGCATAGAAATTTAATAGAGTTATGTATATTAACTTCACTAAATTCATTTATCAGTTCTAGTAGTTTTTTTCGTGTAATCTTCAGAGTTTTATATTTATGTCATGTTGTCTGTACGTAGTGAAAGTTTTACTTCTTCCTTACCAATTTTGATGCCCTTTCCTTTTTCTTGTCTAATTTCTGTGGCTAGGGCTTTTAGTACTGTGGAATAAAAGTGAAGAAAATGGACCTCCTTGTCTTGTTTTCAATTTTTAGAGGAAAAGCTAGTTTTTCACCAGTGAGTTTGATGTTGACTATGGGTTTCTCTTCTATAGCCTTTTTTTTATGATGAGGTATATTCCCTCTAAACCTATTTTGTTGAGAGTATTTTTTATGAATGAATGTTGTACTTTGCCAGCTGCTTTTTCTCTCTCTACTGAAATGACTGTATGGTTTCGATCCTTTCTCTGGTTGATGTGATATATCACATACATCACATTGAATAATTTGCAGATAATTTGCAAATATTGAGCCTCTCTTGCATCCCTAGGAATAAATCCCACTTGATTGCGGCGAATGATTTTTAAAATTTGTTGTCAGATTTGGTTTGCTAATAATTTGTTGAGGATTTTTGTATGTATGTTCATCAGAGATATTGGCCTGTAGTTCTTTTTTCTGTGGTGTCGTCGTCTTCCTCCTCTTCCTCCTCCCCCTCCTCCTCCTCCTCCTCCTCCTCCCCCTCCTCCTCCCCTCCTCCTCCTCCTTCTCTTCTTCTTCCTCTTCTTCTTCCTCCTCCTTCTCCTCCTCCTCCTCCTCCTCCTCCTCCTCCTCCTCCTCCCCTTCTCCTCCTCCTCCTCCTCCTTCTTCTTCTTCTTCTTCTTCTTCTTCTTCTTCTTCTTCTTCTTCTTCTTCTTCTTCTTCTTCTTCTTTTGATTGGTATCAGGGTAATGCTGGCCTTATAAAATAAATTTGGAAGTTTTTCTTCCCCATCTATCTTTTGGAAGAGTTTGAGAAGAACAAATATTAACTCTTCTTTAAATGTTTGATGGACTTCACCTCTAAAGCCCTCTGGTCCTGTACCTTTGTTTGTTTGGAGTTTTTTGATTACTTATTTAATTTCATTGTTCATAATCAGTCTGTTCAAATTTTATATTTCTTCCTGATTCAGATTTGGAAGGCTGTATGTTTCTAGGAATTTCTCTATTTTTTTCTAAGTGGTCTAATTTGTTACCATATAATTTTTCATAGTATTCTCATATAATCCTTTATATTTCTGAGGTGTTTGCTGTTATTTCTCTTCTTTCATTTCTGATTTTATTTATTTGTGACCTCCCTCTTTTCTTGATGACTCTGACCAAAATTTATCAATTTTGTTTATCTTTTCACAAAACCAGGTCCTGGTTTCATTCATCTGTTCTATTGTGTTTTTTTTTTTTTTAATCTCTGTTTCATTTATTTCTGCTTTAGTCTTTATTATTTCCTTCCTTCTACTGGCTTTGAGATTTGTTTGTTCTTCTTTTTCTAGCTTGTTTAGGTGTGGAGGCAATTTGTTCATTTGAGACTTTTCTTGTTTCTTTAAGTAGGCCTGTATTGCTAGAAACTTTCCTCTATGAACAGCTTTTGCTGCATTCCAAAGATTTTGGACCATTGTATTTTCATTTTCATTTGTCTCCATGTAGTTTTTGATTTCCCCTTTGGTTTCTTGGTTGACCCATTTGTTGTTTGGCAGCATATTATTTAGCCTCCATATCTTTCTATTCTTTCCAGATATTTCCTTGTGATTGATTTCTAGTATACCACTGTCGTGTTGGAAAAGATGCAACATATGACTTCAGTCTTTTTAGATTTGTCAAGATTTGTTTTGTGACCTAATTTATGACCCATTTTGGAGAATGTTTATGTGCACTTGTACTAGAAAAGAATGTGTATTCTGCTATTTATGGATGGAATGCTCTGAATGTATCTGTTAGGTCCATCTGATCCAATGAATCATTCAAAGCCACTGTTTTCTCTTGTTGATTTTTTGTTTGGATGACCTATCCATGATTTAAGTGGATGTTTCAGTCTCCTACTTAAGAAAGAAATTACTGTCAATTTCTTTCCTTATGTCTGTTAATAATTGCTTTATGTATTTAGGTGCTTCATGTTGGGTGCATACATATTTACAATTGTTATATCCTCTTATCGGATTGTCCATTTTAAAATTATGTGGTGTCCTTCTTTGTTTCTTGTTCCAGTCTTTGTTTTCAAGTCTATTTTTTCTGACATAAGTATTGCTATCCCAGGTTTCTTTTTGTGTGCATTTGCATGGCAAATATTTTTCCATCCCTTCACTTACAATCTGAATGTTTCTTTAGGTCTCTGCAGGTAGCGTATAGATGGGTCTTGCTTTTTTATCCATTCATTCATTCATGCTGTGTCTTTTTATTGGATCATTTTATCCATTTACATTAAAAGTTATTACCATTTTGTTACTTGTTTTATGGTTGTTTTTGTAGTTCTACTCTGTTCCTTATTTTCCTTTCTTGCTCTCTTTCCTTGTGTTTTGATGGCTTTCTTTATTGTTATGCTTGGATTCCTTTCTCTTTATTTTTTGTGTATTTACTATAGGTTTTTGATTTGTGGCTACCAGTAAGTTCATGTATAACATGTTATGCATATGACGGCCTATATTAAGTTGTTGACAGCCAAACTTAAGTTTGAACTCATTTTTAAAAAATATTTATTTATTTTTGAGAGAGAGATAAAGTGGTGGGAACAAGGAGAGAGGGAGACAGAGAATTTGAAGCAGGTTCCAAGCTCTGAGCTGTCAGCAAAGTTTGATATGGGGCCCAACTCACAAACTGTGACCTGAGCCAAAGTTGCAAACTTAACCAACTGAGCTACCCAGGCACTCCAATTTTCAACTCATTCTAAAACCGCTAAACTTTTATTCACTCCCCCTGTTTTATTATGATGTCATACTTCATATCTTTTTATTTTTTGAATCCATTGACCAATTTTTATAGATACTGATTTTACTGCTTTTGTGCTTTAACCTCCATACTGGGTTTTATAAGTGATTAACTCACCACTTTAATTATATGTTTGCATTTACCTTGAAATTTTGTCCTTTCATAATTTTCTTATTCCTGATTATGGCCTTTCCTTTCCACTCAAAGCACTCCCTTTAGTATTTCTTATAAGGCTAGTTTAATCAGCTATTTTAATTTTTGTCTGGGAAACTCTCTCTCTCCCTCTATTCTGAATGATCATTTTGCTGGATAGAGAATTCTTAGTTGCAGGTTTTTTCCTTTCAGCATGAATATATCATGCTATTCCCTTCTCACTCCCAAATTTCTGCTGAAAAATCAGCTGATAGCCTTATGGGGTTTCCCTTGTATGTAATTGTTTTCTTTATTATTGCTGCTTTTAAAATTCTCTCTTTATCAGTACTTTTGCCATTTTAATTATTATGTGTCTTGGTGTGGACCTCCTTGGGTTAATTTTTTTGGGAGGCTTTCTGTGCCCCAAATTAGGGAAGTTTCCAGTTATTATTTATTCAAATACATTTTATGCCCCCTTTTCTCTCTCTTCTCTTTCTGGGATCCCTATCATGTGAATTTTATTATGCTTGATGATGTCACTGAGTTCCCATAACCTATCTCATTTTTTTTTATTCTGCTTCCCTTAAACTATTCAGCGTGGTTGCTTTCCATTACTCTGTCTTCCAGGCCACTGGTCCATTCTTTGGAGTTCACTAATTTGATATTGATTTCTTGTAGTGTATTTTTATTTCAGTTATTAAATTCTTCAACTCTGCTAGTTCTTTGTATATTTTCTGTCTCTTTGATAAAGGTCTCACTGAGATCCACCACTCTTTTCTCAAGTCAGTAAGTACCTTTATAACCATTAGTGGGGATTTGTTATCAAGAATATTACCTATCTCCATTTCATTTAGCTCTTTTGATGTGGTTTTGTCCTATTCTGTCATTTGGGACATATTCCTCTGTTCCCTCATTTTATGTAACTCTCTGCTTTTATTCTATGAACCAGGAAAGACAGCTACATCTCCTCATCTTGAAAGTAGTAACCTTATGAAAAGAGGTTCTCTGGTGCTCTGTAGTGCTATGTCCTCTGTTCACCATAACTAGGCACTTCAGGGGTGTCTCCCATGTTGGCTGTATGCACCCTATTGTTGTGGCTGAGCTGTTTTTGCCTTTGGTCTAGTTGGCTGCAATAGCCCACTTTGCCTGTTACAGGTGCACCAGGCAGAGTTCGGTCCCTGTGCTGTTAAGGGGCCAGTCGGGGGCTGTCATGGGCTTTAAGTTGGGTGATGTCAGCAGTCAGACCGGGTGCCTACCCTCAGCCTTTCTGCTGGGGCCATAATCACAGTGATCAGCAGGGCACTCTTGTTGCACTGCTAGTTACAATGTTTAGCCTCTAGGGCTCCATCTGAACTGGTGTGTGCCCTTCTCTTTGGGGCAGGAGTCACTTTGGAGTGGCAGTGGTTCCTGCCAGGGATGTTTGCAGAGTATACTGGGGGCAGAAGCCATTTTGTAAATCATCTGCAGAGTTGGGCAGGCTAGATGAGGCAGATCTGCAGAGAATATTGGAGCAGACTGTCATGGTGCTAGCAAGATAGTTAGAGAGTGTTCACATTGGTTCCTGCAGGTGTCCTGCTATTTATGCTGTGGGGTGGTGGGGGAAGCAAAATGGCACCCACCAGTTCTTTCGTTCTTTGAGAAGTTTCCTATATATCCTTGTCCCTCCAGCAGACTGAGATTAGTAAATAACATGAGCTTCACATATACCCCAGGCACTTTTCAGATTGGTAGGGTTATTTGTTATACTGGGTTTTTTAAGTGTGGGGACTTAGTTTCCTGTCACCCTCTACATCTCATAGAGCTAAGCCTGCTGATTTTTGAAGTACCCAGAGATAAGCCCTACTGGTTGTAAAAAATCAGCAAAGTTAAATCCCATTGGATTTCAAAGTCAAATATTATGGGGACTTGACCCCTCCTCCTTTTTTCCATGTGTCCCCTTCTTATGATTAACCATGGAAAGTCTGTTCTGCCAGTCTTCAGGTCATTTCCTGACTTAGTTACACTTATCTTGGTGTGTTCATGGGGCAGGGTGAGCTCTGGATCCTGCTACTTTGCCACCTTTTTAGATCTCAGCCCAATTCCTTTTGCTTCAGAATGGCTTCTTTTGTTTGTCTCTCTCATTTTTTTTTTTATACTATAGATGTAGGAGAGAGAACTTTATTTCATTTTAAAAATTACTTTTATTTTTTAAAGTGTAGTTAACAATGTTACATTAGTTTCAGACATATAACAGAGTGATTTCACAACTTCGTATCAGAGAACAGTTTTAAATGGCTTCGTATTGTGTGATAAATCACAAATTTATTGAGCAGAAACTGACTTTCAGGCATGGTACTAAGCGCTGGAAATTTTAGGATGAAAAAATACAGTCTCTTACTTCAGGGTGCTCATAGTGTACTCTGAAAGTGAGCCTGGCCCATAATATCTGATCAATAAATTTTTGTTGAAGAAGAATAGAAAAAGAGGTAAGAAAACCATGTATTATCACTGACTTTTTAGAATACGGTCTCTTGGGTTAGATTGACTGGCTTTGAATCTGGCTCTGATACTAGCTGTGTACTAAACTTTGTCTCCATTTCCTCATTATAGAATAGAACATTGGATTTGAATGAGATAGTATATAGAAAGTGCTAAATCCTTTGTCTGGCACATAGGCTCTCCATAAATAGATGAGGATGACAATGATTTACTGGATCGAAGCATTTGCAGAATGCTGTGGAAACATAGAAGAGGGGCATTCCACTCAGACCAGTTCATGGGAGGGAGGGAGGGACTGGCCAGTCAAGGGTGTGTGAAGGACAGTCTGCTGGGAAGCCTGAGCTATGCTGGGAAAATGTGTAATAGTGATAAAAAAAAAAAAAAAAAAAACATTTTTGACCTTTGAAAACTGAAAGGTGGTACAAGCGTTCTTAAACTCAGTTAGAGATGTCATCAGTAATGTAACATTATTCTAAGAATTTCAGGACAAGTATTACTTTTTGTGACAATAATTGACTGAAATAGTTTACCATGTGTTATCTCTGGGTCCAGTGTTTTTGTTAGGGATGTCTGAAAATATCTGTAAGTAAGAAGGATGAACAACTAAAAAAACCACTGAGCAATACATTATTTTTTTTTAAGTTTATTTATTTATTTGAGAGAGAGAACAAGCAGGGGAGGGGCAGAGAGAGGGAGAGAGAGAATCCTAAGCAGGATCCTTGCCATCAGCACAGAACCTGATGTGGGGGTTGATCTCACAAACTGCAAGATCATGACTTGAGCTGAAATCAAGAGTTGGACACTTAACTGTATGAGCCACCCAGGCGCCCCTAATTTTTTAAGAGCACCTGGACTTCTAAAATGGTATTAAATGCAGAGTCTGATTTTTTAAAATTTTTTAATGTTTTTATTTATTTTTGAGAGGGAGAGCGAGAGCACGAACACAAGCTGGGGAGGGACAGAGAGAGACACTCACACAGAATCTGAAGCAGGCTCCAGACTCTGGGCTGTCAGCACAGAGCTTGATGTGGGGCTTGAACTCGTGAACCAGGGGATCATGACCTGAACTGAAGTCAGGTGCTTAATTGACTGAGCCATCCAGGTGCCCTGGATGATGGTTTTTATGTATACTGATCTCCTTGGTTTGTTGAGGAATAAATACCCTCAGCAAACAAATGTTAGAGGGCCAGATGGAGGGAATTCTATTTTCTATAATCACATGTGGAGCTTTGCTGTTGATTTTACTTTCAGGCGGTGGGATAGAAATTGTTATTTCTACATATTTCTGGGCAGAATAAATACTCACATTCCTGGATATCTCATTTGCCAGCTATCAAACAAAGTGTTTCTTTTTTTTTTTAAAGAATAAATACTTTTATAGTTTTATCTCATAGCTTTTTTAGTCAAACGTAGGTAATTATTATTTTAGAGCAAAGAGTGTATGTAGCCACATAAATTTATGTCCTGTTAAAATTGATACCCAGGGCACTGGGTGGCTCTGTGGGTTAAGTGTTCAGTTCAGATTTCTGCTCAGGTCATGATCTCAGGGTTCATGAGTTTAAGCCCTGCCTTGGGCTCTGCACTGATGGTGCAGAGCCTGCTTGGAATTCTCTGTCTCCCTCTCTCTTTACCCCTCCCTGGCTCACACGTGCAGGCTCTCTCTCAAAAATAAATGAATAAATATTAAAAAAATTGATACTCAAATTCTTTAAAGGTATTTCAATGTGTAGTTTGATCTCAGTTTTGTAACATAATGTATGCTTACGTATATCAATATTTATAATAGACGTAGGTATACCTGTAATCAGAAAAATTACACAAAGATGTTAACCATAGATCATCCAAGAGCTGTGATTAGATAGACTAGGTGGACATTCATAATCTATATGCCTTTTAAAAAATGTTCATTTATTTATTTTTGAGAGAGAGAGAGAGAGAGAGTGAGCAGGGGAGGGACAATGAGAGAGGGAGAGAGAGAATCATAAGCAGGACCTGCACTGTCAGTGCAGAGCCTGACATGGGACTTGAACTCACAAACTGTGAGATTATGACCTGAGCCAAAACCAACAGTCGGATGCTTAAACTACTGAGCCACCCAGGTACCCCAGAATCTTAAGTGGGTTCCATTTTCAGCGTGGAGCCTGACATGAGGCCGAATCCCATGACCACAGGGTCATGACCTGAGCTGAAATCAAGAGTTAGACACTCAACTTATTGAGCTACCCAGGCGCCCCTTATGTGCTTTTGAATCATAGTAGTCAAGCTAGGCTATCTGCTGTAACAAATAGACTGAATAGAGTTGGTGGCTCAAAGGACAGTAGTTTTCCTTTGTGTAACCATTCTAAGGCAGTTCTTAGACACTGAGAAGGGTAGGAAGGAGCTGTTTCACATAGTCATTCAGGTGTCCATGCAGCTTACAAAGTTTTCCTGATAATCATATCCAATTCTCTGGGCATTGACAGCTGAGTGGCAGAAGTGGAATAAATATATTCCACTAATATATTCCACATATATATATTTATAGTGGTGGTATATGTGTTTGATGAACCATGCCTGGACGTGGCACTTTGATGCACAGTTTGCTAGATCCCAGTCATATGACCATATCTAATTGTAAAGAAGGCTGGGAAAGAAAATCTGTGTTCCCAGGACTAAGACAAGAACAGAGATTTTGGTGAACAACTAGACATCCCTATCATAATGATGATTCTGAGCTTTATCTAAATGCTATATAAGATTCAAAGGCAAGGGTCCCAGGGTGATGTACAGTCTTCTCAATCTAGATATGGTTCTTAATGGTCTGGTGGCTTGTGTGTTAAGAAGAAAAGTCATCTTTTCCTTCTTTCAGTAACAGCACACACATACACAGACACACACACACACAAAGACACACACACACACACACACACAATTATGAGGCTGGGACCAGATAACTACTGTAATGACTCCCATTCAGGAAGAGGAAGAACGGGAGTCACATAGCAATCACTGGTTCAAGGCAACAGTGAAACCCTGCTATGCAGACATCGTGAAAGTCTCCTTCCCTGCCAGTAGAAAAAGTTCCTTAAATAAATCCTGATTCTTCCACCGTGGAGGAACTCCTTTGCCTACTGATTGACCCTAGTTCCCTGCTCTGAGTGTGTCTTCCTTGTCCATTTTCCTCCGTAGCCATATGTGAAGGGAACACATGGGACAGCTTTCTCAGCTTGCTTTCTGCCTGTGCCAAGATGGGCTCTAACAGTTCTTTTAAAGCTTGAATAGTCAAAAGCCTTTTTGTTGTTGTTGTCATTGTTGTTTTTTGTTTAGGCATAGGTTTCTTTGGTAGCATGATTTCCTCAAATATTTAACAGGCTTCTGATCTATTTGTGTCTAGTCGCTTTCATAGGAGAGAAATGTCATCCCCGAATTCTTTCCTAAGCCAGAACACACAAGCCTTATCTGTCTCCTTACCTCCATAATCTAGCACTTGTCTTCCTCAATTTAATGGTAGCTTTCTGGCAGCCATTTGAAAAAAAGCTTAGATGGAAAGGGAACAAACTTAATATTATTTGCCGCAATGTTAAATACCTCTGTTTAGCTAATATAGACCCTTCAAGGCCCATTTTTAGTCTTATCTCCTATTGTTTGTGGTTTGGAAGCAGTTCCGCAAAGTTTGATTTATTAGATTTTCTTCACTCTCTTTCACTTCTGCTTGCAAATCAACCAGTTCTTTTTTGAGCTCATCTCTTTCTTGTAAATCCTTCCTAAATACAACAAGTAATAGTTAACATACTCTAATATCCATTTTGTAATCTGTTCCCCAACAGCTAAAAGCACAGAAGGCACTGGGCCTGCCTTCCAAGATAAAGGTTTTAGCAAATGTCTCATCAGTGCATATCATGGGTCTCCATCTCTTGAGGAATCCCCTGGATTGCTCTATGTTTTCTTCATTCAAGTATTTTCCGACTTCTCCTTCTGCTCCATTGAATAACTACCCAATGGTAGTGTGGCTTTGTATAAAACACTCTCACATAATTTTCTTTCTTAAACCCTATAATAATCCCAGAAATAAGAGTGGTTATTTTTCTGATCAAGGATCCAATGCAGGAAGATGAAGTGACTTTGCAGAACCTATCATACCTGGTGAGAACTGGGGCCAAGCCTTGAAGGCCCAGGCCTTCTCCGTGTATACCCTGTCCATGCCACCCTGGTCACTTTCAACCCTAACTGTACCTTTACATCACCAATTCCTTGGTTTCACTCAAGAACAAGTAAAAAACTAGTCACTATTTTTTTCTTTTTTAAAACTCTGTAAGTCATTCTAATATGGAGTCAGCTTGAGACCATCTGTCCAGTGCCAGGCTGCCAGAGGGACTAAACTCACGGAGGCCCACATTATGAGAAGCTGGGAACATGTTCTTTTTTCTTATTTCCTGTTGAGGGTGATAGAGAAAACTTGAGGTGAGAGAAGTGTTGGTAGTCTGGCAAAGACAAAGAAAGAATGTTAACTCTTGGGTTTTGTAGCAAAGCAAAGGAGTCAAGAAAAGGAAAAAAAGAGAAAAAAAGCCAAGATACTTGTTTGAGCCTGAGAAGTGATTCCAGTGGCTTAAGATTTCTTCCTGAAGTCTCTGGAACAGCCCGAGGGAAATCTGTAGGGAAGAGAAACTCCTCTCTTCCTGTGGTGTTCTCCTTTCACTGTGTGCTTTCATCAACCACATCTTGTATGCCCGACGTCAGAATTGCTGATGTCAGGTCATTCCCTTCACACTCTGTCTCTCCTTGTTCTCCATTCCTTCAGTGCAAACTTGTTCTTGGGTAATTCACAAAGTGGGGAGGATTGCACAAACCAATTTCCATTCTTGACTACTACTATTATACTCTTGGCTGATGATAACTTATTACTATTCCCCTTTGTATGAATGTTTGTAGGTTAATACAACTAAACCCAAAGAAATGAATCTCCAAGACTGGACATGAGTAAAGGTGTCAGAGGGGATACTTTGGTCAAGAAAGCCATTATGGAGTTCATTGTATTATACGTGGCATTTTGCTATATGTCTGGCTCCTGATGGGGAGGGGGACTTACTCAGTAATCTATTCATCAAATATTGAGCACTATCTATGTGCTAGGAATAATCTAGGCCTGGGAGGGGATACAGCAATGAGCAAAATAGAGCTTACATTCTTGGGGGAACACAGATAATAAACAAAACAAATAAGCAAAATGCATCATATACTAGATGGTGATAAAAACAATGGAGGAAAATAAAGCATGAGAAGAGGGTAGGGTCAGAGGAGGATGGAGGGAAAGGCCTCAGTAAGTAGAGAGCAAGAAGTAAAAAAGAATGCCATGTCAATATCAGGCAGAACAGCATTCATGGAAGAGGGGACACTAAGTGCAAAGACTCTGAGGTGGGTGTTCTTGGTGTGTTCTGAAAATAGCAGGTGCCAGTGTGTCTGGCACAGGGTAAGAGCTAGGGAAAGGATGAAAGTCAAGGTCAATGGTCATGGCAGGGACCATATTATGTAGGGCCTTGTACAGATGTTGACTTTTCCCCTGGGTGAGATGGGGAGTTATTGGAATGTATTGAGGTGATGGCTGCTGGGTTATGAGTATTGAATGAAGGGGCATGAGGGCAGAGTTGGAGTGAACTGTCAGGAATCTATAGGAGTGTTCATGGCAAGAGATGATGGTAGCTTGAGCCAAGGTGGTTTGGAGGAGGTGGTGAGATGTGGTTGAATTCTGGATATATTTTGAAGGTAGAGTCAGTGATTACTTTCTAACGAAATAGATATGTAGTTTGATAAAAAGAGAGGCATGGCAGGGGACTGGTAGCTTCTGGAAGGATGCAACTGACATAAAGTGATACAGGGAATACAGTGGCTAGTGAAGTTTTCAGGGAGAGGATGGGGAATTCATTTAGCACTGTGTTGAGTCTGAGCTTGTTAAATTTGAGAGTCTGTTAGACATTTTGGGGAAAATACTGTGGAAGCGGTTGGATATTGGATATGTGAGCTTAGATTTCAGAGTGAGGTATGAGCTAGAGACCTAAATTTGGGTAAGTAGCTATGTCAAGAAATCATAGATGAGAAATAGAAAAGTGTGTGAGCATAGGCTCTGAAGCATGGTTGCCTGGGCTGGACTCTTGGCAGATAACCTAACCTTTAGGCACTCAGTGTCCTCATCTGTGAAAGGGAGATAATAATTATAGTGTCCAGGGTGTTGCTGTGAGAAGTTAGTAAATATATTTATATTACACAGATAAAGGCCTTATTCTAGGGAGTACTAAAAATGTTAGTTATTGTTGTTTCTGTTTTATTATGAGTTGCTTTTTTTGGGTACTATCGTTAATGCCCCTGATGTATTATTGCACTCAGTTATCATAAGAAACATATATGGTAGATATTATTATTTTCCTTAACAGAAATGGGGAAGCCAAGGCCCACAGAGGATAAATCACTTGCCCAAGGAGACCCAGGCCTGTTCGACCCCAATGATTGGGCACTTAATCATTTTTTATAAATAGTAAAATCTAGTCTTGTCTGTAGGTCAAGACAGGAGATTAGAGTCATTAGTTTATATAAATAGCCAAGCTAGGAACTCAATGAGTTTAAGCTTGAAATAATCCTGTGAACAAAGCAACAGGACAATTTGAAATGTCAATGTGACATTCTGTTCCACAGTAAATTAATAAGATGTGACTGAAGGCCTTTCTTGTCATGGCTGTAACAATCAGAAGCCACACTTCTCTCCCTTCTAATGTCAGGCGACGACAATAGGCAATCAGTAGGAACATCCTTCAAATATCACCTAAGTCTTTTTCATACACAAAGTTGATGTATTTGCAGTATCCAATTTTATTCATTTCTGTTGGAGGAAATGTGGCTTTAAACACTGTTATGTGATGACACGAGCAATGTAAAACAGAGTCGGTTTCCAATAATTAATTTGGTATTGGTAGAAAACACTCATTCTCCTTTTTTTTTTTTTTTTTTTTTTTTTTGTGGTTGTTGTTGAGCTTAGAGTTAAGCCAGGTGTTTTGAGTGCCTTTGAGGCATGGGCCAAAAGCTGTGAGCCATCTGATAAAAATCCATTGGGTCACCCTAGTGATCGCTCCTTGTATTTTGAAATCCTTTCATTTTGGCCATTTCTTTAGTTATAGATTCTTGGTTGCCAGTCTTGTCCATGGCTTTGGTCACCTTCTGCATTCAATATCTGTGCTGCTTCTGAATCCTGTCTAGATCATCCTGATAACTCTGTCCTATGGATTATGGTCAGCTCCCTACTTACTATATTCTGGTACGTAGCTAACAACTGGTTTAATAATTAACACTCCTTTTCCCAAGTAGGCTAAGGTGGAAATATCCCCATGAGTCAGGCTGGTTAGTCCTTGTCGCCATAACTCTTATTGAGGAAGGTAAGAGGGCTCTCAGCTGAGATTACAGATTTCCAAACCTGGCAAGTGCCCCTATGATTTTGACAATATAGACCCTTCTGTACTCAAGATGAAGGTTTAATATTTTCTTTTCCTGGGAGATGAGATTGAGAGGGGACATCTTTAATTCAGGTGTATGTATGCGGAGATAGGTCTTCGGAGCACATGGACATTTGAAAGACCAGATCTCACAGAAACCTAGACCTTATCTATCCGTATTTCTTTTTTTTACCTTATCACCCATATTCAAACTATCAGCCACTCTTGCTAGGTCTACCACCAAAATGTATCCATTATCTGTTTACTTTTCACCATCTCCTCTCCTGCTATCCTGTCTATGTCTCCATATTTTGCAACCTGCAGTCTTGTGATAGCCTCGGAAGAGGTATACCTAGTTCTCCTCTTGTGTTCCCTTCTCTACAAAGAAGTTATATAAACTTGTAAATCATAAACCAGATCATTTGACTCCCCTTCTTTGAAACACTGGATTCTCACAAGGCCTTGTGTGGCCTATCTTACTGACCTCGCCTAATACCTCCTTGGTCACTATATTGAGCCACAAGACTTTGTTCTGCTTATTGAACAGAACAGGTTTGTTGTAATCTCATGACCTTTGTACTTGCTGTTTCCTCTACCATGGAAGTTCTTTGCAATGGTCTTTCCCAGATTTTAGTAAAAATCTTAGTTCAAAGAGAGGCCTACTTACTTCACCTAAAGTAGTTCTCTCCTGCCCCTCCATTATGTGTATTCATACAACAAATATTTATTTGATGTCTATTCTATTTCAGGCACTGTCTTAGACACCAGAAATACAATAGTGAGTAAGACAAATAGTTTCTGCCTTCATGTGTCTTATAGTCAGGTGTCCCATCTGGCTGTTTATTTTTCTTCATTCCATTTATATCTATCAGAATTATTTATTGGTTTTCTTGATTTAGTCCTTCCACCCCAATCCCAGAAAGATAGGGAAGGACAAATTGTTTTTGTCTTTTAAGAATCCCTGAGGTGATCAGTTTCAGGGAGGCTGAAATTAGAAGGCTTTAGAGACATCAAGGATCAAAGTTCACACAGTTTGCAGACTTCCCTTGCTTTGAATACTTTTCAAACACAGAATTCAAGAATGATACCATCGAAGACAGTGCACAAATGTGTCATTAATTCACATTGGAAACAGTAGTGTCCATATCCCATTTTTTGGTGGTGGTAAGTTTTGCTTCATCGGCCAGAATCTCTAGACACCATCTTTGTTTAGGTTTTGGTTTTGGTTTGTATGTGAGAATTACAAAGTCATTCGGATTTTACTAAAACCCAGTTTTCAGTCATTCAGATTACTCAATGATTCAGAATTATTTAGTAATTCAGTAATTCTGTCTCTAGAAGTTTTGATTATTAGGGTTAAGTGGGGATGACATTTTTTTAAAACCACTCCAAGTGCTGCCTTTTTAAAAATACTTTGTAGAGTGTAGTCTGATAGTTTGAGCCCTGATTCTGACTTTTAGGGTCTGGGGTCCCAGAGAATCTGCAACTACAGGATCTTCTGAATATAGGTGGCTCTGTATCTACGTTTGCATTGGATAGTCCTGGTGTATATCTGTTTTCTGTCTCATTATTCACAGTGACACCTTTCACTGTCAGAAATGTTCCAATTTGGGTGACGTATTGTATGGTAACTCTGTGTGGATGGTATCACATCCAAGAAACTGCTACACACAGCTTCTTCATTAGGGAATACGAAGATAGTCTTATTAGAAAGAAATGAAGTGGGAATCTGCCTCCTGGCTCAGGGCTTCTGCTGCGGACATTTTTGAGCTATACCAAAGTGTAATAAGTTGGCCCTCATATTTCAGGACTTGTTATTTCTTCTTTCTCCTCATTACTAGTCCTCTGACAGACTTAACATGGAAATGCCTTTCTTCGTCTAGATCTGTGCTGTCCAGTACTACAGACAATGAATGGCAGCATATGGCTATTTCAATTTTAATTCAAATTAATAAAAATCAAGTCAAATAAAGAATTCAGTTTTATTAGTCTCACTAGTCACATTTAAAATACTCACTGGCTATAAGTGGCCAGTGGCTGCTCTATTCGGCCATGAATTATAGAACATTCCATCATTGTAAAAAGTTTCTATTAGACCGTGCTGGTCTAGGTTGTGTTTCCATAGATTTTGCCCACCTTGATTTGTGTATAGCTAGGACTTTTCCAAGTTATGACTTGATAAGAGTTAGAAAAGTAAAAATAATGTTGCTGGAAATTGTTTTAGAGATTATCTAAGTCAATCTCTTGATGTAATTGATGTGTGAACAGGTTCAGAGAGATTAGGTAGTTGGCCAAGATCACTTGGCTAGATCTTAGACAAAGTTAGCTAGATTGAATATTCAAACTAGTTATGTAACCTTAACTATCAAATTGTCCATCTGCAAAATGGAAGCAATTACAATAGCCCCTCCTCAGAGTGACAGCGAAGTGGCCTTGCAGCATATGAAGATGCCAGCTGCCAAGTAAGTACCATCATGTGTCATTAAATCATACGCTGGCTTTGCCAGGACAGTATGGACTGTTTACTGTAATTCACTATGAATGTGATAGGGAAATTGAGTAAAAACCAAGCTATATGAAAATAACTATCAGTATGATGAGGTCCGAAGATGAATCACACACACATTCTATTGTTATCAGAATAGGTTCTCCTAATGAGATGTTCCCCATTTCACATGGTGTTGTAAAATGGCTACTACTTTAGAGGCTTTGAAGAGCCCTTCAGCGATGCTGTTTGTAGCACTTCATATTTATTTGACATCTTCAAAGGAAATCGTAAACCCTGTTCCTGTCTGTCCATTTGGCCTGGTTACTAACACTCTGGCCCTCTTCAAAAGAAAGAGCATCTAGTTCAACACTGCTTCCATCTGGTGGAACACCCTCTCAGTTAGGTAGTGGATTCACCACTCTGGGAGAACGCTTTGATATATGTGTGTAGTGCATGAAAGACGATGCACAGAGCCCGTGTTTGATCATGGTTGGACTTTGCTGCTTTTTGGTGGAATGTGTGAAGAGGAGGGCTGGAGCGAATGCCTGCAGGGAGAGAAGAATAATGAATGGGTTCTGGGTATGAATTCTAAGATCTCTTATTGTTTATTAAACAAATATAAATAGGTATTTTGGGAGACCTGTGAGCATAGATTTTAAGATCTAAGGTGTGGCAGAACTCTCACGGGATAGCCTCCAAAGCACAGGACTTAGAGTCAGAAGTCTTTAGTAAGATCCACTAATACAAATGTGTAGTGATGGGCATGCCCTTCTTCCTTCTCTCTTTTATCAGTCGGGGGAGGGGTAATATTCCTGCTCTTCCTTTTCATAGGGTCATTGAGGAATTCTGTGAGAAATAGATGTGAAAATACCTGTTGATTTCAATGCCATCAACCTGTAGAAACAGGTGGCATTTCTTCTTCTTATTACTATTAATATTAATAGTTGAACATACCTTTATTATTTACATCTCAAGTGCCTGGAAGCACTCTGGTAACCAAGTTCTTGAGAGTGTGGCATGACCTTTTTGAACTAAGCAAGAAAAATGAGTTGTCAAGTTTGTTGAGAACCTTGATATCTAGACCCTCTTCATCTTCTCTCTCCTCATAGTCCTCAATATGGCTTACGTTTTGCACCTTCACTAGGGAAGCCATGAACTCTCGCCTCTGAAAAATAAGTCATTACTTATTTTAAGGCACCCAAACAGAATAGGCTAAGGAATCTGGGAGCTCTTTAGATCATCAGATGAGGGCTCAAGATTTCTCCAATGGGAGATGACTAGAGTAAAATCTCACTTGAAAAAAAGCTGATCTTTCATGGAAGGCTATTGACGTATGGGTGACTTTTTGGATAAATTAACTAGGCAAACTCAGGGGTCACTCTGTGGGTGTAAGAAAGACTTCATTTTTCTAACGGTTCAAAAGTTCCAGCTTGCTCTCGTCCAGAGATAGGGTATTACACAATGTAACGGTGTCCACAGTCATTTGTATGATTGCCCTGCTTGTGTCTTGCGCAGGCTGAGGTGGCCAGGGGGAACTGAAATCGCGGCTCTTGTCCCATAGTGCTACGTTCACCTAGAGGGGATGGCCTTTTCAGTGTCACAAAGAGATCTTATGGCACAGTGGAGCCCGTGGGAGGTCATATCCTCAAGAAAGGAGGAGACAATATAAATTCATTCTTACTAGCCAGGAATGCGTAAATCATGAAGGCAAACTTAGAAAAGAAATGTAGAGGCGCCTGGGTGGCTCAGTCAGTTAAGCATCTGACTTCAGCCTAGGTCATAATCTCATGGTCCGTGAGTTCAAGCCCCACATTGGGCTCTGTGCTGACAGCTCAGAGCCTGGAACCTGCTTCAAATTCTGTGTCTCCCTCTCTCTGCCCCTCCTCCATTTGTACTCTGTGTGTGTCTCTCAAAAATAAAAACAGAAAAGAAATTTTTTTTAAAAAAGAAAAGAAATGTAAAAGAGCTTTGGTTAAATATGGAGGTCTGAACACATGTGTTTGTATCTACTTTCTCTTTAAACCCCACTTAAAAATAAATATGTATATATTCATTCACGTATTGTGTACCTACTATGCACCAAGTGGCATACTCGCTTACGGGAACAGTGTAAGATAATTATTATCATCCGTTTATATAGGTGAAGAAACTGAGGCTCGGAGGGTTGAGGTACATAGTCTCTGGTTATACAACAGGGAGGCAGGATTCTCACGCAGTTGTTTAGTTCCAGAGCCCCCAGTCCATCACCGCATTATTTTGCTCTCTTTGTATAGTTCAAGAAATGCGTTTGGATCTATTTTCTCATTTGATACTAGCCACTTCCTGTAAGGTGGACTGGCAGGGTATCAATATCTATATTGCGTAGACACATCCTCTGAGTGATACAGTGACTTGCCCAAGGTCAAACAGCTTGGGCGAATGTCTGAGTCTCACGTATACACTTACCCTGCTGCCGAAACTGTCAAGACACCAAAATAGATGGGAAATATTGCTGAAAGCTAACAGCGTTCTGCCCTTAAAGCCTGATTCCGCATGCAGCAGAGACTCTCGTCCAGCCAGCACTCCTGCTGTAATGAGACATTTGTCCTGTATGTTTTGATGCAGTCTCGGTAGGCCTCGGACTGCTGTGTCACAGAATGGCATTTCATACGGCTTTCTGGAAAAATAGATGAGTGTTCAAATGGCAAAAGGCATCTGATGGGGATAAAGAGACCAGTGATTAAACACACATGCTGAGGTCCCTGGAAATGCTGGGGTTAGGAATTTCCGGGGTGCAGCTGGAATGTCAGAATCACAGCACAAATCTCTCAGCTGGCCTGCTGAGAAGAAAGTTACTTCTACCCAGCTGTGTAAACGACCATATTGGAAATGTCAGAAAACATGAAATTCGTTTTTGGAGGGGGGCTATTTAAAAGACAATACTAATAGCAGAATTAGAAGTACATTAGCTTTGTCATACAAGGTCTGTGACAGCATCTCCCCTTGGCATGAGAGCGGTCTCTAATGCACAGAGTGGGAGAGCAGTTGACAGGTTTATGATCTAACCCATAAAACAGTTATTGCCTCTTGATTCCTATACCATATATCACAGAGCTCATAAATTGATCTACAAATCCTATAATATCAAATGTCTGTTCTGATCAGCCCTTCAGTCTTTTTAATATTTATATGATTTCCTTTGACAGAGCTTGGTCCAGTGCTTTCTTTAACAAAATGTAACGCTGTCACTGTTTCGGTGCTGACAGCTTCCCGGGAGAAGATAGTGAGTGCTATCTGAGTGCTATGCTGAAAGTATTTCCGTGGTGATATGTGGATTGCAGGGACCTGTGGACTGTGAACTTGTGTTCATTAAGGGCAAAGAAGAAATTTTTAAAAAAACTGTTAGCTTGTGTCCACTCTCATGTAACCACATTGCCATGTACTTCACGTCCTGCTGCGGAGAGTCATACAAGGCATGTGTCAAAAGTTGGGCCAGGGGAAAACTCTCCAGGACATCTGGTTTAAGATCTTTTGAAGCCAGAGATTTGGAATTCTGCTGCAGACGTCAGTTTTCTGCATAGTGCATGTGTTCTATCATTCATTCATTCATCCTTTCATACAAAAAATTTACTGATAAATTTGTAATCAGAGGGAGTGTATATTATTAGTTTGTTAGGATGACTAAATGCCATTTGACAAGGATACACTAATATTCAATATTCAGTATCCTGTCTGCTCAGAGCAGGAGGTAAGATAGTCTTTTCCTCTGAGAATGTTTTAATTGTGAATACAAGAAAGCTGGGATGCTGAGTGCTTGCAGATGGTGAGCCTTGGTCCTGTCTTTCTCTTCAAACACCTGCTCTTTACTGGTACCCGGTGCTTTGTGAAAAGGCTGCCTTCCGCATGGTCCAGTCCATAGGGATGGAGTGGACGGTGATGTGTGACATAGTGTAGAAGGAGTTACGGGGGAAACATGGTTCCGAGTGTTGCTCAGCTATGAGTGCCCCTTGCCAACGTTGACTCAGAAGAACAGCAGTTTCTCTAGCCAGATATTTCAATTAGCTCAACACGTTGCCTGAGGGCAATGCCTAAGTGCATATGTTGCTAGACTACATGGTTTGGGATTAGCCTTTTGGCAAATCCAAGAGCATTGTCATGCCTCGCACTTATGGTGATTTTTTATCTCAGGGAGCTCTGCAGAGCTTTCCTGCCAGTAGGCCTTGATCAAGGATACCCTATAACTTCCTCCAAGTATTTTGATGTTTCAATAATTGGGAACCTTGAAGAGGATTCAAAGTTTTTTTTTTTCTCTTATGCAAATTTTACACCCCCACCCTCACCCTGCAAGAAAACTTCAAATTTTGCCTTTCAGTTTGTATCGGGGAAGGGTAGAAGCTCTACCTATCAACAGAGTTGGATTGTGCTCGCAAAATAATGGACAGAGGATAATAAAATAAACCCTGCTTCACTAGGCATCCACCTATATCTATTGCATATTGGACATTCTGGGTTTTAAATTAAATAAAGTTTTATTAGAACACAGCCACGTGCATTCGTTTACTATTATTTATGACTGCTTTCGCCCTACAGAGACAGAGTGGAGTAGTTGAGACAAAACCCATATGTTCTGCAAAGCCTAAAATATTTATTGTTTGGCCCTTCACAGAGAAAGCTTGTAGATCTCTGAATAGAGACTGGGAATTCAGAAAGAAAAACGTATTGTTTGTGTTCTCAAGGGGGAAACAAAGTCACATGCGCTAAAATGGGGCTAAGTACCCTGAGCACTGGTAGTAGAGAACGGGAGTATTAGCTCTGCCTAAGGTATTCGGGGAGGGTTCCTCAGCTGAGGAGGTCACATTTAACCTGGATCTTGAATTGAATTGCTTTCAACATGTGGAGAAAAAGTGAAGAGGAGGGTGAATGCATTTCAGGCTGTGGGAATGGCTTCTGCAAAGGCATGAGGAAGGGTGTCAGTGGGGAAGTGACAAGATACGTTATATCCTTTGGAGAGATTGTAGCTCCCACTGGATTGGAAGGGGGCAAGAGCAGAGGCAGGGGGACATTAAGTGGCTTACTTTAAATGTCCACATCTCTGGGGCCCCTGGATGGCTCAGTTGGTTAAGCGGCCGAACCTTGATTTTGGCTCAGGTCATGATCTCATGCTTTGTGAGTTTGAGTCCCACGTCAGGCTCTGCGCTGATAACATGGAGCCTGCTTCAGATTCTCTGTCTCCCTTTCTCTCTGCCACTTCCCCACTCCTGCTTTGTCTCTCTCTCAAAAAGAAATAAACATTATTTTTTACAAATTTTAAATGTTTACTTCCTCTTTTGAGCTGCTGCAGCCCAGTTTCCTCCTTCAAATAAGTTCTCTGTCTCTATTATACTGATACCTAGTCCTGGTTGTAAAGACTCCCATTCCAGGCTTGTCCAAAACCTGAGCTCTCAAGCACTATTTTCATGGGTCATTCTATTGAAATAAAATCTCAGCAAAGAGATGTTCTCCGTGAAACTGTCTTCTTCTTTCCCAAGGTGTATTATATTAATCCCATTTAATATTTATTTTATTTTGCCTTGATTGTGACTAGTTTCACCTTTGCCTACCACCATGCCAGGCACATAGTAGGTGCCCTGTTTATATTGATGAACAGAAGAATGGCAGAGTACGGATGAGCATGGCAGACTAGGAAGCCAAAGGGAGTGATGGAAGACTCAGGAGACACTGTAATGTGTCCCAACAGGTAGCTGGCCCCCGCTGGAAGAGAGTCAAGAGAGACGTCGATGTCACACTTTTCTTAGTTCTCTTCGCTGAGTAACCATCTCCACCAAAACAGGCATTAAGGAAAGTCAGCTTAGCAACATGGGAATAATTAAAAGTCATTTTCAGTACAACCGATGGACTCAAATTGGATTCAGTTTCTCTCTCTTTATTGTGGAAAATCCGCACAATATTGTGTGTGTGTGTGTGTGTGTGTGTGTGTGTGTGTGTGTGTGTGTGTGTGTGTGAGATCACCAAATTTCTCATGTTCGTGTAGATGGACATCTGCATGGGAGGTAATAGTGCTGAAGTTATGGTTGGGAGGATGCAGGTGGAAGGCTGTGCAATATAAGGGTACGGAGTGCACCATAGCGGGCGTAGCATTGGTTATTACACACTAGTGTGGTCATCCGGTAGTTAGAACATGAAGCACTTTTGTATTAGTTGGTGAGTAACTGCTGCTTCTCTCAAGTGTGACTCCCTGGCACCCTGGCTGATCTTTCTGCTCATCCTTGGGATTTCTGGATATTCCTGCACGCTGTCAACTACAGGGTTAATGCCTGGCACAGAGGACATCCCTGAGTTGCTCTGGTGTTCTGATTGGTTGGTGTCAGAGCCACTCTGCACACTCCCAAAGTTCTGGCTCCAGAGCTCTCCCATAAAAGCTCCCAGGACCACAGAATTCTACACCCTTTTCACCTGCTACACACTCCTTTTTAGGTTCAGCTCTGGGGTGGATACTGTTGGGGGCTGCCTTTGTGCCCACCAGTTGGCCTGTCTGGCTCCTGTCTCCCGGCTCCTCTCCTTTGGCTTTTTCTTTTTTTTTGTTTTTTTTTTTAGTAGTTTATTTATTTATTTTGAGAGAGAGAGAGAGAGAGAGAGTGAGTGAGCATTCATGCGAGCATGAGTGGCGCAGGGGCAGAGAGAGAAGTAAAGAGTCCCAAGCAGGCTCAGCGCTGCCAATGCAGAGCCCCATGTGGGACTCGATCTCATGAACCGTGAGTTCATGACCTGAGCTGAAACCAAGAGGCAGACACTTAACCTGACTGAGCCGCCCAGGGGCCCCTCCTGTCCCTTGGCTTCTGCTCCTGCACTTCCTTAATGCTAGATCAAGCATGGACCTTGGTAGGGGAGACAGACCTCTTGGCAGTGGTGCTTGCACCTTGGCAAGCAAATGCCGCCTATACTGGATTCCAGGTGTGACGGTGGTCCGCTGCGGCAAAGTGTGCCCTACTCTGGAGTCACCATTGTGTCTCTGCTTGCAGGAACTGCAGGATCCATGGGAGTTCGGATCGGAGAGCCTTGGAGACACAGGAAGAATGGGGGCGGAGAAGGGTAGAACAGTGGACATCGTGGCAGTCGCCAGACACAGTAGGCTTCCTTGCACGTTGGGCACTTCTGAGATAGGAGAGAGGTGGGGATGAATGCAGTCAGGAGGGATGAATGGCATTTCCATTTAACGACCTAAATCTTTGAAAATCCATGATGTACCCACCCATTGTGGGTACCTATTATACATTCATTTTAATAAACCTGAGAGCTAATGTTCACGTGGGGCATCTCTCCCAAGCATCCCATATGGTAACTTATTTGAGTGCTGTAATAACCATCCCTGGCCCCATTTTACAGATGAGGAACTGAAGACATGCATAACAAGTATAGTATAGTCAGGATTCAAACACACAAGCTGGAGGGCTTACATTTGATTTAATTAGCTATGATAAGCCACTAAATGATTTCTGTTGTGACTTAGTTGATTATAGAATCATTGAGTACAAATGATATTTAGACAAACTAGCAAAAGATTGGAATGTAATTGTTATTACTTGAGCAGAAGCGGAGAGAGATTTTGGCGCCATAAAAACATATAAGAAAAGTTCATAATTTAAGACTACACATGATCTAATGATGAGCAACTTAGAAGAGTTTGCTTCTGGATTTTCTGTCAAATTGTGACTCAGACAGGGGCTCAAACTAGTGTCAGCTAGTGACTGCCCCACCCAACAAAAGATAATACGCATAATTTATAATCCCAGGAGAAATTATTAATCAGATAAACAACATTTGTTACAACTTACATGACGTGGTAGTTGGATCCATAAGTATATATAGTTCAGTTTTTTTTAATGTTTTATTTAATTTTGAGAGAGAGAGAGTGAGCAGGGGAGGGGCAGACAGTGAGGGGGACAGATGATCCAAAGTTGGTTCCGTGCTAACAGCAGTGAGCCCGATGCAGGGCTCAAACTCATGAAGCATGAGACTGTGACCTGGACTGGGCCCCTCAGCCAACTGAGCCACCCAGGTGCCCTTACAGTTTAGTTTTATTTAGAGACAAAATAGGAACAGAGGTTTTCATTTTCGATTTATATATTTATTTTTCTACGCAGATTGTTAAGTACGTTAAATGTAACTTGATATTGTAGTTACATAGTGAAATAAATCAAATAGTTAGGGAGACTAATGGTTGTGAAAATGCGTCATAAACTGTAACGCGCCCATAAATTGTGATGGAAAGCATTAATATATTATTTTACAAACGCACATATATTTTTAAAAAGCAAGGCTAAAAGGGGTTTAGAAATATGCTCTTGATTTAGCACTGGGGCTGGGAGTCAATACTTCTCTCTATAAAATAAATGAATCTATGTGATAGCTCAATTGTGGGTAGAAACGTACTTCAATTAAGGTAGTATATAACACAGTGATAATAGCGTACATTTTGAAGTCGAGTCTAATCTGTGCAAACTTGACAATCTCTGTAACCTTTCTGAGCTTGTTTTCATTCTTGTAAAATGTGGATAAAATGTTTACAACCTTAAGAATTAGGAATTGAGGGCTTCTATATCAGTGCCCTCATATATTGATAAATATTATGAATTTCTTTCTGACATCTACGATTTCTTCTTTGCGATCTCAAGAATTTGGTCTCTGGTTCTTCATTTAACTTACTATTCTAAATGCAAGAAATTCTATTTTAAATTAAAACTCATTTTTTAGGGGTGCCTGGGTGGCTCAGTTGGTTAAGCGGCCAACTTCAGCTCAGGTCATGATCTCACGGTCTGTGAGTTTGAGCCCCGCGTCAGGCTCTGTGCTGATGGCTCAGAGCCTGGAGCCTGCTTCGGATTCTGTGTCTCCCTTTCTCTCTGCCCTTCCCCTGTTCACACTCTGTCTCTATGTCTCTCAAAAATAAATAAAAACGTTAAAAAAATTTAAAAAAACTCATTTTTTTTAATTACAAAAGCAATATGTAGTCACATAGAAAACTTGGAAAGCACAGAGAAACAAAGAACAAAATTAACACTTATTTCTTTCATCCCTAGAGAGAATCATTAATTTTCCCAGTCTGTTTATGTGTAACTATACCTTCTTAAATGGATAAATCTTAAAATCTTTAAATCTTAAACCTGCTCCCCCACCCTTGAATTTATAGTGAACATTTTCCCCATGTCCTTAGATATGCTACAACATTTAAATGACTATGTATTGTGTGAATATAAAAAGCTGAGAACTTTTTGATTTGCAAACCAAATCACTAATCTTTTTGCGGGGAGGGGGGGGGGGGGGGGGGGGGGGGGCTTTGTTTTGTTGTTTTCTCTGTTTTGGTGGGCGGGGTGGAGTGGGAGAAGGTATGAATTGTTTTGAAGGTATATTTCTCCTATTTGTTTTCCCTAATCATGATTCACTAGTTTGAAAGATGTGACTCAATCCATGCCTTGTGCGTGACAATGACAGGATTTAGTAGCGTAACCCTCTCAGGGAACTCATTGCCTGCCAGCACCTAGAACTGGAAGATTTACTGATGCCAGAGAATTTGCTATCAACCGGAGCCACATGAAAGGCATAGAGTTCCTGTCTGTCTTTCAGTTATTCTGTGCAGGAGTGGCTGCCTTCCACTCTGCACCAACCACCCTCTGGTCGCCTGAAATTTGCAAACCAGCAAGTGACAAATGCTTTTTGGAAAGGTACAATTGCGTTCAAATTGAAAATGGAGGAAGCTGATCAAAGAAGAAAGAAAGAAAGGCATTAAAAATTAATCATCCCAGGGCCATAAAGCCAGCTGTAAACCCTCAGCAATAAAAAATTAGATGAAGAAGTTAATGTTTTAAGCAGAGGTTTAAATTTTCCAGGGGAGGGGAGCTTGATAGCTGCAGCCCATCAGGGAGCTGGCAAGATTTACAGGGGAAGCCCAAGCGTCTCGTCCCACCAGAGGCTCCAGAAAGCATAAAACAGCCATCAAATAAAACATCATTTATATTATTTAGTATCATTGTGAAAAACCTTGGCCATAAAAGGAAATGGCACTTTTGACCGACTGAGGGTTTTCTTCTATTCAGTACAGATTAAAATGGCAAAAAAGTGCAGGAATGCTAAAAAAACACATCACCGTGTGAAAGGCCCAGAGGAACTATTACAGAAATATACTCTATTAGGGAGTGATACGACTCCAAGTAATAATATTTATCGATCTGTCTTTCTAGTCCAAGTATCAAAGCCTAAGCCTATACCAGGAATTATGCATTTATCGGCAGGTTGTCTCCGGGACGACTTAGTGAATGGTCAGGTCCTCAGACTCTAAACGGAAAGTTGAACCAGATTTACTACAGTTTCTGACCAAAGTTGGCATGTATTTTAGGGTTTTCCTGACAAACTTAAAAATTGGGCCTGGAATGATACAGGTATAAAGACGTTATAGAACACAATGGTTAAGAGAACTGGATTTGGCAGCAAAGAGACCCTCCTTGAATCTCGGCTATGCCACTTGCAGTGAAACCTTGGGGAAATCGCTTCTCTTCTTTGAGACTTAGTTTCCCCATCTCTGAAATGGGAATGGAAATAATGGTATTCAATTCACAGGGTGCTGGTTTTGAGAATTCATTTTTAGGTATTAGATATTAAGCATTTAGCGTAGGTCTGTGTACTTATAAACCTTCAGTAAATGCAGCTTCTTACACTATTTTGTTCTGCTAGATAATCCCGTGGAGGTCAGACAGGTGTGTGGGGATGGTTGGAAGACAGCCTGGATGGCTTGTCATTCCACAGCCTTGGAACTCCAGGCAAGTGCTGTCTAATGGCCTGTAGGTATTCTGGTTTCTTCCTGTGGATTCCTGAAAGTGTTAGGGGTTTCTTCATGGCATTTTTGGTTCCTTTTTGCACATATACAGAGTATGTGGGTGTAGGGTATGATGTTTATATCTTCCGGCTCATGTCTAGATTTTGGCCAGCTTCAGGCGACAATGTATTTCCCGGGGTAATCCGAGAAGGGCGTTCTTCCAGCTCAACTTCCCCGGGTTTGCCCACAGACATATATTATTAATGCTTAGCAACTCTAGGAGGGAATGTTCCAGCTGTTGAGAGGAATTAACACTTCTTTAGCTATTTTTTTAAAGCTCGTTAAAGCTTACGGTGCTCTTGTTTATGTACTGATGCTGTTTCTGTGCTGCACTGTCAGTCTTCACTCACAGGAAGCAGTGCGGATGTGGAAGGATGTGAACTTGAGATTCTTAGTACGTCAGATGAGAATAATAAAATAATCATTTGCAATTATTATAGTTTTATTCCTGGTCTTCTTTCAAATGAATGAAGTCCAGTTGCTTTTCCTGTAGGAAGCTGGCACTTTGCACACGCTTGAGGCTTGGCCTCTGCCTGCCTTCTTCCTTCAGTCTGATTTTCACGTCACTATCATCCATCCAGTTACCCAAACCAGAACCCTGACTCTCCTTCCACGTGCCTCCTGCAAACATGTGGGTAGCAAATCCTATCACTCCTGGTTCCTGAAATGCATCTGCCTTCCATTACTGCCACCACTGCCTTAGTTCAGGTCTTTGGCATCTCTTGATCCATTTTAACAGCCTCCATAACTGGTCTCTCTGTCTTTGGTCTTGACCCCCAATGTTGACCCCCTCTAACTAATAATTTCCAAGATATTTACAATCTTCTTACTTCTTCTTTTTTAAATATTTATTTTTGCAAGAGAGAAGGATAGACAGCAAGTGGGAGGGGCAGAGAGAGAGATAATCCCCAAGTGCTGTGGGGCTCGAACTCGTGAACCATGAGGTCGTGACCTGAGCCGAAATCAAGAGTCAGACACTTAACCGACTGAGCCACCCAGGCGCCCCTTTACACTCTTCTTTCTAAAAGGCCAATGTGATTGTGTCATGCTTTGCCTGAAAACCATTCAGTTGAGTCCAATTAGGCACCTATCTACTTGGCATACTTCCCTCCCTTCTTTCGTGTAACTGACCTGTGCTAGAATCATACAGAATTACCAGTAGGTAAGGTCTCTAATCGGTCAGGCATTTTCATGCCTTCATTCACTCTACCTGAAATTTGCCCCTTCCAGTCCATCTTCTCTTGAAAAGTGATGGAGATAGCTCATGTGACTCTTTTTCTAGGACCTGCTCTGTGACTTTATCCTTATCCTCCCACTTTTTCCCCTCATCATCACCTGATCATTCTGTGTTTCCAAGACAGTGAATACATTCTGAGATTATAGCACTTATGGACGGCAGTATGCTGATTATAAGCTTATTTATCCCACTATACTCTGGACTCTTTGAACATAAGAATGGTTTCTCTTTGGGTTTGTTCCTGGGGACTTAGACATTGCACATAGTAGGTAGATGCTAAATGATCATGGTTGAATAATTGGACGTAAGGATGGATAAGTGAATGGGCGCCTCTGTTAATTTTCTGACTCCTTGCTGCTCTATGCTCTCCGGAATACTCCACTGAAATCTCAGATCTTGGCCTATTTTCAAAGGCAGATCTCTCGTTATTCATAACATTTTCCTCCCTTGTTAAAATCCCTTCCTGGGACGCCTGGGTGGCTCAGTCGATTAAGCGCCAGACTTCAGCTCAGGTCATGATCTCACCGTTCGTGGGTTCAAGCCCCGCGTCGGGCTCTGTGCTGGCAGCTCAGAGCCTGGAGTCTGCTTCACTTCTGTGTATCCCTCTCTCTGTGCCCCTCCCCTGCTTGCCCCCCCCCTCCCTCTTTCTCAAAAATAAATACAAAAAAAGTTAAAAAAAATCCCTTCCTTTCTCTGCACTGATTTTAAGAGAAAAACATTTGAATGTAAACCATTTTATTCTAAATTGTGAATGACTCACTATCTCCACATTTTCTATTTTTAAAATTATTTCTTATGCCTACATTTAATTTTAAAAAGAAGGTATAAATTCCTAGGTGAGATTCCAACAAAAGTACTAGACCAAAGGATATAGCTTTGCCCTGTCAAATTACCCTTTTATTTTGAGTACATAGGCCTGCCTGGTTTCACAAAAGAAGAGCTTCCCTTTTATAAAATCAACAAAGTATAAAGTACTGCCTTTTCATGAGTACTTGCTGTTGATTGTCCATTATTTTAAATCCCTTATATACATAATCTCATTTAGTCCTTAACAGTAGCCCTGAAAGATCACCCCATTTTTCCCATATTGTAGTTGAGGAAGCAGAGGTATGGAGAAGTCACATGGCTCGCCTCAATTCACACAATTAGTAAGTGGAAAACTAGGATTTGAACTTGAGCTTTCCAGTGCCACTCAACCTATGCCCACACTAAGTCCCCAGGCCGGGTGAATACAGTGACTTTTCAGAGAAACAGATTCAAGCAAACAGATTGAGGAAGAGACGGAGACCATTTATCAATTCTAGATGGAAGATGATCATGATCAGTAGAGAGGCACTCTTCAATAAAAGTAAACCATGAAGAGAAGAAAATTGAATTAAAAAAGTTAAACTTAGAAAGTAACTTGCACAAGTTGTTCAGTTAATACATAATAAAGAGGGGATTTAATAGGAGTTCCAACAATGAGCACTCTTATTTTGTCAGTTTGATTGAAAAAAACCCCTGAGGGTCAGTGGAGTGTTCATTTTAATAGGGCCTTGATATTTATATATTTTGTGTCTATTATTAGAATCATCAGACTAAAAAGTCTGCAGTCAAGGGTCTTTTTACTTTGGGTCGTGCAGGCTACCTTGCTACTCCCCTGGTCTTTCAGAAGGTGTTTATATTTCTTTTTAGGAGAGAAATTTTAAGTGCTAATTCAATAGAGTGCCAGTAAGTGAGACCCTGGGACCTGGTGACGCGCATTTGTTCCCATTCTCTAGACATCCCTTTATTGGTCTTGATAGACGGCTAATTCCTCACAGGCTCCATTACTTCTAACTCATACAAATGCCTTTTCTTTCTTTTCAGGGTTGCGATAGCTTTAAGGAATGAGGTCAATATTTCAAAGGCATAATTAATTTAGTATGCTTCCTCTTTCATTAGGAAGCTCATTTTCTCCTGAGCCTCTCTCAGCATATCTGCAAAGCCCTTCTCGTTCTCCCTTAATTCCTTTTGTGAGCAAAAGGAATTCACTTTTCTTCCCTCTCTTCCTTCCTTCCTCCCTTACTCCTCCCTTTCCTCCCTCCCTCCCTCCTTCTGTCTTTAGCTTTGTATTCTCACTCCTTAACATTCTTTAACCTGACAGATGGCATGAATTCTTTCTACAATTTTTATTCTATCTTTAGTGGCAATTTATTTCTTCGCAAGGACCTGTGGGTCAGACTCATTGTAGTTCCAGCTACCTGGCCCGGTGGGAATGTCCACAGGGTGAGCTGTAGACCAAGTTACACTTTAGTGGGACAGTAGTGCCTGTGATAAACACAGCAAGTGACCAGCAAGATGAATACTTGATTTAAAAAAAATAGTGTAAAATTTTTAATGATGGTAAAATACACATAAGATTAGATTTGGCATTTTATCCATTGTTAAGTGTGCAGTTTAGTAGTGTTAAATGAATTAACTGGTGTGTAAACAATCTCTAGAATTCTTTTCATCTTGCAAAATTGAAACTCTGTACCCATTAAATAGCAACCCCCATTTTCCTCTCCCCAGGCGCTGGAAACCATCATCCTACCTTCTGTCTTTATGAATTTGACTATTCTAGGTACCGCGTATAAGTAGGATCGTACAATATTTGTCTTTTTGTGCCTGGTTCATTTAACTTATCGCAATGTCCTCAATATTCTTCCTTGTAGCAGTATGTGTCAGAATTTCCTTCCTCTTTAAGAATGAATAATATTTTGTATTGTGTGTGTGTCTGTGTGTGTGTGTGTGTGTGTGTGTCTATATACTCAGTGTGTAATTCTTGGGTCATATGGTAATTCTGTTTTTAATTTTTTGAAGCCTTTACATGTTGATTTTATAGTGGCCACACCATTTTACATTCCCACCAATTGCATAAGAGTTGTGCACAAGAGTTCCAATCTCTCCACATCTTCACCAACACTTGTCATTTTGCTTTGTTTTGTTTTTGATAGTAACCATCCTAGTTGGTATGAGGTTGAGTAGCTTACTTTTAAGGAGTTTGGGATCTCTTACAAGGATTTCTCTCTAAGATGTCAGTCCGAGGGAGGAAAGATAGGACATAACAGCAAGCAGTAGTTCTTGGCATCAGGTGGGAAAAGTGGTTTTAGCTCAAAAGATTTTGATATAATATTAAGGTAATTAATTCAGGACTCAATGTTGAAAGAAGGAGCTGAGAGAAACTTGTGAAAAGTTGGCTTTGCCTGAACACTGTTTAAATTCACAGCTAGATCTCAATGCCCAGACCCAAAAGAACCATGCAGAAATCTAAGTAGGCAGTTTGGGGCCTCAGCAGGGAGGCTGCCTCCAGATGGTTCTTTTAGACACTGGGGTTGAGTTCACCTTCAGTTTCGAATTAAGTATTGAAAAACTGAGTTCACTTAAAATAAGCCAGTTTGGTAGGAGCCGAGCTGAGCTTCTTGAGCCGAGAAGACGTTTCCCCCTGATGTGGAAAGGAGGCTTATTGCAGCGTTGGTACCATTTGTGAAAGCCAAAACTCAGTACTCTCTGGGTCTCTGGTCCCACTGACCTATAGTTATGAGGGACAAGTGGAGTCATGGAAATGAAATTTAGTGAGAAAAAGTATATCCCAATTAGAAAAGAAAGGTTGAAAGACTGATTGAATGGATGGAACAAGAAAGATCCCTTTGGGTCAAAGTACAACAGATAGCCAGTTCCTTTCTATGTCTTTCTTAAATACATGCCTCGAGCTTATGCACAATGTTCTAGCCTCCTTGTTAAGGAGGACTTGAGCAGAGAAAATAGAGTGTGATGACATAACTTTTCTGATGGGAACGATCTGTAGATATTTGTAGGTCCTTTATCTTCCTTCTTGGCACAGTTGGCTCCGCAGAGGCAAAAAGCTAATAAATGTCTATTTTAGATCAGCTAGTCATTTTCTAGGTAATATACATGTGTTAGAGCTCTTAATATAATCCTCAAAACAACTCTGTCAGGACTGTCTTATTATTCCTATTTTGTATATGAAGAATAGGTGGCTCACAAAAGAAATATATTTGGGAAGAGTCAGTCATGTTTCAGATAAACCTGTGTGCAGTCATAGCCCGTTTGTGGATATGTAAACACTTATGGCCAAAGAATACAAACATCATGTCAGTGAATTAAATGTAACTTAGTCCTGCCGAGCAGTGTCTCCTGTTCAGAAAAATCACCCCTCTCAGACCAAGTCAAGTAAAAGGTAGTTCTTATTATAGCTGTGGTGCATTGAGCCCTTTCTTCACGTCAGATGTCATGCTAAGCACTTCACACACATTGCTTCATCCGGTCTTCCCAGCACTACCATGAGACAGACACTTAACAGATGAGGTTGAACAGGAAAGTTGGATTCGAACCCAGATCCTGCCGTGGGTTACAACATAAGAAATCCATACACCTTCTTATCACCAGTCTCATCTTCTACTCTGGAGACGAGAGTTACCATGGAAGGGAGGAGGGAGAGTGTCTGGACCAAAGACCAGCATTTAGACTGTCCCAGAGGTTTCCCATGCTAAATGGAAGAATTCAGTAATTAACATATTTTTAAAAGCCCTTGAATAGATACACTTCAGACCCGAGATTCCCTGCCTGGGTGCACCATGAAGGGTTGTGCAGACAATTAAACCTAGACACAAATCCCAACTCCACTTCTCTACTGCCACGTGACTGCTCTCGTCTTAATTGCTTTAATCTACGAACTGGGGATCAAGTAAAGGGGTGACTGAATAAAAATCCACTCAACTGATCCTTTAATTTGAATATGTAATGAAGCTCTTTATGGTGCAAAAATAGAAACTTGAGGCTCAAAACAGTTGGCACTGAGTGGCATTCACACCTCAGTTTCTGTCTCCACCACCTAGTGGAGTGACCTTGGGCAAATTCTTAACCTCTGCATCTCCACTGCCTCATCTACAGAATGGGGATATTAGGGCCTGGTCCTATAGGTAGTTACAAGGATTAGAATGGGTAACTATAGGCCTTAAAGTTGTCGCCGCCCCAGAGCCACCCACGCTGCCCAGCCACGGTCAACCCCACCATATACGGCAAGCCCCTGGGCCGGCTTTCCTTCGAGCTGTTTGTAGACAAAGTTCCAAAGACAGCAGAACACTTTCATGCTCTGAGCACTGGAGAGAAAGGATGTGGTTATAAAGGGTCCAGCTTTCACAAGATTTTTCCAGGTTTTATGCACCAGGGTGGTGACTTCATGTGCCATAATGGCACTGTTGGTAAGTCCATCCATGGGGAGAAATCTGGTGATGAGATTGGTGATAAGAAGATGTATGGATTTCATATGTTGTAACCCACGGCAGGATCTACTAGATATGAGTAGGCTTTTGAGTCTGATCTGGATTTGAATCCAACTTTCTTGTTCAACCTCATCTGTTAAGTGTCTGTCTCATGGTAGTGCTGGGAAGACCAGATGAAGCAATGTGTGTGAAGTGCTTAGCATGACATCTGACGTGAAGAAAGGGCTCAATGCACCGCAGCTATAATAAGAACTACCTTTTACTTGACTTGGTCTGAGAGGGGTGATTTTTCTGAATAGGAGACACCGCTCGGCAGGACTAAGTTACATTTAATTCACCTGACATGATGTTTGTATTCTTTGGCCGTAGTGTTTATATATCCACAAACAGGCTATGACTGCACACGGGTTTATCTGAAACATGACTGACTCTTCCCAAACATGTTTCTTTCTCTTGTTTTTTTTGTATTCTTCTATTTGTTTCTTTTTCCTCTCTCTCTGTCAAAGGATACACATAATTTTAGCTCTCAGCACAAATAAACCAGATATGGGGAAAGAGGTGGGAGAGAAAAGCATTTAACTAGAATGCTAAATAAGTAGAAAAGAGCAGTAAGGAGATATGATTGATTTCCTTCTTTGCTTTTATGAACAGTGTTTTGAGACATAGCTCTATAAAATTTCAAAACCAAAATCTGGAAATAGGCAAAAGAAACCACATACTGTGACCCCACCATTCTAGTGCGTTTTATCCAACCCTTTCCAGTCTTTTTCCCTGTGCACTCACTTGAAATGCACATGTAAGATGGAGGATAAACGTGTTTGTACTTTTCCTTTTAATGTGTTGCTATAAAGCCATAAAACGACATGGATGAAACCTAAATGAATATTGCTAAGTGAAAGAAGCTAATCTGAAAAGGTGACATACCACATGATTCCAACTATATTATGTTCTGGAAAAGGCAGAACTATGGAGGCAGTCAAATTATTAGTGGTTACTGGTGGCTTGGGGTAGGGAGAGAGGAATGAATAGTTGAAACACAGAAAATTTATAACGTAGAGGAATTATTCTGGGTCATATTCTAATGGATACATGACATTATACATTTGTCAAGAACCATAGAACTGTACTGTACAGAGAATGAACACTAATATATACTATGCAATTTACTTAATAAAGCATCAATATTGGTTCGTCAATTGTATCAAATGCACAACACGAACACAGATGTTAATAATAGGGGAAACTGTATTGATAAAGTGATGTATGGGAATTTTCCGTACCTTCTGCTCAATATTGCTATAAACCTAAAACTACTCTAAAAGCAGAGACTATAAAAAATAGATATATTACAATTTAAAATTTTGAACATCTGTTGTGTCCTTCAAAATAGTCTCCTCAGATGTTATGTGCATGTTTTAATAATTCTGTCTTTGCTCAAAACATGTTGTAAGCCCTCGTTGAAAACTTTATACAGAGACGAGGTGGGTGAGCAAGATGGAGATACCATTTTTAAATTACATGTGCATCATCATCCGAAAATTAGAAAGAAATGAGACCTTTTCTCACGTGACCCACAAGTTGGATTCAAAGGTCTTCCCCATAGAGCAAATGCATCCTGGCAGGAGTATGTGTGTAGCCTCCCAAGAGAGCTCTTTGAAAGAGAACAGTGCTTGTTTGGATCATGAAGTCTTGCATGCAGGAAAAAAAAATGAAAGCACCGTATTCATTTCCTGATTTTTTTCTTTCATGGAACAGTGGACATTGGTGACTTTTGACTGCCAAATCACAGTGGACATAGACCTTTAATCAAATCCTAGTTCTACCATATGCCAGCTGTAGAATCTGAGGCAAGCTGGAACCCTAGTTTGTTTCCTCCTCAAAATGGGAACTATTTTCTTGGAGACTTTATGTGGAATTTCATGGAGAATGAAAACTCCGTGCCTGGAACGTGCTACTCAACACTGCTCAATCATGGTAAAAATTATTGGCAGTAGTATTGTTTTTATCAAGAGAGCATGTGATTTCAGTAGTCTCTTGTGAGGCTGGCATGAAAAAACTAGAGTTAGATTTATAGAAAGAGAAATACTTTGCAGCAGAAAATGTACATGTCAGTAAGTTATTATCTGACATATTAATATCTATTATTTTTAACCTGTTTTCTTTTTCATAGCAGTTAAATTACAACATTTATGACCTACCGTTGAAAATTTTGAGTTTATAGAAGTTCATGTAATGTCAATTCTGCTTATTAGCATTCCGATATACTTTAAGTGTGAAAGGAACTTGTATGTGGAAGCCAGTGCATTGAGAAATTGCCCCTGACCTGCAGCCCATCTTAGCGATGCTGAGATCTGCAACCTGGCACAGTCATGGGTGTATACGGTGAATATGACTTGTCAACACTGTCACAGTGAAGGAAAAGAATTGCCGTTTTGGCTTAGTCCATGTGCCAGCTTGTTCTTCCTATTACCCTTCAAAGTCAGACTCAGCTGCTACCACAATTCCTGGGGGTAACATCTGGAGTCCAATTTGTTTTTCCAGAGAGTATCATTTTGCCTTAACGTACACATTTTCAAGCAAATGTTAATACATCAAACAGGACTGATGAAGGATTCTGCTAATTGCCGAAACCCTTGGTTGATATTTTAGGATTAAGTAGAAAAAATATCCAAATAAAACTTAGAAAAGGATAGAAATTAATTTTAGTAACAATATAATGCCAGATCCAAGCCTGGCTCTTTAAAAACTCACCATCAAGCTAATTTAATTCCTCAAACCCCATTGCTCCAACAAAATGTTGTTTAAATCAATTCATTCTTTCATTAGGCTGCCTAAGAGCACCGTGGAGTGATGAGAAATTACTGAGATGGCATTCATGTTTCAAAAGCCCCTCAGTCTCACTTCATTTTCCATCCTGACATGGGACTAATGTTCTGCATTTGCATGCTAAAATAGTATTTTTAATTGTAAAAGCGGTGTTGTTAAATTACCTTCAAATGAGTTTATTTTAAACGGTTCATTAAAGTTTTTGAAATCATCCCCTGCATGACTGCATCTTCTTCCCTGCTTTGATGTATTGCGTCTCTCACCAAAAACACTGGCGCTGAGAGAAAAACCTTTTCTTGCAAGACTTGTGTCTCGCGATCTGGCCAGTTTTGAAGTGAGAACAGCAAAAGCCTCATGCTATTGCAGAGTGGCCGAGGGCATCGGCTCGGCACCTCAGCTGAGCGGCTCGGGTGAGGGGTGAGGGCAGGTGGCTGTGTTCTGCCATAATGAAAGGTCAAAGCCACAGAGGTTTCAGAAGGCTTGTGTCAATTCAGAAGATGAAAAGCAGCTCCCTCTGGACAGCTAGTTTGGTTCTGAGATTTAAATATATCTCACGGATTCCGTGTGTTTCCTTTCATTTTAACTGCCCCCTTCACTCCCCTGATACCGTTTTTCCTCTTCATTATTTCTCCTTTCTCAGGGTCTTTGAGGACAGTTACCCTTTAAGTCTTAACAATTACTTTCCGAAAGAAGGCTTCTTTGGGAAACAAATAGCATGATTTTCCTGAGACTGTCATTTGTATGTTTATGAGAGTTCCTTTGTCATATTTTTCATTTATAGTAGGTTTAGGGGAATATAAAGTCGCAATATATTAATGGAATAGATTTGATAGATTTGAGTGTGGATTTTTTGTGACTGTTATGAAGTCCTAATTTCCCATTCAGACTCACTGCTTTCTGCAGTGGGGGAAGCACCCATCAAAAACCCCGAGCCAGAGGGCTTTTACCCATTGAGGTAGACAGCATGGAGAGAAAGTGTGGAGAGTCGGCTGCGTTATATGCTGTAGGACATAAGGTCAGCACTTTGCAACCTGCTGCACAGTGGATGGTCTTGAAGGTATCTCTTTATCTCTTATCATCCTTCCTTTATTTTAAATATTTTTTAAAGTTTATTTATTTATTGGGGGGGAAGGGGCAGAGAGAAGGGGAGAGAGAATCACAAGAAGCGCAGAGCCCGATACAGGGCTCGATCTCAAGAACCCTGTGATCATGACCTGAGCTGAAATCAATAGTCAGATGCATAACTGACCGAGCGACACAGACGCCCCTCATCCTTACTTGTTAAATAGAATCCAAACTCTACTTAATGACCTGAGCCATCCTAACCTTGAATGGAAGCAGCATTTCATTTTCTATTTGGACAGAATTCTGGCTGTCCCCCTTCACATCTGTCATTGAAAATGCTGTCTTTCTGGTTACATTTAAAATACCATAGTACTGGCTAAAATGAATAAATCAGGAAACTATAGATGCTGGCGAGGATGTGGAGAAGCAGGCACCCTCCTACACTGTTGGTGGGAATGCAAACTAGTGCAGCCGCTCTGGAAAATGGTGTGGAGGTTCCTCAAAAAAATGCAAATAGAGCTACCCTATGACCTAGCAATAGCACTGCTAGGAATCTACCCAAGAGACACAGGAATGCTGATGCATAGAGGCACGTGTACCCCAATGTTCATAGCAGCACTTTCGACAATAGCCAAATCATGGAAAGAGTCTAAGTGTCCATCAACTGACGAATGGATAAAGAAGATATGGTATATATATACAATGGAATACAACGCAGCATGAGGAAGAATGAAATCTGGCCATGTGTGGCAACATGGATGGAACTGTAGGGTGTTATGCTAAGTGAAATAAGTCAGTCAGAGAAAGACAGATGCCATATGTTTCCACGCATAGGTGGATTTTGAGAGACCTAGCAGAAAACTATGGGGGAGGGGAAGAGGGGAAAAGAAAAAAGACACATAGAGGGAGGGAGACAAAACATAAGAGACTCTTAAATACTAAGAACAAACGGAGGGGTAAGGGGAGTGTGGGATGGGAGAGAGTGGATGACGGGCACAGAGGAGGGCACTTGTTGGGATGAGCAATGGGTGTTATATGGAAACCAAGTTGTCAATAAATTATTTAAAAAAAATAAAATAGAAGAGGAACCATGGGGATTTCACATTTCAAAGCTTCTCGAATCCTTAGGATGTAGCATTTTCCAATTTTTCTTAAAAATGTTGCTTTACATTGTATCAAAAAAATACCACAGTACTATTACATGTTGACAGTTTGTTCTAACTTTTTAAACAATGATAATAGTCCAGTTATCCAATTACCAATTTCTGGAGCCAATGTCAAGAGTAGAACTCCTGTTTCCTCAAGTAAGCCACAATTTCTAGACCTTCTCCTTTAATCTTTTACCTACATTAACTTTTCCTTGAACTCAAATCACTCACAGTGAATCAGCATGCAATTATTGAGCACCTACTATGTGCAAGACACTGTAATAGGGATCATGAGGAATACGAAATAATAAAAATGGAGAGGAAATTAAACCTGATAATAATTTTCCCCATGTTAGTTACTATGGTATGTATTTTCACCTGAATTATCCCATGAGAACCTTCTAGGATAGAAAAGATCATCTTTGTTGTATAGACAAGGAGTCTGTAATTCTAATTTTAGTACTCAAGGAATTGATCATCTAGTGGGGAAATAAGGTACACACACATGATAAAATAAAAATATAAAACAATACATAATGAATATCAAATGAGTATTTCCAATGTAAGTACCACAGTTGTTGAAAAGAGAGGTCGTGAACTTGGGTTTGGCTTAGTAGGAACATCTTTGATGCTATGGCGGGGAAGGAAATTCATTCATGCTGTAAGCATTTTTGTAGTGCTTGCCATAGGAAGATTTTATAGTCTGAGGGTATGGACTGATATATAAACAGGAGCATCAAGGAGAGAGTGACTATGTGACTTGACATAGGTTATGAATGAAAGGGGACATTTAATAAATATGAAGTGTCAGCCATAGCCTTTTGAGAATCTGTGACTTATTTGAGTAATAGATAATATTTGACTAGTTGAGTAAGTAATGTAGATTTTACACTTTTCTTTATTTCTGGTAGTACTTTTATTCACTTCATAAAATTCATCAAGACATAGAAGAGCTTATAGTTTTGATGTTTCTCCTCCCCTAAGCTCTCGCTTTCACTCTAACATTGGATTAAAACAATCTATTGGGGCGCCTGGGTGGCTCAGCGGTTAAGCACTGACTTCGGCTCAGGTCGTGATCTCACGGTTTGTGAGTTCGAGCCCCGCGCTGGGCTCTGTGCTGACAGCTCAGGGCCTGGAGCCTGCTTCAGATTCTGTGTCTCCTCTTTCTCTGCTCCTCCCCTGCTCATGCTCTGTCTCTCTGTCAAAAGTAAATAAACATTAAAAACAAAAAACAAAAAACCAATCTATTTCATATTCCAGAATTCAGGGCAGTTGGCTTTACAAATTTCAATTTGGCCAATGACATCAATACATTCCAGATTTCAGATTCACTTCCACATTGCTTCTCCCACCTGTTTTTTTGTGCGCATGTGTTTAGTATTGACAAAAACAGTACAGGCTAAAAATTGATATTTGAGTCTTGACTTATAAGCTGAATTGCTTTGGTTTGGATGATGAAAACTTGGGATTTTAGTTCAAGCTATGGTAAGAAAGGCCTCCATTCTTTATTAGAAATGAAGTCTTTTGTTGAATCTATTAATTGAAGTGATACAAAAAATCAACTCCAGGTTCCAGACAGTCTAGTATTTTGTTGCTGACTAAAGAGTATATTGAGGAAAATCTCATCTGTTTCCTGTGACATCAGAAGTGAGGATTTTTCTCTAATATTTCTAATTTCCTTAAAAACTTGTTGATAGTGCTACCAAATAGAAGTTTAGCCATATCCTTTAGGAAGCTATATTTATGTTTCATGGCATAAGGAACTTTGTAGATGTAATTAAGATTACTAGTCATCTGATCTTAAAATAGCACTTTTTCTTGGATAATCCTGGTGACCCAAAGGTAGTCACATGAGACCTTGGAAACAGAAATATTTCTCAGGATAGTAGCAGAAGTGGAAGTCAGAGATTTGAAATATGAGGATTCAGTATGCCGTTGTCACCTTGTACCTACCTGAAGGGGCCCATGTGGGCAAGGAACTGAAGTCTGCCAAAAACCTGAATGAGCATCCTTAGAACCTTGAGATGAGAGCCCAGCTTAATGGACACCTTGTTTTCAACCTCGTGAGGTCCTGAGCTGAGGACCCAGTTGAGCCACACTGTGCCCAGACTTCAGGCCCACAGAACAGTGAGATAATAAATAGATGTTATATAAAGCCATTAGCTTTGTAGTAATTAGTTAATGCACCAATAGAAAACTAATGTACTCAGCAAGGTCCCCAGAGGCATGTATAATCTGGCCCTAGCCTCTGTCTCTGGCTTTATCTTGCTCTACTTCTCTTACTGCCACACTTGCTACTTTTCAGCAATGCTGACTAACCATAGTGCATTGAATTGTGGTCTCCAGAATGTATGTCCTTGTCCTAGCCACCAGAACCCATGAATATGACCTAATTTGGGGAAAAGGTCTTTACAGATACAATTAAGGATCTCAAGGTGAGGTCATACCTGATTAACCAGATAGACCCCAAATCCAATGACAAGTGTCCTTATAAGAGACAGAAGAAGAGAAGACCACGTAAAGAGCAACGGAGCAGTGACTGGCGTTATGCTGTCCCAAGCCTGGGGACATCTGAAACCTCTAGAAAGGGAAATACCCAAGAAAGGAGTCTCCTGTCCAGCCTCCTAAAAGAACTTAGCCCTACCAACACTTTAGGACTTCTGGCTTCCAGAACTCTGAGAGAATAAGTTTCTGTTGATTTAAGCTATTTGCATTGGGGTAATTTAATATAGCAACCTAGGACATCAATACACACTCTTTTCACCTTTTTAAGGGTGTTCCAGCCTTTTCTTTCTCTGGTCCTTCTCAGTGTTTTCTAATTTGAGTGTCTCTCCATGTAGTTCTCTCCCCAACTCTTTCCATTTGCCTGGTTGACTTCTTCTCATGCTTACCGTCTCAGCTCAGTTGAAAGTTCCTTAGAAAAGCTATTCCTGACCACTCCTCTCCACCACTCTGTTAATGGTTTAGGCTTCTCTGTTATATACTCTTGTAGCAACATATTCTTTACTATACATTATTTGCATAATTATCTGTTCCATGTTTTTTATTTTTCTTTCCACTAGACTGCTCAGGACAGTCCTCATTTCTGTATTGCTCACCCAAGTACAGCACCTGTCACAGAGCGAGTGGGCTATAAACATTTGTTGAATGAATTAAATGAATATTCCTTCTGGCACATTCTCTAGGACTATCAAAGGGATCAATGCCATGCAAAGGTCAATGGAAAAAGAATTTAAATATTTCTCTCCATGGCACCCAACTCTAATGCTGTTTCTCAAAGTGCCAACCTTCTATTTATATTCAAACTCAAGAATTAAACAGTGATGGGAACTGGCGAAGATAAATAGAGAATAGTCAAGACTCAGGGCTTCTGTTCCTAACCTTCTCCTTAAATGCCTTTGAGATTTGTTTCCAAAGAGCAGCAGCTGAGAGGAGGAACATGATGCCTGTCTGATGCCCACATAATTGTTTATTTCTGAGCAGACAGCCTATGCTGTAAACATCAAGCTTTTTTTTCTTTTCATTTGTTTCCCCTTTTTGTTTAAGTAAAAGTAATTATGTTTACATTAGATTAAGCACTGGCTTATTCTTGTGCCGAAACAATGGAGATTTGTTTTTCCTCCCCATCTCCCATTCACTGTGTTATTCTGACAGTAGCGCTGAGGAGCGAAGCCCAGTCATATTGCAGAGTTGGAACTATGGCCTGAGAGACACTTGCCCTCTGCAGAAAGGAAAGGGGACAGGTGGGAAGGGAAATTGGAAAGGTGAGACTGGGGTTATTAGCGAAATAAAAACTTTTATTTTATTTTATTTTATTTATTTATTTGGCATTTATTTATTTTGAGAGAGAGAGAGAGAGACAAAGCATGAGCAGGGGGAGGGGCAGAGAGAGAGGGAGACACAGAATCTGAAGCAGGCTCCAGGCTCTGAGCTGTCAGCACAGAGCCCGATGCAGGGCCCGAACCCATGAGCAAGATCATGACCTGAGCCGAAGTCAGACGCTCAACAGACTGAGCCACCCAAGTGCCCCAAAATAAAAACTTTTGTAAGAATTCTTTTGGTTTTGCTTTCATGGGAGGTTGCATGAGGAGTCAAGTTCTTTCAAGAGTTACTTAATTAAGCAGAAAAATAATCGAATTGTTCATGACCCCAGTCATTCATATCTGCTTATTGTGTCTTTTATGGCCAGTGGGCCTCTAGGGTTTTCCATAGATGCCCAAGTTCCCTCCCTTCTTAAATTTTTTGGGTGTACTCTTGGACAGAATCGGCACGAGATACTCTGCGGTAATTAGAGAAGCTTCTGCAATGGACCTGGGAGAGGTAAAGACTGGGGAAGGTGTGCCGAATCTCCTTGTCTCCCTGAAGTCTCTGAAGAGTGAGGGCAACGACCTTCTGGATCAACGGTGACCAAGAGGGAGCCCGTTAGCTCCACAGTCAGAGTTCTGACGATAATTGGAGTCTCTCCCTCTCACTGTGGAAGGCACACATCTCCTTTTCCTCGCAGAGCTCACATACATATATTTTTGAGCTGCGTGGCCAGGTCAGAATGACTAGGTTTCTTAGTACAGGAAGCTTTCTCTCAGGTCAGGACTTTATTTGGAACTTTGCAAAAGGTTTTTGTCATTCTCCCATTCCTTGCCTTGTCTGCATCTGGGAGGCTGTGTGGGGACACGTGGAGGCAGTAGAGGCTCAGAGAAGCTTAGGGTAGATGTGTTGGTGGAGGGAACATCAGCTTGTTTCCTGTCACATCAGGCTGTAGTTTCTTCTAGTATTGAGTGGGTGGGATAATTTTCACCTCTGGGGCTTGCTGTGAAGAAAAAGGTGAGATAATGTAGGAAGAACATCAACATAGTTTCTGGATAATCTTTCAAGATGGGCCAGAAAATCCCCCAAACTGTGTCTTTGGTCAACTGTACCAGTAGCTAAGACAGCAGCACTATTTCCGTTTACTTAGGATGTTACAGTTTAATCCTCCGCCTTACCATATAACGTATTTTATCCTCAGACTTGTGTTCTTTACGGTAAGAACATAGTTTTTTTCTTTCTTGGGTAACTTGGATTTTTATCATTCAGAATGTCTACCCCAGCGAGACCTGCCTTATGTCACACAGTCCCCTGTTATCACACTTTCTCATTAGCAGGGATTTTAAAAAGAAGAGAAAGAGCTTAAAAGTAATATTTTTTGAGCAACTACTATGGGCAGTCTACAAATGAAAAAAGTTGGTAACTTTTTACCACAGAAAGTTACTAAAATATTATTGATTATAGTTTTTATGTTGTGCTTTAAAACTCTGAAAGCACTTGCTCTTTTAATGAAACCATTCTCTCTTTCTCTATGTTTTGAAGGATAAAAGAGTGAATTCCCAAAGTGGGACAGAGTAGGATCTGTGCCTCCTTAATGCTTGTGTGCACTAGAAAATTATCCCTTTCCATTCAGAAAAGAGACTTCTAGATTGCTCAAAGAGCTCATCTTCTCTCCCTGAAATGATGAATTCTTACCCCTTGAAGAGTGGTTAAAAGGGTCACACAGAGGACAATGTGTGTGAGGGCTTGGTGTATTGATTGGCACATCTCCACTGGCTTTGGGTTCTTCATGACAAAGCACAGAGTTGTGGGTTGTGGGCATTGTTCCTTGACCCCTGAGAAAAAACCCCCAGTTTCTCTTCTTATATAACCTCAGTAGGCCCCTTTTAAGTAAATTATTGTGTGTCCCTTAACCACATGATACATTCGGAAACAAGGGTTTGGTATGCAGAGTTTGAGTAATGGGCTAAAATGAGACCATTTCTCTTTGCCTGACAGCATCCATTAACCACTTGAACCCATACTCAGCCGTTGTTTAGGGCATATTCACACTCCTTCTGAGAGGGTAATAGCAAGACATCGAGTTATGAAGGGAATCTGGGTTCCCCAAAAGCCATAGCAGATTGACATACTTGACAAGTAGTTTCTAAAACTACCTTTTGTTCAGTGTAATTTGACATAATTTGGTTAGGCTTTGTGTATTTTCCCTCTCACTGGGTAAAAGTGAAAACTCAGTGTTGCTTTGTAACATTGGCTATTATGGGAATAGTTTTTTGGATTACTTAGAAAAATCTTCCACAAATCGCCATGCCGATGCCTCATTGGTTTTGTAGCTTTATTTATCCTAAAGCTGACTGAAGACATGTAGGTAAACACTGTGGCACAACTCATGGAGGGCCTTGACACAGAGCTGTGCCCTATAGCATCTCTGTCTTAAGTACTCATAATCCAGTTAACCAAACCAGACATTCCTGTAAAAGAAACCTAATGTTATAGGACAGAGCCTGCAAGCTGTGTGAGAGGGACGCTTTGAATGATTCACTTTGAATGGTACCCCATCTGCAACATTCTATGTAGTAAATATATATGCATTCAATGAATGAATAAGTGAATGGTTCAATAGGCAAACCAAAGCTATAACATGTCATAAAAGAAAAATTACAGGCTTTGGAGCAAAGGGGAGAATTCTGGCTTTCCCTGCTTATTACATGATTTGGGGCTAGTCATTGATTCTGTGTTCTCATATGTAAAATGGACATAATAAACATTTCCTCTTTTGTTTGTGATGAATAAGTGAGAAAATGCTTGAAAAGAACCCAGGAGGAGTAAATGTGTATTTATCTACATATGTACATAGGTATGTATTAATTTCTTCCCTTGTTCTAAAAAAGGATTTGCAGTAACACAAAGAAACATTGAACTTACTAGGATTGCATATAAAAGTAGAGGAGGAAATTTTAGTAAAAGGAAATTAAAGATGGAGAAAAACGTTAAGTACTATCGAGGCTGAATGTACATAAATTGCAGGGTATATGTGTTTCTCCACTGTCTAGAAAAGGACCACAAATTTGTTCTGAGGTTTCGAGTAAATAAAGCAAAGAAGTTAATATGATAAGATACATAATTCATATTGCTAATCAAATTAAAAAAAAAAAACACCTTTTTGGAAGACGGGTCCTGAGTAAAAAGAAAAGTTTGCTGTGAACTACATTCTCCATAAACAGACCTCGCTGGGTTATTTCTTTTAGTGCATGTCATTGTGGAGTCCAGTAAACCGTGTGCCTTAAAATGGGAAGGAGACATAAAAACCTGCAATTTACAACATTGATTTCTCATAGTAATACTTATTCCTGGGATAAATTTAATTTATCCACTGTTATTTCATTTTAGAAGGACTATATAAATACAAATCAAAGATAGAAGAAGTGACCATGTGGATAGTCAATGAGAAAAGCTTGACTGCAGAGTTTATAAATGGGGATATTTTGGAATTGCATTTTTGGAGGAAAATAAATTGCTTACTCAGTCGCAATTATGATGATTATGATTTAAAATGATTTTTAATAATTCACTTTTTATTTGGTATTCTTGTCATATATTTTACTCCCACCTAAGTTATAAACTCCACAGAGTGTTGGTATTATCATTACCTGAAGCACTCAATATTCTTTTATATTTCTCTATATGTTGCCCTTTTTGGGTGTTGTCGATTCTTTCTTAGTTCTCCATGCTTTCTTCTGGACTTATTTTCCATTTAGATCAAGGAAATTCCTTTATTTTTACAGTAAAATTGTGTTCCAATGAATTCTTTCATGACTACCTGAGAATATCTTCCTTTTGCTTTCATTTTCAAGGGATCTTCTTTACCAAATACAGAATTCTAGTGCTGGCAGTTTTTCTTTTAGCCTTTAAAAAAATGATTACAATTTCTCGTGGCAGACATAGTTTCTGTGGAGGAATCGGCTGCCATTTTCATTGTTGTTTCCCTGAAGGAAATTTTCTTTGCTCCCTTCTGGTAGATTTTAAGATGTTTCTCTTTATTTCTTTTTTCCTTTTGCTTTTGGGTTTCCAACAGTTAGACTTCTATGCCTAGGTATGATTTTTCCTTATATTTATTCTGCCTCAGGTTCACTGAACTTCTTTTTTTTTTTAATTTTTTATTATTATTTTTTTAATGGTTACTTATTTTTGAGAGACATAGAGACAGAGTATGAGCAGGGGAAGGGCACAGAGAGAGGGAGATACAGAATCTGAAGCAGGCTCCAGGCTCTGAGCCGTCAGCACAGAGCCGGATGCGGGGCTCAAACTCACAGACTGTGAGATCATGACCTGAGCCAAAGTCAGCCACTTAACCAACTGAGCCACCCAGGCGCCCCTGAACTTCTTAATATCTAAGTCCAGTTAACTCCAAAGTCCAGTTTGTGAGTCCCTGTGCTATCTCCTGAGCTTTGGCTGTGCTCAAATCGTCTTCCCCTTGTGCTTAAATGTATGTAGTGATACTTTTTAAGTTATAACTATGTATCTCTTCAGAGGAAGTATCTATTGATTCTATTACCTTTCTCAGCCAGCCATCATCTTCTTCTTACACCTGAGTGAACTCAATGCACAAGCCGAGTCACATTTAATAGAAAACCTTGTAGTGACCATTCCTCACCCGGTTTCCATGGGAACAAAGGCCAGTCCAATAATAGGTTGATGTTTAGTTTGATTAAATTTAAGATTTGTCATTTTATAAGAATCATTCTATCCTAGCATAATGGACTTACCTATTTATTTTTTTTTCCTTTTTTTTTTTTTTTTTTGCAAAGACTATAGCTGTTGGGTTTTGGTGGTTTAGTCACTTACCAGATACCAGTTAATGTCAAAAGAAACATTACTTAAATATTAAGAGAAACGTTAATTATTACAAGCTTGAATATGAAATAGATTGGACTATTTATACAAAGTCTAGAAGTTATACAATACAAGTCTGGGTTAAAACATTGCATGAAACTTTGATAGTTTTAAGATAGTGTCTACAAAATTATGGCTTGCTTTACATAGAATTTTCATGGTAAGTCCCTGTTTTAGAAACTAATTCTTGAATGTTTTCCTCGTACACAGACAAAAAAGAGGATAATTTGACAGTGATGTTTTTGTTAAAGATTCAGAAATATATTTTCAATTTACTCGCAATTTCTTGCATGCTGTGATCGAGTTATATTTACAGAGATTCATATTGGGGAATGGTTGATTCCTTCATGGAGGGCATACAGTTCTTAAGCCAGAATCACTACCATTTGGAAGGTTGTGTGATATCAAGTGGAGAAGCCCTGAACTTCAAATAGAGTGATTTAAGTTCAAGGTACCATTTACTGTTTGAACAGTTGGCTGAAGTTGGGTAAATCACTTCATTTGTAAAAGGATGGAGTTGAGTTAAGTGATTTTAGGTCTCCTTGAGCTTGGTTATTTATAATTATAGGACTCTGCGTTAAGGCAGGCAAATTTTAGAAATTTTAGATCTAACTCTAAGTGTAACTCTGAATTTAAACCAATCATAGTAAAAAGGTATGCAAAGGAAAAATCCAGAGCGAAGAATGAAAGACTGGAGGTCTGTCAAAAGCAGTGTCTACTGATGAAATTGAGCTTCAGAGGGAGCTCTAGGAGATGAAGTGGAGGGATTTGCCTTCCATACCCCTTAGATGCCGAAGAAAGGAGAAAAGGATAACACTGGAGATACAGAGAAATGTTGATATGGGGAGAAGCAGAATTGAAGAAATTGGTATTAAAAGGCTAAGAATCACTTTTATATCATAGGAAATAAGTTACCAATCATTTGACACATAATTAACTTGTTACATTGATTTTTTTAAATAAAATGTTATGAGAAATTGCTTTCAAAAAGATGTTATGTTACTGATTAGGTTCTATAGGTGATTGACTGTAAATTGCATAGGAAGATATGAAAAGCAGTAGAAGATATGGATAACCCTGGAAATGTCTCTGTCTCTCTCACACACACACCCCCGTGGACATAGGTGCACTACCTGTGCACATCGTTATTTGTGAATGCAGCTGTGAATGAGCCCAAGCACTGGGCGTGGACCTCTGCCTTAATGTCCGCAACCAGCCAACTCATGACGTACTTTATGAATGTAGTCCTGTTGGCTCTCTGTGGTTTTCCTCTTCCCTTCCTTTTTTCCTTACTCCTTCCTTGTGAATATTTATGATGCGCTAGCTATAGGGATTATAATTTTGAATAAGATAGATATAGCCTCCACTGTCACAGTGGTTAAAAAAAATGATGAAAGGATTAGGAAGGACCAAATGTGTCACGAGCCTGGAGTGTTGTATCTATTTTTACCAACTGCAGTTGTTTTTATAAGGACATTATTTATTGATAAGTTGTCAAAACAGAATCAGCTGTGCTTATTTTTATTGAAATTGGAAAGTTGATTATGTCCAACAAGCTTGACAATTTATGTGGACAAATCTTTGGAGAAAAGTCAGTTTTTAAAAATAGTGTGTTCAGCTAGGCTGCATCTAGTTTTATTTAATTGAATATCAATAAGTATATTTTAGCATGTGCCATTTCTTTTGCTACCTTCTCCCCACTTGACAAGTGTTTATTAGACAAAAGCCTTATTATTATTATTATAATTATTATTATTATTATTATGTGACAGATAAAGGAATTAGATTATTTTCAATTATTTCCTTATCTTCTTTATCTTCTGGCACAAGGGAAGTATTGACTGTATGAGAGAAATTGGAAGGGACATTGATCCCTAGAGAAGTTACACAGACTAATATACCATACTACAAACTAGCCATGGGAATGTAACAGAGAATTCAGAAGGAAAATACTTTATGTCCATTTCCCAATCATGTTAAATTTCATAAAATTTAAATTTCAACAGTGGCTGGCATGACAGATTATACAAGCATTGTCTGATACATTTAATTTAACATGTGCTTATATAATGTCTAAAACTGGTCCATTCAGAACTTTGGCTCAGTTTAAGGAAAGCTCTTCTGTCTCTTAATGACCTCTCAATCCCGACAATTGGTGGGCTATATTGTTTATTTCCTCCCCAGGTGATTTTTCAAATCATAGTCATATTCAAGGCCTCTATATCTTACCTCCATTTGCTTATCGTTAAATTCGCTTCTTCTAGTTTTAGTAGTTGAAGAAATCACGTTTGGCATGGAGTTCACCTTCTCCCTTATCTGCCATTTTATTTATATTTCTGTCTTAGAAAACAGGAATAGGAAGAAAGAGAATTGGATAAAATATTTTGTAAATCATATCAAATCTCTTTGTAAGTTCAGCAACGAATGTCTGTACTTATAGGCTAATGCCCTTCTCCAAACAATCACTGGCTTTACTCTGTCAGTAGAAAGCCAGAATTGCTCAGTAGAAAGAACACTTGAATTGGGGAAAAGAAAGTTGGGTTTAGTTTCACCTACTACAATTACAATACGCACAGCTTCGTGTTTTCACTTAACATTTCTGAACCTTGTAATTTTATAAAACAGTAACACTAATATGAACATATTCCATACAGATCATCTTTGGAATCAAATGAGATAAGTTCTGTGCAGGTGTTTGTAATTTTTGTCTAGCACTATAAAAATGAAGATCAGGACTACACAGGTAAATTCCCATGCCATTAGATTTAAACAGTCATCATTTTAGATCTCGAGGGAAACATCCCTAGAGTGATATGTCTCAGCATAGGAATAAGTAAGCATCAATATTCTGTTAGAAACAAAAGGTCTAACCAAGTGCAGTCCATCATTTTGTCCATCAATGAAATGTCTTTAACTTTAACAGTTATGGTGATTTCATGCATTATACACATTCTTATTATAGGTCCATTATTAACCACAGGAAGTACTAAAATTCAAATCGATGCAGAGTGAACTATTCAGAAGAACAAATGGTTTTACAGACCTTTCTATCTTTTTTTATTTTTCGACCAGAAAACTGATATTTTTCAACAGAGAAAAGTCCTGACTCCATGTTTATCTGGCAGTTGTTTATCTACCAAAGAAAGCTAGATTTCTCTTTTCCCAGCTAATTTAATTAAAATTCTCTGTCTTACCTTGAGTTATTAGTCAAGAGTGTCTTATGATCCTTTAATAGTAATTAAAAAAATTTTTTTTACATTTATTTAATTTTGAGAGACAGAGATAGAACACAAGTGGGGGAGGGGCAGAGAGAGAGGAAGACACAGAATCTGAAGCAGCTTCAGGCTCTGAACTGTCAGCACAGAGCCTGATGTGGAGCTTGAACTCATGAACCGCGAGATCATGACCTGAGTCGAAGTCCAACGTTTTACCGACTGAGACATCCAGGAGCCCTTGATAGTAATTTTTATAAAGTTATTTATTTATGTATGCATGTATGTATATATGTATGTATGTTTTAAAGTAAGCTCTGTGCCCAGAGTGGAGCTTGAACATAGGACCTCAGGATGAAGAATCCATGGTCTACTGATTGAACCACCCAGGAACTCCAACCCTTGGATAGTAATTTAGTTTTTACTTTCTGGTATATAAAATTAAATGACCCAATTTCTTCAAAAATGCAGTCTTGAATATAAATTGCATGAGTATTGAAAAATAAAAACTAGGGACTTAAAATCTTGTGTTGAAATAGTAGGTGAGTCTGAAAGAACATAAGTTGTAAGAAAGTCAATATGAGAATACTCTTCTAAAGCTGCTCATGATGGGATATGAGATGACAGATAAGCTTGAAAGATAATATAATCTATCTCTAAGGGGTTCCATTGGGCATCACATGGCCTCCAAAAATCTCAAGTTCCATTGAGTTGGCTAGTCTCTAACTTTGCTCTGTGCTACCACAGTTCTTGAGAGTGGAAGTAAATGGGGTTGAATGCAGAGCGGTGAGTAGAAGGCCTTGCACCTGATAAACATGCATTAAAATTCCACTTTCAGGATGCAGCCCTAACAGTTTTATGCTTTTCTAGGCACAACTGTGTTCTTATATAAAGCTGAACAGTAAGCTTATATGGTGGGCTTCACTTTAAGAAATTTTAACAAAAAAGCTAGATTTAAAAAGACTAATTATATTAAGTGTTGGCAATGAATAAAACATGTGACACTTTCATATACTGCTGGTGAGAGTATGAATTGCTACAAACACTTTCAAAATTCTTTGCCAATATCTAATCAAGTTTAACATTAATAGATTTTATAACTAAGCATTTCTGCTTCTAGAGATATACCTAACAGAAATGCTTACATATGTGCACGGAAAGATATGCATAAGAATATTCATATTAGGAGCGCCTGGGTAGCTCAGTCGGTTGAGCATCTGACTCAATTTTGGCTCAGGTCATGATCTCATGGTGTGTGAGTTTGAGTCACGTGTTGGGCTCTGTGCTGAGAGTGTAGAGCCTGCTTGGGATTCTCTTTGTCTCTCTCTGTCTCTCTGTCTCTGTTTCTCTCTCTCTCCCCCTCTCTCTCTGCTCCTCCCCTGCTTTCATGCTGTCTCTCTGTCAAAATAAATAAACTTAAAAAAAGAATATCCATATTAACATTATTATTAATAGCACCAAACTATTGACCCAAATCTGCTTTAGTAGAAGAATGGATACATAAATTATGATATATTCATCTAATGACATATAATGTACAAAAACGTATAATGATTCATGATAATGATGTATAATGTAGCTACATGCTATAAAAATTATGAATGAGTCCATTTATATTTCAAAAGTAGGCAGAGCTGCTTATCTATGATTATTGAAGTCAGAAAGTGGTTACTTTTGGAGAGGAGGGAAGAGTTAGTGTTAGGGATGAACAGGGAACTTCGGGGTGCTGAGAATGTTTGATCTTTTGCTCTATATGGTAGTCACACAAGTATGTTAACCTCGTAATAATTCATTCAATGGTACAATTATGATTTGGCCATATTTCTGTATGTAAACTATACTTCAAGATAAATGTTAAAATAAAAAATGATGTCGAGTCAAGAATCAAAAGGGCACATGTTGGGATGAACACTGGGTGTTATATGTAAACCAATTTGAAAATAAGCTATTACAAAATTAAAAAAAAAAAAAGAATCAACCAAAGCATCAATCAAATGTGAGAGTAAAGATCTTTTGCAAAAATCACACAGCATTAAAATTTTTTTTTTAATGTTTATTCTTGAGAGAGTCAGAGAGAGAGAGAGAGAGAGAGAGAGCGAGCATGAGTGGGGGAGGGGCAGAGAGAGAGAGAGAGGGAGACACAGAATCTGAAGCAGACTCCAGGCTCTGAGCTGTCAGCACAGAGCCTGATGCAGAACTCAAACTCAGGAACCACAAGATCATGACCTGTGCTGAAGTAAGATGCGTAACCGACCCCAGGTGCCCCAAAAATCACACAGAATTTTTTAAACTTTACCGAGCTATAATAGACATGTAATGTTGAGTAAGTTTAAGGTATATGATGTGATGATTTGACACACGTATCTATTGCAAAATGATTACCACAGTAGGGTTAGGGTTAGTTAACACCTCTCTTACTTCACACAATTACTCTTTGTGTGTGTGTAGAACAGTTAAGACCTATTCTCTTAGTAACTTTCAAGTATATAATACAGGATCGTTAACTATAGTCACCGTGGTGTATATTAGATCACCACACTTATTTACCTTATAACTGGAAGTTTATACCCTTGATCAACATCTTCCCATTTCTCCCACTCCTGACACTTGGCAACCATGATTCTACTCTATTTCTGAGAAGAGAAACATAAAAAAAGAACATACAAATGAGACCATCCAGTATTTGTCTTTCTCTATCTGACTTCTTTCACTTAGCATAATTCTCTTAAGGTTTATCCATGTTGTCACAAATGACAGTATGTCCTTCTTTCTCATGGATGAATAATATTTCTTGGCATATATATGTATACACACACACACACACACACACACACACACACACCCCACATCTTCTTTGTCCATTTGTCCGAGGAGGAAGACTTAGATTGTTTCCATGTCTTGGCTATTATGAATAATACTGCAGTGAGTGTGGGGGTGCAGATATCTCTTTGAAATCCTAATTTCATTTCCTTTGGATCTATTTCCAAGAATGAGATTGCTGTATTATATGGTAGTTCTAGTTTTAAATTTTGAGTAACTTCCCTACTGTTTTTCATGGTGACTGTACCGATTTGCTTTCTTACCAACAACACACAGCATTTTTAAGGAAACTACTTGTGTTTATATCCTGGAAAAATGAAGGTGTAAACCATGAACCATGCACATGTAGGATCCAGGAAGAAAGAATGGTTTGAGAGAATAATAAACGGAAGTTCAACCTGACAATCACACAGCTGCCTTGGAGAATAACAGTGCTATGCAGAGCAAGAGACCGGAAGACTCCAGGAGGGTATTTAAGAGATTTGATATTATCCCAGAGAAATGGAAAAATTTAAGAATTCAATAAGGGCAAATAATACAAGAAAACAATAAAGACCAATAGAAAGATCAGGGTAAAAGTTTCCATAAAGAAGGAAATATAACTAGAGAACATTTCTTGGCCCTTGCACAAACGGTATTTACATGGTCATAATAATATAAACCCTATTTATTATTATCCAGATCTCAAGACTTAAATTTGGTTGCAGAACAGACTTCAAATATTAGAAACTTTGCAATGTGAGAATAAAATTCTGTTGACGAAAGCTTGGAGGCAGAAGTCTGTATGAGGAGTGGAAAGGTGGGTGGAAACGTGGGCACCATGTCTTAAAAAGTATTGTGACAAAATGTGCTGGCTATTGGTCAATTGCGTGGGGCCGAAATGTTGGGGTGCATTATGTCAAGCCAGAAAATGGAACCAATTAAAAAAAAACCCAAAATATGTTAGGAAGGGAATGAGAAAATGGTCTCAGATGAGTTAAATCTTTATCATTTCATAACATCAAACAGTAATGTTGCACATTAATGAATCAAGAAATAGAGTGAGCAGATCGTTATGTGATGCAAAGCTCTCATGGAAAACTGAAAAAAAAAAAAGCAATTAGGAGTTAAAAGTGGTTATTTCTGGAAGTAGGACTTAGGAGTGGAAGTGGGTATAAGATAGGGGACTACTTATTTTCCCTGCAAGCCCTAATGTACTATTTGATTTTTAAAATGAAGTGTAAGTATTATTCTGAAAAATGTAATTAAGTAAATTTTAATGGTTCCTCCCCGTCAATGTTTATGTATAAAATTTTGTTTATAATTTGTCAAGATTACATCTGTGTAAAAATCTGTTTTCTATTGTTGGCATAACTAATCACCATAAACCTGTGGTTTAAAAAACCACAACTCTAGGGGCGCCTGTGTGGCTCAGTTGGTTGAGCATCCGACTCTTGATATTGGCTCAGGTCATGATCTTATGGTTCATGGGATCGAGCCTCACTTCGGACTCTGCACTGAGAGTGCAGTGCCTGCTTGAGATTCAGTCTCTCCCTCTCTCTCTGCCCCTCCCCTGCTCATGGCCTCTCTCTCTCTCTCTCTCTCTGTCTGTCTCAAAATGAATAAATAAATAAACTTAAAAAAAAACACACACACACACAACCCCTCAAACCCACAACTTTATTATCGTAGAGTTCTGTGCTTAGAAGTCTGACATGGTCTCACTGGGCTCATATCAAGGTGGTAACAGGGCTATGTTCCTTTCCGAAGTCTCTAAAAGAGAGCCCATTTCTTTGACTTTTCCAGTTTTTTGAGGCTGCCCACATTTCTTGGCTCATGGTACTCTTAATTCATCTTCAAAGTCATTAATATCAAATCTCTCTGACTCTTTTTACATCATCAGCTTCCTTCCTTCCTTCCTTCCTTCCTTCCTTCCTTCCTTCCTTCCTTCCTTCCTTCCTTCCTTCCTTCTTTCCTTCCTCTCTCTCTCTCTCTCTCTCTCTTTCTTTCTCTCTTTCTCTCTCTTTCTTTCTCTCTTTCTCTCTCTTTCTTTTTCTCAATTTGTCTCTGACTGGGGAAAATTCTTTGATTTAATTGGGTCTATTTGGATAATCCAAGATAATTTGTTTTATCTCAACATTTATTACCTTAATGAATCTATAAAATCCTTTTTTTTTTTTTTGGCCATTTAAGGTAACATATTCATAGATTCTGGGAATTAGGGAATGGACATCTTTCAGACATTTTTCTTTCCCACAAAACAATTTAAAACTCACCTGTACCAAAAGTTATCTACAACTCCACCATACTAGTATATCAAAAAAAATGAAAACTCATAATTATAAAATTAAGATAATGAAAATAAAGCCAACTTCACGATAAAATTCTTCCTGTCCTTCCCTCAGAAAATAGAGGTCTGTATATGTTTCTCAAGAGGTTTTTGCTTTGCTCCTATTGAAGATAGTTTAGGCTGCCAGTGGAATAGGATGAACACATACATTTGGTGTGAGGAGGCATAAAGTGGTCAGATCTTATGGAGTGAAACTAAGAGTAGGAATAGAGTTTGAGAAGAGGTTTCTGCCTATGGGATTTATCCGTCCCCACCTGCATGTAACACTCCAAATGCCATGGGCTGCTTTGGGTACTGTGCACACTATACACTTAAGAGACTACCCTGGAAACCAGTGGTAAGGATCCTGATAGGATCTCTGGGATTGAACCACTGTGAGTATCCTTGAACCCACCCAGAGCTGAGTGTCCAATTAATCCTAGGACTGGCACTGAGAAGGAGCTACAGGCCACAAAGAATGATCAGCAAAAATGTTATGTCCTTGGGCTGAGAATGCAGACTTTCTCCTGGTTCTCTGTTTTGTGCTCTTAGGAGTCTTGTCAAAGCATAGAAACTCCAAACTGAATTGGTGGAGGGCTCAGAAGATGTCTCTCCTGATAGAAACCACTGTTTCAGGGTGGGAGATGGATTTTGGATATAATTTTGCTTTACTGCTCCAGAACATACTAGCTCTGTAACACTGAATAATTTTTTTTTTCGTCTATGACTCTTAAACTTCTCTGTAAAATGAGAATTGCAAATGGTTTCTCCAGGGCTGTTGCGATGTTTAATGGGAAAGCATATAAGATTCCTTTTCTTATTGCTTTGTTCATGACACGTTTAAATGGTATTTGACCAATTTTGACTAGGTTATAACTCACATTATCTAACACAATGAATACATATGTCCCTATGTGTATGAAGAAAACTAATATATTTTTTGAATCTATTATATCTCAGGAGTTTTGTGAGATGTGGGTGGAATACAAAATGAATAAGATTCATTATATTTTCTCAAGTTACTTAAACTTTAGTTGAAGATACAGGATATAAATAAGTAAAATAGCACAATATTTAAATATCAATATGAGACACACTTATAAAAGGGTAACTTATAATCTTATGAGGCATACGTACTGTAAACTGTCACCACTATTATCAGGACTAATAATAATGAGTCATAGGGAAAAAGAAGAAGGACCCAACGTGGACTTTTTAGGGATATTGAAGACAATTCTGTTTGAATAATTTGAATTACTAAATCTTCTCAATAATTATCTAAGCCAAGGAAACAACTTTAATTTTAAACCATTGATTCTTACACAATGAAAACTTAATTAGTCAAAATGTTTAAGCGATGATGTTCTAATTGGATTATCTGGCCCACTGAGGGTTAAGTGATCATTTACACTTCAGCTCTTGCTGAAATTCCTTTTAAAATGTTCACGTTCATTTTCCTGCTTAAAGCAATAGACCATTGTTAAAAAAATAAAACAACAATGGACTCTGATGGAAAGATGTTAATAGGACATTGTGGAATTGCAAAAAAGGTTGAATATTGAGATGGACAATCAATGACCCTAAAATATTTTAAGAACACTTCGGGAGCTGCTAACTTCACACACAAGATTTTTTTGTTTTTGTTTTTGTTTTTTGCTTTGTTGTCTTGGGGATATCTTTCTGATTAGACTTTTTCTGAAAGCAGAGTCAGCAAAATATTCTAGTACACTGAAAGCCACGGTTACCTAGATTCCAGTAAGTTAGGATATTTCTCCATCTGTTAGGTGAGATATTGATGGAAAAAGGTTCTGCTATATTCGACACCAAACCGCCAGCTTGGATTTAGAGATGAAAGTTTAAAAAATGCAATATAGCAGCTCCAGCTTTCAGTGCCAACTGCACAGATCAATATCATTTGTACACCACAGTGAGAGCATTTGTTAAGAAATCTCCCTGCCTCCGAGTCCCAGGGAGAGAATAAAGCTTCATACTTTGGGTTTAGCTGGCAGTTTTCTCTATGGATATTAGTGAGCCCTTGTGAAGTCCAAGTGCAACTTGAGGGTGTGAGGCTTGCTCCTACCCCCTCTCTGAATTCATAGATATTGACCAATTGACTTTGGAGCTAAGGAACCTTTTTGAAAAAAAAAATTTCCTTGGGGCCAACATCTGGAATGCCGACCTACACAGGCAGGACTGATTGACTGAAGGGCACCTGGAGAAAGCCAAGCTGCCATGGTAGACCGCAGGGCCAGTGGGAAAGAGTCAAACCTGAGTGATAATAAGCCACGAGGCCTGAGGGTTGGAGGAAGAGTGGTATTGGGGAAAATATGGTGCCTATAACTCAGGCATTTATACTCTCTGGTGGCGAAGGTTGTATATATTGAATATATAGAAACAAAAATTAATGTACAAGTGCTCCTAACCATACCCTCTTTATGACTCTTTAAGGTGATAGTGACTGTTCAACTTCTTTCTGCTTTTATCAGATTTATTCTTGACGTGTGTGAATCTTGAGAATCTTGAGAATAGGTAGAAATTCTGTAGTTGGCTAGACCTTCAGGGGGAGTGATATGTGACAACGTGAAGGTTGTGTTTAAGATGGGCAGCTTTAAAGAAGACTGAGCTGGAAAGAGAAAGAACTGGAGGATATGGGGCATGGAAAGGCAGTGTTAAGGGCAGGGGGAGGCTTAGCTTTTGTATAGTTGAAACCTTATGCAATTATTGGGATCCTCTTTGAGAGAAAGAGTATGAAGTTATATATACAAAAAGAATTAGGTATGAAAGTGAATGTTTATTTAGAAAGAGAAAATTGCAAATGTTAATGAGCTTTCAAATATCACAAACACCATTAAATATATAATACTTTTATTAATTAATTATTGTACACAGTAATGTGAATATGTTGAAGCCTTAACCTCCAGTATGACAGTATTGGGAGATGGAGCCTTTGGGAGATAATTCCAGTTAGATTAGGTCATGAGGGTGGGGTCCCTTTTATTGGCCCTTTAAAAAGAGACACCAGAGAACTCATTCTCAATCTCTCCTTAGCACGTGAACAAAGAATAGGTCCCGTGAGTGCACAGTGAGATGGCAACCACCTACAAGCGAAGAGGAAAAGTCCTCTGAATGGAGGCTGGCTTGCTCGCCCCTTAATCTTGAACTGCCCAGACTCCAGCACTGTGAGAAATAAAGGTTGTTTAAGCCACTTAGTCTATGGTATTTTGTGTTAGTGGCATAAGCAGACTAAGTCATGTTTATAGTAACATTTTTCTGTATATGTGTATTTTGGCTGCATACATTGAGCATTTCTTCATGTGAAAATACATGGTTTTTGTAATATTTTCAGCCTTAACATGGTTGATTGAAAAGTGTATTTATTATTAATAGTTGTAATGCATAAAATATATGACTTACCTTACAGATATACTCATTGTTTTATACGTTTGTGCCCAAAACATAAAGGAACTCTGTTAAATTCTATTTTCTGTTTACCACCAAAAAGGCAAAAAAAAGTATGGTATTTTCATAATTACAACTGCTGCATTATTAAATATTTTCCAGAAAGGAGAAGATTAGTCTGTTTCTTCTGCTTACAATTTTACATTTTTGGTGATTGGAAGAATTTTCTACACACTAGGTTCAGGTTCTGCCATTTCAAACCTGGTTTCTCCTCCACTATCTACACAATTCTGGCGCTGTGTTTATGATAGCAGGTGAGTATTCCTGAAGGCAGTGGGAGTGTTCCTGAAAGCCAATCCCATTGGGGAAAGCTAGAGATAACTGTAAGCCACATGAGTATGTTCCACTCAAACTGAAAGTGTCTAATATTCAACTCTTCCTTAGATTCCCAAAGTTGCCCCCAAATCCCGAAGATTCTCATAGTTACTCCATAGGTTCCTGACATGACAGCAGGCATGGCAAAAGGGGAGTCAGACTGTGAAGAGATAATTTTAAAGTCTTTTCACTTAAATATATTATTTTTCCAAATTTTACAGGAACATATGGGATCACATTTCTGGAGTCTTTCCTTCCCTAGTTGATGTTTTGCTTAGTTGTCCTATCCACCATTGAAAGTGGAGTTTTGAACTCTCCAACTATGTCTGTTGAATTGTCTACTTGTCTCTTCAATTCTGTCAGTTTTTGCTTTGTGTATTTTGGGTCTCATTGCTAGGTGCATATATGGTGTTGTATTTTCCGGATGGAATTACTTTTTCATCTTTATCATTATAAAACATTCTTCTTTATCTTTAATAATCTTTTTGTTTTAAAATGTATTTTGTCTGATATTAGTGTAGCCAGTCCAGTTTAGATCCTTTCTAGGGAAAGTGGTAATTGTTGGCTTGATATTGCATAAGGCGCAATATCATTTTTTTAATGTTTATTTTGAGGGGGAGAGAGAGCGACTATGAGTGGGGGTGGGGCAGAGAGAGAGGGAGACACAGAATCTGAAGCAGGCTTCAGGCTCTGAGCTATCAGCACAGAGTCCAATGTGGGGCTCAAACCCGCGAATTGCAAGATCATGACATGAACTGAAGTCAGACGCTTAACCAACTGAGCCACCCAGGCATCCCTCATTTTTATTCCTATATCAAAAATTCATCATGTGGGAGGAGGCAGAAAACACCATTAATATTAAAAAAAATAAATATTGTATCATTAGGAATAACTAACCTTCATTTTGATTTTTATTTGAGTTTTGGTCAGTGGAGTTATGCTATTTGGATAGCTGTGTGATGCAACAACTGTTTGGATGAAATATTAAAAAGAGGGCACCTGGGTGGCTCAGTTGGTTGAGTGGCCGACTTTGGCTCAGGTCATGATCTCACAGTCTGTGAGTTCGAGCCCCGCTTCGGGCTCTGTGCTGACAGCTCAGAGCCTGGAGCCTGCTTCGGATTCTGTGTCTCTCTCTCTCTGCCCTTCTCCTGCTCATACTCTGTCTCTTTGTCTCTCAAAAATAAATGAACGTTAAAAAAAATTTAAAAAAAATAAAAAAAGAACTTTAAAGTTGTACGTTGGAATTCTTTCTAGTGTAGCATGAGGAAGGAGGCAATGTAGGTTAGTATTTTTCTTTATCTGGAGTTCGACTCCACTGACATAACCAGAGCTTCTTTGTATATGAGAATAACTTCTCTAAGTTTCATCACCATCTAGACAAACTAGACAGGCAAGTCCCAAGCTAGACATCTTGGACTTATCCATAATTCTTCTTGTTTTCCCATATTTCACATCAGGACAGATGTGTCTTCAGCTATGAAGTCTTGCCTTATTTATCACTCTTTCCGAGATTCTCCCCACCTTTCTACAGAAGTCAGTAGCCTCTATATTCCCTCTGTATCCTCAAAACAGTTTTTATACTCACATTAGAGCAATTCTTTCATTGTACTGTGATTCCCAATGTATATCTGACTTCCCAATGACAATAGATGGTGAATTCTAAGAGTAAGGACTATTTTTTAATCTTTGTGTCTTCTATACTTGGTGTATGGTATGCAGTACATGCCTAATATATGTTTAGATCTCTTGAAAACTTGAACATGAGCATCCCATATATTTAATCAGCTAGAATTAGAGAGTTTATTGGTGAGTAAAAAAAGTAAAAAGTAGAAGTTCTTGTGCCAGATGTTTATGATTATGAATGTCACCTTAAAATAAAATAAAAATATATGAGATAATTATGTATTTAATATTTAATCATTGAGATAATCTATATTCATTAAGACAGTAATTGGCATATGTTCCCTTTGGTTTTTGTATACTGCTGGATGAAATTATAGATATTTAACATATAGCTAGATTTTATCTGAAGTGACTGTACACCAAATATAGTTTTAAAAACACCTACATTCACATGAACAACAGCAGGAGAGGCCATTATTAACTGCAGGTTTTTAACAAGCTATTTGATTGAAATTGACTTATGTTTAATCTAGTAGAAGAAAGAATGCCTTCAAACTAGGACCTTCTCTATCTCTATCTCCAGAGTTGTTATGTTTGTCAGGTTTCTAGAAATGTTGATTTGATGGGTCAAAATTATTGATTTTTAAATTTAAAAAAAGGTTTTAATTTTAATTCCACCTAGTTAACATACAGTGTTACATTAGTTTCAGGTGTATAATATTGTGATTCAACAATTCCATATATTACCCTGTGCTCATCACAACAGGTATACTCCTTAATCCTCATCTGTTGATTTTTTTAAACAGCCAAATTATTTCTACCAAACTGCTGAGAGTATTCTGAGGCCTAGACAGACATAGAACCTTAAAGTCTTGAATTTGAACGGGATATTCTAAATCAACATAGCCTAACTTTCATATTTTACAGATGAAGAAATTGAAATCCTAGGAATGGAAATGGTTTTTCAAAGGGTAAGAACCTACATTTCTTAAGTTCTAGCCCAGTGCTCTTTACCCCATATAATTCAACTTCTAACAAAGCATTTCATAAACAGATTCAACACAATACCTACCAAATCCCAGCTGTCTCTTTTGCTGACACTGCTGTGTTTGCTGATCCTAAAATTCTTATGGTAATGCAAAGGATCCAGAATAGTCAAAACAGTCTTGAAGAAGAACAAAGAGGCACACTTCCCAATCTGAAAATTTACCACCAAGGTATAGTAATTAACTGACTACATGGTACTCGCATAAGGTTAGACAGAGATAGCAATGGAATAGAACTGAGAGTCCAGAAACTAATTCTTGTATTTATGCTCAATTGATTTTCAAGAGTGTCCAGATGATTCAGTGGGGGGACATAATAGTCTTTCTAGTAGTTATGTTGGGACAACATACAAAAGAATATCTACACACAAAAGAATAAATTTGAATCTCTACCTCATGCTACATACAAAATTTAAGTCAAAATGGCTCATAGACCTAAATGTAAGAGCTAAAACTATGAAGCTCTTAGAAGAAAACATAAAAATAAATCTTCATGACTTTGGGTTAGACAGTGGTTTTTCAAATGTGATGCCAAAAACAGAAACAACAACAACAAAAACACACAGATAAAATGAAGATGATGAAAATGAAAAACTTTGCACTTCAAAGGTCACTATCAGAAAAGTGGAAAAACAATCCACAAAATAGGAGAAAATATTTGTAAGCCATATGTCTGATGTGGACTTATATCAAGAATAGGCAAAAAAAACCTTACAACTCAGCAATTAAAAGGCAACACAATTAAAAAATGGGCAGAGGCTTTGAATCAACATTTCTCTGAAGATTTTATCTGAGTGGCTAATAAGCATATGAGAAGATGTTCCACATCATTAATCATTAGGGAAATACAAATACAAAACCATATGCCCCAGAAATTCTACTCATAAGTAAATACTCAAAAGTGAAAATCTATGTCTACACAAAAGGTTTACCAAAATGTTCATGGTAGCATTATCCACAGTAGCCAACATGTATAAACAACCCAAATGTTCATCAATGGATAAACAGATGAACAAGAATATTATATTGTAAGGAAAAGGAATGAAGTATCACTACACACTACAACATAGATGAACCTTGAGAACACTGTGCTAAGTAAAAGAAATTAGTCATAAAAAACTACATCTCGTATGATTCTATTTATAACCAAATGTCCTGAGTAGGAAAATCCTTTAAGATGAAAAGGAGATTATTAGTTGCCACTGATGGGGGGTGGAGGGCAGAAAGCAAAGTGACTGCTGGTGAATCTGAGGTTTGTTTATTTTTGGCGTGATGCAAATGGCCTAAAATTAGATAGTGGTGATGGTGGCATCATCTGTGAATATGGTAAAAACCATTGCATATTACACTTAAAATTGTAAGTTTTATGGTATGCGAATTATAGCCCAATAATGCTGTTATAAATGAAACTTCTGTGAGGCAAGGACTGTTAGTAACTCCATTTGGTAAATGAGAAAATTACCTTGGTGAATTTTGGCACTTCCCTAATAGTTGCATTGAAGGTGGCTTTTGAGGCTGGGATTTGGATCCGGGTAATCTGACTCCAGGTCCTTGTGCTTTATGGGCATTACTCATGGGCTACGTGAGTGCTATAATGGAGTCCTGGTTCTTCGTGTGGCTAAGATATGTATGGTGAGTGGTGTAGTACACCCAAGAACTCAGAATCAGCTGATGCATCCTACATGGTGTCAGTGAGCTGATCTCTCATGCTTTCCTATAGACAAGTCAGCTTAGCAAGAGATACGTCCTAGTTCACGTGAATAATGCCTGTTTAGGTGATTTCATCTTTTTCCCTCAAGCTGGCATATGTGTATATATACAGCCTAAAAAGTATTCAGTTACACATTTAAATACATACATGATTAAATATACCAATCTCTAGATTTTTTTGTGCTTTCATAGCTAAAGAATGGATTTTGCCGATCCATGAATGATTTGATATCATTTGCTCACGACCGAATAGAATTGGCCATTTGTCTAAATTTGCACTCCTCATAGATTTGCTAGTTGGAGATACTTCTTTATATCCCTTCTGTTATTTTTTCTATTTCTTATACTTTTTCCCCAAAGGATCACTTCATTCATCCTTATGCCCTCTGGTATTTCAAATATAACCTTGTCCATTAGCTTGGGTATGTGGTACTCTCAGCTCTCCAGCATACAGACGGGCCAGGAAGGAAGAAAAAAAAGTCTTTAAGTGTTTGTGCCTTGACATCCTTGCAAAAGACTAAAAACCCTTTCTAGAGTCTTACTCTATCAGAGTAAACAAATAACTTTTGTTATCCATTTTTTCTAGTTGACATAAAATCAGAACCGGTGAGCTAGAAGTTTTAGGGAGACTGAAAGAGGGACACACATTGATACAGAAGGACGGGACAGCTGATAAAATACACATTTTGGCAGAGGCCCTAAATCCTGCCACTACTGTCCTTGTTGTTAAGTGTCTCTAAATCCTAAGTCGAATACAAGACCGCCTCGTGGGATCTTGCTTGGTGATTGTAAAACAGTTCATTGAGCAGCAGCAGCGTCCATCTGGAGAGCATATAAGATTGAAGGGGTATGGTCCTGACAGGAGGATTTCCTGGGGAGGAATATCACTGCTGGTGGGTTTCCCTACCCAGTGAAGGAGGAAAGGGAGAGGCTTCTCCTTCACTTTCCACCGAATGCGAGAGGCTTCAGAACTTGCTCTTTGTCACTCCAGTAGAGACTTTAATATCTGTGGTGATGGAAATGTCCCTCTGCCACAAATTAGTGGTCACTAGCCATATGTGTCTACCAAGGACTTGAAATACACCTAGTGAAACTTAGGACCTGTATTTTTAATTCTCTTTTATTTCTATTGATCTATATTTAATTTAAATAGCCACATATGCCTATGAGATAGTTTACGGCACAGCACTGTTCTAGTGTATTCTTTATGAATATTTTTAGTAACAATAGTAGTTAATGGTTATTTGCTGTGCACCCAATACTGCATTGAGTATTGTAGCGCCATTTTGATCCTCCCAACAGCCACTTGATATATCATGATTTTATCCATGAGAAAACCAAGGCTCACAGAGGTTAAGTAAGGGACCGATTTAGGATAGAACTAGAGGATTTGATTCTAGAACTTTTGCTTTTAACTGCCGCCCTGTGTTTTGTAGACATGCCCCTTTAATCTTTCCTGCACCGTGTTCATAGCTTTTATTAATGAGAAACAGTAGCAGGGATCCTCTCTGGAGACTTCATTTATACCTTTTGTACTGCATCTTCTTTCAGTTATACAAACTTCTAATCTTTCTCAACTACTTTTGTATATATACATGTGTATATTTTTATACGGCACCTCTGAGGCAGAATAATTCCATTTGTCTTATTTTGTAATCATCTTTGTTGAATAGCAAGTGAGTTCTTTGAAGATGAAAAGATTTTTATCCTTGAAATATATGTTTGGGAGGTCCCTGAGTGCCCTCATATGTTTGATATTCAGAAACCCCAGAACGTATTATCACCTCTACCTCAGAAAAACCTCATTTGGTCCATAATGAGAGTGAGGCTTGGGAGCTTTTTGACGAGGTTTTCTATGCAGAAGGTGTTTCCCTTTTTGAAACACAAGCAAGCCATGGAGTTCCATTTGTACTTTTTATTTTCCAAATGGGATAATTATATAAGATGAAAGATTTGTGCCTTCATACTTTTATTCTAGGAGCATGAGGAGACTCTGTTGATTCTAGGAGAATATCCAGCGACTGCAGAAAGAGGATTCACAGGCAGTCTTTAGCATAATATCACAGAATGGTAGCCATTACCTAGCAGAAATGAATTTGCACCATGCACAAGGCTCTGTATGCATAGTATCTTCTTAATACCCTCTACTTAAATATCATTGATCGATTTACAGGTGAGGAAACTGAGCTGTAAAAATAACTAAGTCATTCGTCTAGGTTCATTTAGTAGAATCACACATGTAGAATCAATATCTAAATCTGGATTAGTTAGATTCCAAAACCGTCTCCAGGAAGAGGAGTATGTTTGAGCAGCAGATTTCAACTGTGGCTGTGCATTGGAACTTCTAAAAATCCCACTGCCCGGGCTGTCCACCAGACCAGTTAAATCCGAATCTCCGGGGGGTAGGATCCAGACATCTATACCGTACAGCTCTCCATGTGACACGAGTGCACATCCAAGGTGGAAAGCCATGCTGAAGTAGCCACGCAACTGATTCTGCTGTGCTTCCTGGCAGGCAATGTTGCAGTGCCCGCTAAGAGTCAGCGGTGGGTGGATAGAAGACCTGCGGCATTTTTCTAAGGCGCTTCTACATTATTTGGAAGAAGTAATTCAAATAGTGGATATCAGTTATTCATGCCAGAAAACCAAATTTAATTTTTATTTTGAGCCCCACCTCCATTCTCTTTGGGATTAGGAAACAGTCGAGTCACTTATAGGTAACCAAGTCATGTTAGTCAAATCAGGATTTAAATTTGGTCAATTTAGGATTTAAAATAATTTGTTTCATTATTTTTGCCTGCTCTCTTTTTCTCCCCAGAAAGGCTCATCCAGCATGGGAGATGAGGAGGAACTATCTGGTCTGTGGCCACCCTCTGTCCTCCGTCATGGTTGGCTCTGACTTAGCTACCTGGTCTTTAGATGTTAGCTTGTAATTCTCTGCGTAGTTCTCATCTTTGGAGCCCATGCTATATTTACTGGTGTTCTCTCTCATTCTGACTGTAGGATCCCATCAGTCTGCCAGTCCGTCCCACTCCTTGCTGGACTCTTTGGGACATGGAAAATTCACATGTTCTCTCACACAGGTGGTGTGCTGGAGCCAGTATATACCAGTTCACAAGGGCTGACTGTGTGAATCTTCTCATCTTGTGTTCAGTGCCATCACCTTGGTAGCTTGAAATTACCCTTGGAGCGTCTTTATGCTATTTTTAAACTCCATGTATTAGTTTTCTATTGCTTCTGTAACACATTACTGCAAGCATGGTAGCTTAAAACAACAGAAATTTATTCTCTGCTTTGACCTCTCTCACTTTCTCTCATCTAGATAATCCATGATGATCCCAAGGTCCTTGACTTAATTGTATCTGCAAAGTTCCTTTTGCCATCTAAGGTAACATCTTCACAGCTTCTGGGGATTAGGACAACTGTGAGGAGTCATTATCCTGCCTGCAATACTCTAAAAAAAGAGATTTTTATGTTCAAGAGAGCTAGTTGTTAAATATTTACCAGCGCACACTCCCCGTGACCCTCTAATGCCTTGGTAGACTTGTGAGGAGACCCGAATCCTTCTTATGGCACTCCCATTTTGATTTCAGTTCTTTCATACCTTCTGCTCTTTGGGGACATCTGCCTCTAGAAAGTGGGGCTCAGCTACCATATATCCCCCAAGCTTCTCTGGGTGTCTGTGAAGACCCAGACCGAGACTGCACAGCACAGTAATACCATCCTGTTGTTTAAACTGCCATGTCTCCTCTGTAGTTTTCTCTCAGTCCTCAGCCATTACACTTTACTTTGTTTGGGATGGGAAAACATCCTTTTATCATTATATATTCATCCTAAAACTGTGTTTATCAAATAAACTTTATATATCTCCTGGGTCTTAGTTCTTAATAGCTTAAGGCAAGATTTTAGAATATAACAAACCTTTTCTCTCTCCAAAATCTGGTTTCTCACAAATCAAAAGCACCTTTCTTTTAAGATTCCGTTTATTTCCAAGTTTCAGAATCCTGTTTTGAACCTCAAAGCCAGTAAGTGCTGTTTTGCTATCCTTCTAAAGCAATGACAGGCACTGAATAATAAATGAGTAGTGGGTCTCCGGGCAACTAGAATATAATATGGCATTTAAAAAATCTTTTGACATAGCTAACAGTGTGGTACAATATGTATCAAAATGCCAAGTAGGCGGTAGAGATAATACCAGTGTAGGGGACAGAAAAGTTGGTGGGAGATGCAGAGTTAAAGGAATCATCATGGTATCAGAAAAACTAAGCTAGGCAGAGTGGGTGGTTTGAGTTTAAGTCGGAAGAAATAAGACAGATATCATGTCAGGCAGGGGCAGGTGTGCGCAAGGGAGCAAGAGTCCTTTAGTATGCCTGAAGAGGGCATTGCCCAGGGATATAGAAGAGCTGAAGGCTTTGAATGGCAGGCTGAAGAGCTGGGACCACATTTCCAGTCCCAGAGAGATCTGGTCTGCGGACATGCCATGAGCTGTGTCTCCCGAGGGGGAGTGTGTGGCTGCGACTTACCCTCCTGAACCCAATCTCATCCGAGCTCCACAACAGCAAAATGGCGTCATTGTAGAGCTCCCTCGACACGTTGTAGAGCTACCACCTTCACCTCATAGGAGAAGAAATGGACCTTTACATATCTTGAAATTCTTTTATAAGCAGTTTATTCTTGGTGTTTACTATTTAGTTCTTAGCTCAGTTTGAGGATGCATGGGGGGAATATAGGTGTGAGTGTGTGCATGTTGTGTGTGTGGTATGTGTGTGAGATATATGCATGTGTGGTTCATATGAGTATGGTGTGCAGCGCTGGGGCAGTAGGTGTGTGGTGTGTATGGTATGTGGTGGGTATGTGGTATGTGGTGTATATGATGTGTGGTGTATTTGTGTGGGATGTACCTGTGTGTGGTATGGTGTGTTCATACTGTATGTGTGCATGATGCATGGGGTGTGTGCGGTATGTGCATATACATTCAAAGTGTGTGTACGTGGCAGGTGATGAGTGTGTGGTATGTGGGATATGCGTGAGATTTGTGGGGTATGCATGTGTGGTGAGTGGGGTATGTGTGATACAGTGTGTGCGTGTGGGGTGAGATATGTGTACGTGGTGTGATCTATGCCTAGTGGAAGCATAGACAATGGGTGGTATATATGTGGGGAGTGGAGTGTGCGTGTGCACACACACCTATGAACTTGTGCTGTGGTATTTCAGAGCACTGGCTGTGGAGCCAGAACGCCTGAACTGATGACTAGATCTACAACATGGGCAAGTTACGACACTTCTTAGTGTCTTAGTTTCCGTATCTCTAACAAGAGAGTAATAAGGGGTGTCTGGGTGGCTCAGTTGGTTAAACGTCTGTCTCTTGATTTGGGCTCAGGTTATATCTCTTGGTCCTGAGATTGAGCCCCAATGCTGTGAAGCACGGAGCTTACTTGGGATATTCTCTCTACTTTTCCATCTGGCCCTTCCCCACTTGCCTGCATGTGTGCTCCCTCTGTCTCAAAATAAATAAATAAACATTAAAAAAATAAATAAAAGGAGAGTAGTGAGATTGCCTACCTCTAAGTGGTATTGTGCGCTACTACCCATAAGACTTGGAGTGATGCCTACTGCGTACATGACACTCAGTAAACGTTAGCTGCTGTTTGGTCATATCACAGATGCTCAGGTTTTCAGGTGCTGGCTAAAGGTCTCCCTGCCCTTTCTGCTGGCCGACGGCCCTTTGAAGTAGCAAGCACTGACAGTTGATTATAGAACTGTTAGATCCAAGCTCACAGAAGAGATTTTTCTTCTTAATGTCCCCGCTCATCTCGAGCGTCAGGGCTCATCTTTGCATTCGCTGTAGATTCTGACAACACCACAGTCCTGAGCTGCTTGTTTTTCCAGAAACCTGCTTGGGCTGATGAAGAATACCGGCAGCACTCCAGCATGCTCTGCTAGTAAGCAAGGCAAATATTGGACAAGGACAGTAGGTGGGTGGCTATCAAATATTAACCACACCGCCGCCACAACTCATTAAGAGTAGCATATGTTTGGTGAGAATGCAGTATGTTATCTGCCTGCGTAACCTTTTAGTTTGAACAGAGAAAAATGTCCATGAAAATACCCTGGGTTTCCATCTCGGATGAGGGGGAGCCTCTGTCTGCTGGTACAAAGAGTGACATTCATTGTGGGCAGCAAGGAGACAGGGGTTGAGGAAAACTCATCTTTCCTTTATTTATTTATTTATTTATTTATTTATTTATTTATTTACTACCAGAAACCAGAGAGGTTTCTAGGCCTGGGCAATGAAAGCCCACTCAAAGGCATTTTGTAAATGTTGGGACCGTCCTGTCCAGTTTATCAGAGAATAGGAAATTAATGATAACGATAATAAAATTAAGACTGTCAAATTTTTGTACCTGGACAAATGCAAAGTAGCATTATATTTTATACAATTAAATATATGTGTATCTCCTATCAAACATCGTCACCTTTTGCCGTTCTCTATCCCCTTCTTCCGCTTTATTAACTCCATTCCTCTAGATGTAAGGTTGACAAAGATGAAAATTTTGCCTCTCTTGCTTATGGCTGTAGCCACAGTCTCTGAAACAGTTCAGGCATTTGGCAGGTGCCTATACTTAGTCATTGAGTAAATAAGTGGAAAAAAATGAAAAACAGAAAGAAAATGACTTAACTGTCCAATGAGAGGGTTTGGTAAGATAAAATACAGCACCTTCATATAGCAGAGAACAGCAGAACCGTTAAAAGTGATAAGGCAAATTTAATCCTTATTTACTAACATGGAAAGAGATACATTATGTATTTGGTGAAGAAATCAAATTCAGAGCAGTTTATGTGTTTATCTTTCACATGTGTGTTTATAGTTCTATGTACGTATGCATGGTTATATGTATATGTTTGTATAGAAAAATCTGTAGCACGTGAATCAGTGATAATCTCTGGGTGGGGGGGGCAATGGGAGATTTTTATTTCTTTCGCCTTCTTGTATTGTCTGAAAAACTTAAATAGAAGCATAAATTGCTTAAAACATCAGAAAAGTAAAGATAATTTTCTTTAAAAATAGATTTTCTTTTTCTTTTGTTTTGAGCTTCTAAAACCTTCCTTCAAAGCCTATGTCCCGGCGATAATTTGTTCCAGCTGCCGAGGGCAATGGAAACTGGGCACTCGAGATTTTGAGAGGTATCCAAATAATTTCTTCTGCTTGATCGGTATGGGCTTGAGCTTTTTGGAGCTTCAGAAGGAAAAGAGGAAAACTCCAGCTCCCGGCATCATGCAGGCCCTCAACACATGTTTGTTAAGTGGAATGAATGCAGTTGGAACCTTGCACATGGCTCACTCTCTGCTGAAGCAGTCCTTCTTGACTCCAGGTTGATTTCTGGTAATCTGGAGAATCATGACGATTCCCCCAAGTTCGAGGTCTTTTTTACCCCATTAAATGTATTTATTCAAAATCCTACCCTTCCAGGTTGGGTTATAGCATGAACGAGAGTGACCTGGTGAGCAAGATTGACTGTTCTCAATGTGGGAACCAGCTAACGTTATAGTTCATGAGAGAATTAGACAGACTGAGTTCCAGACAGCACAGCCTTTGAATGTTGAGTTGCTACTAAAACCATTGCTACCCACCCTGTCTTCTGAGTTTTAATAAGGTTTGGAAATTTTAAAATATAATAAAGGCTACAATTATTTTGGGCCTCAGGACAGTGTGCTACATGGCTTAGCAACGAGGTATTAAAATAGCCACTAACATTACCAGGCACTGGGCTAAATTCCTTACATGCAGTATCTCATTGAATCCTTTCGGGTCATACCCTCTGAAATGGGTGCCATTATCAGCCCCATTTTAGAGGATGAGGCACCTGTGATTTTGGGGTGGTTAGTACCCTGCTTGAAGTCAGGTGTGTGGACATTCAATGACACACCTGGGGCACACAGCCAGCTCTCTCCTGTTCCAGAAACTGTTCTCTTAAATCATAATTCTAGACTGTTTCTCTGTGTTCTATAATCCTTCAGTCACACGATTAATAGAACCACCTACTCTGCATACATTCCTGGTCCCTTCTGGTTGTTGGGTGACCTTGCGTGATATCTTTCAAAGTGAATTGGTTTGGAAACATTCTAGAAAGGTTGGAAGACTTTGTGGAAGGTTTTGTCAATAGCAAGAGGGGATTTTACATGAAGATTCCATCAGGTCTGTTTTGCTTTACTGCCGATGTTGTTTTGCATCTCAGACTTAGCCTGTCCAGGTTTAAACTTGCATCTCCTTGTAGACCCTACCAGGAAATATGGAACCTCATGGGGGAGTTATGGGAAATGCTGGATTTCCTTAGCGAACAGATGATCAAATGTTGTATTCAATTGGAAGAATACCTTCTTTGTTTACCTCACATAACTGTAAAGGGAACAGGTTCATTTGATTTCAAAAGGAAAATAGGAGGTTTGTAGTTATATATAGTTAGTCATTAGCTAGAATCTCACATAGCTTTTTCGTGAAGTCATAATTATTTAGGACAGCAAGAGGTTAACTTGTCTGCAGTCACCTCCCCATATAATGATGCTGAGAAAGAACAATTAATTTTCCAACATAAAATATCAGGGAATGAACATAGGCACCCAAATATAAGAGATTAATCATTTAAGTATTGGAAAAGGGACATGGAGACCAGTTAATTGCCAGGATCTGAAAGTCAGCAGTCTAATCCGATTAAATATGTAAATGGGGCAGTGCTGTTCATTTTTAGTGTTCTTTTGGACTAATAATTAAATGATGGATTTAGAAATTAATTGCTAGGTAGTGGGCTGCTTGTCCAGAAAACACTGCCTCCTTCACCAGCTGTGCCCAGCACTTGGAAATTCCACAGCCTTATTCTTTTTCTCTTGGCCATAGAGGAAGCAAGAAGAAATTCACAGTATGAGCAAATAGCCTCCTTCTTCTGCCTTCTCCCTGACGTGACAGTCAAAATGAGAGAATATTTCTCCTTGAGGACAGTGCTGTATTGCTACTTGACTTGTAATAAGCATCAGGAGAATAGCACTGGGGAGAGAGGAAAACTAACCCCTAGCAGTGCTGCTTCTGCTCAGGAAGCAGATGTCTAAATAAACCCAAGTCTTTGGTTCATAATGCAAAAAGTCCTTCCCTGTTCGCATCAGCCTGCAACCATCTCTCCCTCCTCCTCCCCCAGAGGCAACATTGTCTTAACAGTGCACCAAGGACAGCTCTTCTGTTGTCATCTGGACTTATTCGACTTATCACACTCCTAAGCCTGTTTCCCTAGATGATTGTGTGATGTGAGCCGGAGCTCATTGCTGTGTGACTCCGTGTTCTGCTAATATGCTAGCCATGTGACTGTCGGTAGTTGTGTGTTGACATGCTGTGAGGTGGGGTTGCCCAGGTGCCCATGGGGTCTGGGGTCCATCCGGGCAGGCCGGCAGGGAGAAGAGCCTGATCACACTCCAGCTAGATATGAATTTTCCCTCATATAGCACATTGTCTGTAAATCTGTTAGGGTACTTATTTGAATAATCTTTGAATTCTACTAAGTTCCTAATTTAGGCCCTTACACATACTGGGTGTTTAAAACGGTCTGTAGAAGAGAGAATTAAGTGAATAAATGCATGATGAGGGGAAATATAAAGCTCCGTCTTCTTGGTAGGTACTGGACAAGATTTTGTGTTGAAATCAGCAAGATCAATTGAAAGACATTCAGATTTCATTCAGATTCAGTTAACCAGTTTTTTCCGGAACTAACTAGTTTCTTTTTGCTTTTTTATTTTTTTTTCAGAAGTAGGACGTGTATATAACAATAAATTCAAATAATGAAAACTGACATGGATGTGCTTACATTTGTAAGGGTCCTGATTGATGGGGGATTTTCTTAATCACTTGTCAATACTGACTTTTTTTTAAGTGTAATTTACCTGAAAGTGCTTTGTACATTTCAGTACTCTAATGCCAGTTCCTTTCTCTTGTTAGCTGATAGCTGTATATTGTGAGGTACTGTAGAAAAAGTCTGATGTATCTTTATATTCCTGGCAAGTTGAGCCCAACCCCTTGTATATAACAGATGTTTAACATTTGTTAGTTGAACAGAACAGACAAACGCACTGGAGCCAGAGTATTTAGGGTTTCATTTATTATTCCTAGGTGAGTGTTTGCAAGTTAGAAGTCAAGAACTGACAACACTCAATGTAAATAAGTGAACCAATGTTAGTGGAACTTCAGGCATGAGTAATGGAGATATTTGGGGCTGAGTAGAATTCTTTATCATGTCAGTTAAGCAACTCTGTACTTAAAGTAAAGGTTGCCTCTGACTTGTGTTAAAGCCTAATGTGTGTTTTTTCTTTTTTTAATAGAAAGGTAAAATTGATAAAGGTAGGGAACACGGGCTTTGAATTCAAACATACCTTGGTTTGAATCTCTACTCTACCATGGACTTGCTGTCACTGTTGGACAGCTCCTTTAGGCCTCTGGATTCACAGCAAGAACAAAACACATTATGATGGACATTGGAGATATTGTGACTTAAATGGCATATTGTAGGCACTCAATGACAATTACTATTTTAATCATTGCTTTTGTTGTAGCGAGCCATATACCCATGTAGTGTTTTCTAATGTTCGTGGTTATCTAAAGAATTCCAATGAAGTCAACTTATTTTAGTCTTCGACATCCCAAATGTCTTCGTCTGCTTGGGCCGTCATAACAAATAACCTTAGATGGGGTGTCTTAAACAATAGAAATTTATTTTCTCACAGTTCTAGAGGCTAGAAGTCTAAGATCAGAGTGCCAGCACGATTGGGTTCTGGTGAGAACCCTTTCCGTGGCTTGCAGATGGGCACACTCTCATTGTGTCCTTATGTGGTGGAGAGAGGGAGCAAGCAAGCTCTCTGTTGTTTTGTAAGGACACTAATACCATGACATCATCTAAACTTAATTATCTCCCAAAGGTACCATTTTCAAATTCCAAATATAGGGAGTTAGGGACTTAACATATGAATTTTGGAGAGATACAATTCAGTCAACAGTACCCACAAAGAGGTCCTATCCCAGAATTGATTGACATGGAAGTTTTTGTCTCTAGTAATGGGATAATCTGAGTGAGAGCTGTGGGCTAAGAGAAGATGTTTCGTAGCTCAGTGGGTTACGATCCAGGTTGATGGCAACCTCTAAGTATTTCTATAGGTTTGTCATTTGAATTAATTTTTTTTAAGTTTATTTATTTTGAGAGGGAGAGAGAGTGAGCAGGGTAGGCGCAGAGAGAAGGGGGAGAGAGAGAATCCCAAGTAGGCTCCATGCCGTCAGTGCAGAGCACAATGTGGGGCTTGAACTCACGGCCTGCAAGATCATGACCTGAGCCAAAATCAAGAGTTGGACATTTAACCAACTGCGTCACCCAGGTGCCCCTGTCATTTGAATTTTAAATTTTCTTCCTTAAAGTGAGGAGAAGGCAAGGGTGACTGATGGCATGGTGCACAAGTTTAGTGAGGTTTTTGGGTTTTCATCAAAGACCATGTATTTGCAACTTTGATCAGGGATGCAGAGAGTGGAGGGTTGAAAACTGAAAGGTGATATTTAGATGGAGGATGACTCCATATAATATGTTAAAACACAGGGCATATATTATAGAGTAAGTGAAGGCAGAAATTCTCTGTGCCTCTAGTATTGCCTCTAGTATTTCTGGGTACTGTGAAGTTTATCTAATTATAGGCCCGACTCCTTACGGTTCTTGACAATTATCACTAGGTGACTTCACTTGAAAGTCTAGCTGCACCCCTTATCAGCTGTGTGAGCTTCAGTAAGTGACAGAGCCCCACTGAGCCTCAGTCTTCTCATTTCAAATAAGGTAGTTTAAGGACCAAAGTTCCTGACACATAGTAGGTACTCAGTTAAGGTTTATTGACTTTGAAAATGCAAATGCAAGTGCCAGATAATGTGTATGATTATATAAACAGCCAAATTGAGGTGTTTGACTTCAGTTCTGAAAAGGTGAGGTTTCTTTATGAAAGTAGAATTAAGAAGTATTTCAATAACTCATGTTCTCAATCTTATCAGGAATCTTCAGAGCTAGATGTATTGAGGAACTTAGAAATTTTCAGATGTTAAATTTTCAGATATTATATATTTAAATATATATACTGCATTAACACCCTCAGTGGGGTCTGAAGGAAACACTCCATAATCAAACACGTTAATAATTCTTTAGTGAAATGTGTGAATATTTATACTCAGTGGGATATGCAGAGACTATAAATAGTCTCACACCAGTTCAGGTCAGGTTTTTCCACAAAAGCAGTTCAGTTTAGGTCAGATTTTGCTACCGAAAATATCAAAAATTTTTCGAACATTTTAGATAAGTTTTGGGATTGCATATGAGGGACTGAGGATCTATGTTATTAAAATAACTTTGGATATTACTTTTATGAAGTAATACTGACTTTTCTGAGTTGAAGTTGTTGCCATATAGCTTGGTCATAAGCGTTAGATTATGAAAATAAAATTTAAATACTGGCTTCTCGGTGAGAAATGCAAATCCCAAGACATTCAAATACCCAGGCAATCATAGTTTCATGGATTCGTGAACTAGTAAATGATGAGTATCTCGGCATAAAGCTTGGCTGAAAGCACAAAGAGTGTACGATATCATATCCCACGATCTTATCATGTGTACTTCACTACTATTTAGATGACAGATCTCATAGCATAGCTTTCTCTGGATAATGCTCATAACAGGGAAAAATAGTTTGAAAATTAATCACTTAGTTTTTATTTATTCTTTGAGAAATCCTGCACAGGCTATTGCAAAGGGGTACATTTGACCCAAAGTCCTGTGGTCTACCTACTCTCTTCAAGATCAAAAATTTGATAGGTGACCTCTACTGTAAGGCAGACTAAGAAACGCCTGTCCATGATATTTGCAGCAGAGATGAGAAGCCTTTGTTTGTTTCTCCGAGTCCTTTTCTGCATCACAACATTTTCTGGGATGACCCTCATCTGTAGTTACTAAAATTACCTGCTCATCCAAATCACCGGGAAAAAATAAGTCAGGTTTTCCGTATAGCGTCTCAAGAGATTCGGTAGGGGTGGAGTCATAAAAATCCTTTTGTTTATTAGTTTTTCTAATACGCAACTAAGTTTGGCTACCAGAGTTTAACCTTCATCTCATACCTGCTTTTTGGGTCACAACAGCAGAAATCCAGTTTGGGAAGAGAATGCCATGGTGCACAGTATTTAGTTACAGATTCCTGTGAAACTCTGCACTTTGAAATTATTAATGGAATTTTGATAATTGGACACTCAATATTTATTGGATCAAAGGGCTTATAAAATCTCCTTTCAAACGTGTAAGTTGGGAGCCTCGTTGGAGGATGTCCATAGAGAAGTCACTGCTGAACTTCTTTGTTTCTGTCCTTTGCTTTGGCCTCACTGTGTTAATTTCATTTATAAGTTCTTTAGGGAAACATGCTAGGTGGAGCTTCCACATAGCACCCCTTCCATCACTTCCAGGTTGGTGTGCAGCAGAGGCCACAAGTTCAGAGGCTTACAGGTGTTGAATAGGCAGCTTGGATGTATGAATTGTTGGGCTAGATGAAGAATTTGCCATATTCTTCCAAGATTGGGCAAAACCTCCTTAATCTCTAGCCAATTATTGCCAGGTGGAACTGTGGACCCAGTATTCTGGAGGTTTTTTTTTTTTTAATGTTTGTTTTATTTTTGAGAAGTGAGGAGGTGAAGAGAGAGAGATATTACTCCCAAGAAGGCTCCCAACTCTGAGCTCTCAGCACATGAACCATGAGATCAGAACCTGAGCCGAAGTCAGATGCTTAATCGACTGAGCCACCCAGGAGCCCCTGGAATGTTTTTAAAATTTTTAATGAGAAAATCTATGTTTTTATGTGAAATCTTCCCATTTTTAATGGAAACAAATAATACAATGGTACCAATATTATCTCCATTTGGCAGGTAAGGAAATATATTCAGGGAGGGTCATAATTCAGCTTGTGTAGCAAATATTCAGTCTTTACTCTCCAGTTAGAGACAGTGTATATTTCCGTGGCCAATGGTGTTGACCTTGGCCATTTGATTTGCTGCGGTTCACGGATGTGAGCAGCATGGCTCCTTCGCATGCTATTTATGAGCCAATGCCAAAATAAGGCTTGGGATATGTGCCCTTCTGCCATTCCCACAAGAAGAACACGTGCCTGCTAGTCTGCTGGTCCACAGGTGATGAGAGGCACATGGAGATGTGATTCCCTCTGCAGCTTAAAGCTGAACCTCGTCCAATTTGGTCTAGATCAATCAACACCTCGGTAACCCTCGGATGCATGAGCAAGAATAAATGATAGTTGTTTTACATTATTATTTTGACTATTTTAACAAGAAGAAGTTCACAACTTGCTACAAGTCAGTTACATCAGTTATTGATTTAGTGAGGATTTGATCCTGGGCCTAGTAAATCTAAAGCCATAATTATTAGTGTTCCTTAGTTACTGGTGTGTTAGCCCATTGACAAGATACTATGCGATCATGCTTTTTCAGGTTCATGATTCTAAGATAACTGAATTGCCTTGACATGACTTTTAAAAATATTGCCCTTGGGAAAATTCCATTGTGTTTTGAATTTTATAACTTCTAATTCTTTGAAACTGATGATCACCGTATAGTTAAACAGACAGTTTCTATTGGTAGAAAAAAAACTTTGGACTTTCTCTGATGTGCCTTTCTTCTTAAAATTACACACACAAACACATATTATACACTTACATATGTACACACACATACACGTATATGATACTTCCTCCCTTCCTTCCAATCTAGAGTGAGTATCTAACATTCCTCCAGTTGGACACTCCCTAATTTTTTCACCTGACCCAGGACCTTCAGGTTCACCTTATCTTACCCCACTGTATTAGTTTTATAGGGCTGCCGGAATAAAGTGCCATAAATAGGTGACTTAAAACAACAGAAATTTATTTTTTCACAGTTCTGGAGGTTGAATGTCAAAATTAACACGTTGGTAACGCCGTACTCCCTTTGGAATACATAGGGAAATTGTTCTTCGCCTCCTCCTAATTTCTGGCGGCTTCCTCACAGCCTTCGGTATTCTCTGGCTACCAGCTGTGTAACTCCAGTCTCTGCCTTGGTTGTCACATGGCGTTCACTTGTCTTTGCAGAGCCTTTTCTTATAAGGACACCCATCATATTGGCTTGGGACCCATATCCAGTATGACCTCATCTTCATTAATTATCTGCAATGATCCTCTTTATAAATAAGGCCACGTTCAGAGGCACAGGGGTTAGGACTTCAGCATATCTTTTCTGGGGGGACAGAATTCAACCCATAACACCCAGCCTGGGCCTGGAGGATAGAGGAGACTTCACAGACATAGGAATTCTGTTCACATAATTCTCAAATGGCCATCCGTCTGTCTCCCAGGGCTCCCAGACCTTGAGCGACTCTGAGGCTTTATCCTCCGGGCTTTGCATAGTTCTAGGAGAGAAATTGTCTTCGGTAGTAGGTCCTTTCTCAGGGAGCCCTCGATTCATTTTTCTTCAAACAATACATTTTCTGCTCACTGAGTGAATATCTTTTGTCCCGGGTGGCCAGGCTTTTTCATTACTTGGAAAATCCCTCAAACTCCAAATCAGAAAGAACCACAAGTTAACCATATTGCTATCTATTTTCCCCACATAAGTGCAAAAAAAGCGTTGGGGAATAAAGCTGAAATGTCATGCTGAGCTGACAGTTTGCCATGCTGATTGACTTTAATGCTAGTTGATACAGGAAGATAGACTTGGCACTGACTGCCAGGAAGCTGGTTTCCTCTCCTCGCTGTGCTGCTCAGCTTGGTTCTCCTGCCTTGTGTTTGGCTGATTCAAGCTTCTGGTGTCATGTGCTTTCCTGTGAGTTTGAAAGAATGGTCCTGGAGAATCACGGCCATTCAGAAAGAGAGTGGTGGTTCCAATGGTGCCCTTGTCCACATCCCAAGTACTTCTGGTGACAGCAAAGGCTGCTAAGAAATAGGGCTTGGAGGAGTCAGGTATGGACAACAGTGCTATACAAAATTTGACAGCAGATTTAACCATTTAAAACCATGTTTCTAGGGGCCCCTGGGTGGCTCAGTTGTTTAAGCGGCCGACTTCAGCTCAGGTCATGATCTCACGGTCTGTGAGTTTGAACCCCACGTCGGGCTCTGTGCTGACGGCTCATCAGAGCCTAGAGCCTGCTTCAGATTCTGTATCTACCTCTCTCTCTGCCCTTCTCCTGCTCACGCTCTGTCTCTATGTCTCTTAAGAATAAATAAATGTTAAAAAAATTTAAAAACCATGCTTCTAGGTATTAGCTCAATTTTGTAACCTTCCATCCGTCTTGTCCACTTGCTGCCACTGTGCCTATATTCCTCATATTTTGATTCTGATTTTCTCTTCTTTCTGAGGAACCAGGTTCTAGTTCCTGGTCCCAGACTGTCTGTTCTGCTTGACCCTATGGTTTATTATTGACCCTTTGTGTCAACCCCTTTCCCTGGGCTCTAGAACTATTGTATTTCATTCTGTTCTCACAGTTCAATGGGATAGGAACAAGTGTTGGATTTTAGTGCAAAATAGTTGTTCTCAGTGTTTCCCATACATAAGGAACTTTTTATTTCCAGAAAACTTGGCTATTTTCATGGAAGGGGCATTATGCACTGGTTTATTTTCAAATGCTGTGACACATACAGGAAGCTTCTGCATTAATTCCTAGTCTCCTCAGGGACCCTCAACCTAAGGACTGGGAGTCAAAAGTTCAAAGACCTAAGTGTCTCTTTCTCAAGGCTGCCCCCAGTGACTGTTTGCTTTCCTCTGAATCAGTGTGTCACCTAAAAAATGGAAATAAAAAAGTTCATTCATTTATTCACGTATACATTCACTTATTCCTTCATCCTTTGATCACACTCTTAGTAAGATTTTTACTGCATGTAATTAAAGTCTTTGCTGGGGATGTAAATAAGGATGTTTTGCAGCCCTTGCCCCAAGGGGTTCATATTCTGGTTAGGGAAACAGGTGTGCAAAAACTTTAAAGTCATTCAAAATGTACAACAGTAATTGTAGCTGAAGTTAAGTTTTGTGGTAGATTGAAAGAGTAATATAATATGTAATACAGCGGATTCAAACTTCCTCAGTTTAAATCCTGGTGCCACATTTAACTCCTGAACCTCAGTATCCTAATATCTAACATGTGGACCTGAGTGAATTCAGGTGTTATGGGACCCTGTGCAGCTTTGGAAATTATCTTTAAGAAAAATAATGCCAAATTAGGAATATAAAATTAGGTGCAAAAATGAACATATATTTAGAAAGAGAAAGGAAATCACAGCTAACCTATTTTAACAATTTCAAAGCTCACATGTCATCATCATGAAATTCAAAAATATATAATCTCATTACTGTTGATAATCTGTATTGGTCTAGTACCTCTCGGTAATACATTTTTTCTCATATATTTTGGCATATTATTATCACTTCTTTGTATGACAACAATTTTTTAATACTTTCTACAGTGAGAATAGAAAAATATCACATATTTCTTACACCATGACAATTAAAAAAATTGGTCATTTAGAAAGTGTTTTGTTTACTTTTTTTTTAATTTCACAATTTATTCTTGCCAATATCACAAGTCTGTGGTTTTTGCATAGGTGGTCGTTCTTGCCTGTGTTGGTGTCTAAGTTGAATCCAGCCTTTTGGTCCTTCTAGGGATGGCCTGGAAGGTCATGCCAAGTATCCAGGAAGTTGGACAGAAGCTAGTCTACTTTGCCACAACTGGTTCCTCTTTGTCCTAGTCTGTTAGCGCTGCTATACAAAGTAGTGTAGACTGGGTGGCTTACAGAAAAAACCCAGGAATGTACTATTTAGAGCGTGGAGTGTGGTAGTGTGAGATCAGGACACCAACATGGTTGGGTTCCGGTGAGAGCCCTCTTCCAGCCTGCAGACTGCTAACTTCTCATTGTATCTTCACATGTTGGAAAGAGAGCTGGCTAGCTCTCTAGTCTCCTATAGGGCACTAATCCCACTCGAAGAGGGCGCCATCCTCTTGACCTAAACACTTCCCAAAGGTCTCACCTCCGAATACCATCATATTGGGGGTTAGGATTTCAGTATATGAATTTTGGGCACCATTACACTAACCCGCACGTTTTGGCATATGGTATTACTTGCCCATGGACCCTGGGGTCCTAGTGGCTCCCAGCAGGAGCGGAGGAGCATTTATTTTCAAAGAACTAAGGCTTTATGTATATTGCCACAAAATAAGAGGTTCTTTAAATACAAATTTTTCAAAAAGGAGGCCACTTCCAGTTTTTTCAATTTTGAAAATTGGTAGGGTTGTTAGAAGCCCAGTCAGGGATTTTTTTTTTTTTTTAATATCAAGAAGAGGAAGTCCACTCAAATGAGTTAAGTTTAAAAGAAACCTTACTGAAAAGTAACAATAAGTAGTCTCACAGAAACAAAATTAGGAAATGCAGAAATGAAATTTGGGAATTAAGAACAGCTGGGATCATTGGAGACGAACTTAGAAGTTCCACCTTCTCTCATGGGCCTCTTTGTCTAATGGATGCTTTCTTTTTATGTACCTATTCCTTTCCTACTTCTTGGAAGGCTGGCTTTTTTTGTACTCACCACATAACTGTTGTGGAGGTGGCCATGAATTTCCATAGCACAGGGTCAGCCTCGATCCTCTGTGACTTTCCAGAGCTATGTATCCAACAGCATCTGAGTTTCTTTAAAAAAATTTTTTTTAATGTTTTTCATTTTTGAGAGAGAGAAAGAAGAGTGTGAGTAGGGGAGGGGCAGAGAGAGAGAGAGAGAGACACAGAATCTGAAGCAGGCTCCAGGCTCTGAGCTGTCAGCGCAGAGCCCGATGTGGGGCTCAAACCCATGACCCATGAGATCGTGACCTGAGCCGAAGTCGGATGCTTAACCAACTGAATCACCCAGGCACCCCTACATCTGAGTTTCTTAAAAGATAGTGGATCTATTGGTTAAGTTTGTTTCCAGATTTGTTCTTTCCATGCCAGAGTTCTGTGTCCTGACCACTTCACTGCGGCTAGAGAGAGCACGATCTTGAGGTATGAGACACAGCCATTCAGGCAGGGACTGAACTTGAGCTGAAATGTCTAAAAAGAGAATATAGACAGGGTATCTATTATACATTAGACACTGATTGAGAGGAAAATGGGCTAAATTCAATAAAAAAGAGGTGTGAGCACGTGCTATGTGTGTTTGTGCTTTTCCAAATGAGGTTTCCTGCGTTGTTCAGGAGAGAACTCTTAACTACAGTATGCTGTGTTCACTTTTTCTGAATCGGTGGCTTCAAATATGGATAATTGCAAACATCATTTTGAGAATTAGCATGGAGAGGATAAAATCTAGCCGTTTATTGTCCTGACCCCCCAGGCATACATATTTGTTACTCCCCTTTGGCTACTTGAGTGGAAATGTTTAAGAAGCACTGTGTGCATATTTATATACTGCCTTTTTTAAAAAAGAACTCTAAGATGGAAACAAAATTTGTTTTTCACAATCACATTAGTAAACTTGTGAAATTGGCTCATTTTCTCTCTGAAGCACTCTTGTCACTCATTCAGCATTCATTCATTCAGCCATTCTTTAGATATGTGTTAAGTAACTGTTATCTGCCAGTAATGACAAGACCACCACTTGGCTGTGCCGTTATGGAGCTTAGGGAGAGGGGAGGGAGACTGAAAATAACCATGTTAACAGAAATAAATTATGCTTGATTAATTGAGGTAAGTTCTATGAAGAAAACAAGTGTGCTGAGTCGGGAAATAAAGAGGAGGGAGATACAACATCAGAGAGGACTGGCCTGAGAACGTCTAAGAAGATGATCTGCAAGCTAGACTTGAACAGTGGGGAGGATATAGCTCTGGAGAAACCCCACGAGGCCCTTCCCAGGAAGATGGAGTAGCATGAGTTCAGGCCTGGTGCAGGGAAGCATGTGGTGTGTCTGAGGAACGGAAAGACAGGTAGTAAAATGGATGGATGAGAGATTGGGGTGGGTTATGAGGGAAAGAGATAGATGGGACTTAGGAGCAGTGAGTTTGGGATTTATTCCAAGTATAATGGGAAGTTATTGAAAAGTTTTAAATGAGACAATGGTTTCATTAGGTTTATAATTTTGAAGGCTCACTCTGGTGAACTGTAAGAAAGGACTAGAAAGGAGCAATAGAGAGGCAGGAGGTTCAGTTGGGAGGTGTTTGTGCAGAGCCGTGATGGTAACAAAAGGTAGACCTCTCACAGAATGGGAAAGTGAACTTACCTGAGAACAGAATTTACCTTCTGGATGGTGATTCTAATCAGTCCAGATGTATACTTTTCTCCAACAAAGGACATTCTGCTCAGATGCTGGTATAGAGGTTCTGGACAATAGGGCTCATCCTGCAAGTTTAGGATTTAATGGAAATACGACCGAAGACAGGGAATGAATAGAGGATGCGGCTCCTTACACTAGAGTGATCAGAAGGAAGTCAAAGCAGGAGTAAGCTAGTTGGTGTAAGACTGTACCAAGATCAGTAAGACTGAGGAATCCTGCAACGCGGGCGCTTGAGCAAGTGGACTGCAAAGGCTATGATGTCAGGGCCAGTAAGAGGTGTGTCTGGATAAAGATGAGAGAGATGGTGCAGTTTCTGGATGAAAGGGCAGCTCTGACCGTGAGATGGGGCAGCCCCATGGGTGGAGGGAGGGCTCAGTGTAGACAAGGAAGTGCAGCAATTGAGAGACCAGTGTTAAAGTCCCTGAAGTTTGTGAGAAGAGTAAGTGTGAGGAGAGAAAAAGCTTCAATGACAGAGGGAGGCGATCAGACAACTGCAACAAGGTTGAGTCAGATAACTGGACGGGATGCCTGGAAGGAAGAGAGGATCCTGCCAGGTGGAGAGAAAGCCAGGCGTGTGATCTGGAAGCAGCAGTGGGGAAGGTGAAGACATAACCCCTTTCTTCTAACCCTGAGGAACTAGGGGGATGAGAGAAAAAACAGAGAAGGATGCTAGGGAGCCAGTGTTTATGGGGGCAGCCAAGTCAGACCAGAGAACAGCCACCGGACGTGGGGATATTTGTTGATCAGAGATGGGCTATCCCAGAGGGCACAGTGGGTATGAGGGGGGAGACGGGGGAGGTTGAACCTAGTTAGGGAAAGCATGGGGCAGTAAAGGGGAGGAGAGGCGGGGGATAATAGATGCTCTTGGAGGCTTGCGCTTCTGGGAAGGATTGAGGTAGACAGACTGCAGATGGATCCCGATGCTCTCCTTGGGAAGGTTTGGTGTTGGGCCTGGCTCTCAGATCCAGGATTCCTTTCCTGGTGGTGCGGTGGGTTCCAGGGCACTGCTTGTGAAGCTGTGGTTGCAGAGGTGGGGGCACATGCAAGGGAGGGCAGCGAAGACCAGCAAGCTTGTTCTTGTCCTGTACTCATCCTTAGGACAGTGTTGCTAAGTAGATTTATTTTTCCCATTTAGAAAAGCCGACACTACAGCTTAGATGAGTTAAAGGACTTGGCCAACATCAGACAGTAAGGATTTGTATCTCTAGCTACTAATACAGTGCCTGACACATAGTATGTACTCAATAATATTTAATGAATGAGCAAATTATTGAATTACTGTATATCATTCATTTCTTTTTCCCTTCATCCTTTCCTTCTTTTCCCTTCTTTTCTTCTTTAGTAGTCCGTTAACTCCTGAGCTTTGTTATGGGTCCACAGCCATAATTTCCCAGACTTTGTCTCAAAGTTCTGGATCAAACTGTTTAATGTAGCCAAGACATCCCTTAACACCAGAAAAGCTATGCTTTTACTCTTTGATTATTAGGATGTTTATTGCTGAGCCTAAATATGCTGTGTGTATGTGTGTGTCTGTATGTTTGTATGTACACAGTTTCATTTGTATAAGTTATCAATGGATGCATGGTCTATATTTACCACTTTACCCTAAGACTCCAGAATAGATGAATTGGTATTAACAGATGATGTTCTTTAAGAATTATCAGTATAGATATGCAGCAGTCCTGTGTGCTTTTGCTCTGACTCCAACACCCCTCCCCTTGTGCGTTTTCTTTGGGGGGCAGCACTGAATACTCTTTCATACTTTTGTGCACATCTTCTTATATACCTAAGGTTGGCAGGCAACAGTCAAAACAATATTTAAAGAGAATTAACTGAAAGGGTGGGGAAGTGAGAAAAAGAAAAAACTAATTCTTTCTGGAATGTTCTATAATCCTCCATTTTCTGCTCAGCAGAATTATATTCATAGCTAGATTATTCATTATTAAGAGCTTATTTCAGCCAGACTGTGTGTGTGTCAGTAGATTAGGATGTGGAAGAAGATTAGTTTCTCACAGTGGGTGGCTGGAAATAAGTTCCTTATCTGATCATTAAAATCAGTTGTTCATGGTTTTTTGATCATAATTATTAATTCTGTCAGGGGTTTTTGCATGCCGATTAAATCTTGGTGTCCGATATGTAATATTAGGATTCAGCTGCATGGTACCAGTGTCATATTATCAAGGCAGAAATGAGTTATGTGTGGGTATGTTGGTCTTAAAAAATTTTCAAGTCTTTGCAGTGCCCAGTACTTATTTTAGAAAATATTTAATGATTTTGAGACTTTTATAGAATAGTAATTTTATTAATAAATAAAATGCCAGCAGCTACTAGTAATTGTGTACCGCGTGCCTGACACAATCTCAGGCTATTTTACCTCTGTTGTCTGTATTTCTTTTTAATTTTCTTTTTATGTTTATAGTAGTTTTAGATTTGCAGCATAGCTGAGCAGAAAATAGAGAGAGTTCCCATATACCCCTTTTCCTCAAACATGCACAACCCTCCCTACTCTCTGTCCACATCCTGCACCACAGTGGCAACATTTGTTACAATCAACGAGACTTCATTGACTCATCCGTTATCACCCAAAGTCCAACTGGGTTTACATTAGGGTGTATTCTTATACATTCTATGGGTTTCAACAAGTATATAATGACATGTAACCACCATCGTGGTATCAAACAGAATAGTTCCACCGCCCTGAAAATCCTCTGTGTTCTCTCTATCATCCTTCTTCCCTAACTCCTGACAATCACTGACCTTGATGGTCTCCATTGTTTTGCCCCTTCCACAATGTCATAAAGTTGAAATCATATAGTATGTAGTCTTTTAGATTGGCCTTTTATTTAGTAAAATGCATTTAATCTTCCTCCATGTCTTTTCATGGCTTGAGGGCTCATTTCTCTTTAGTGTTGAAGAATATTCCATTGTTTGATATACCACAGTTTATTCATTCACCTACGGAAGTATATCTTGGTTACTGTCATGTTTGGGCAATTATGAATAAAGATGCTGTAAACACTCATGCATAGGTTTTTGTGTGGACATTGTTTTCAGTTCCTTTGGGTAAATACAACAGTGTGGTTACTGGATTGTACGGCAAGAGTATATCTACTTTGGCTTAAAAAACCCCACCAGGGGCGCCTGGGTGGCTCAGTCGATTGAGCGTCCGACTTCGGCTCAGGTCATGATCTTGCGGTCTGTGAGTTCGAGCCCCGCATCGGGCTCTGTGCTGACAGCTCAGAGCCTGGAGCCTGCTTCGGATTCTGTGTCTCCCTCTCTCTCTGCCCCTCCCCCACTCATGCTCTGTCTCTCTCTGTCTCAAAAATAAATAAACATTAAAAAAAAAACCCACCAAATCATCTTCTAAAATGACTGTACTGTTTTGCATTCCCACCAGCAATAAATGAGTTCCTGTGGCTTGCCATCCTTGGCAGCATTTGGCGTTATCAGTGTTCTGGATTTTGGCCATCCTAATAGGTATGTACCTTTTTTCTCATTGTCGTAATTTGCATTTCCCTAATAACATATGATGTAGAGCATCTTTTCATATGCTTATTTTCCATCTATATATTTTCTTTGGCGAGGCCTCTATTCAGGTCTTTCGAACCCAGTTTTTACTATAGTTGTTTGCTTGTTTTTAACTGTGTCTTAAGAGTTCTTCATATATTCTGGGTAACGGTCCTTTCTCAGGTATATCTTCTGCAAATAAGTTCTCCCAGCCTGGCTTATATTCTCATTCTCTGAACACTGTCTTTCCCAGAGTAGAAATAAAAAAAAAATGTGTATCTATTTTAAGAGGGAGGGGGATGGGGAACATGCGTGTGCCTGTGCAAGCAAGGGAGGGACAGAGAGAAAAGGAGAGAGAGAATCCCAAGCAGACTCTGTGCCATTAGCATGGAGACTAACATGGGTCTCAATCCCTTGGACCATGAAATCATGACTTGAGCTGAAATCAGGAGTTGGACATTGAAGCGACTGAGCCACCCAGGCACCCTACAGAGCGGAAGTTTTTTAATGTAGTGAGGTCCAGCTTATCAATTATTTTTTCTATGGATCATGTCTTTGGTATCATATCTAAAAAGTAATTGTCATACTCAAAGCCATCAGTGATTTCTACTTTATTATCACCTATGAGTTTTATAGATTTGCATTTTAAATGTCTATGATACATTTTGGGTTAATTTTTGTGATGAGTACAATGTGTGTCTAGATTTTTTTTTTTATTTTTTGCATGGGGATGACCAGTTGTTCCAACATCATTTTATGACTCTATTATTTACTTCCGTCTTCCCTGAGACCCATGCCAGAGTTATCACCTTTACCTCCATGTTAAAGACAAAGAAAGCAAGAAGCATAAGGATAAAGTAACTTCTTCAAGTTTACTGAGCTAATAAATAGTAGAGTTAGGGTGGGAACCCAGGTATTTCTCATTGAAAACCTCTCCTCTGCTGCTCTTCTAATAACATGGACTTTTTTGTGTGAGCCTAGCCAAGAAGTAGGGTTCTTAAATTAATATATTGCCACAGTCGATCAAAATGAATACCGTGATTTTTAAACATAGGGGTCAAGGTACTTATTGTTCTGGCGAATCAAACCTAAAGAGAAAAATAAAATTTTGAAAATGTGGTTAGATGATTTTCTCTCGTTATCCAATCATAACAACTATTTGAATATGAAGCAGTATGTTAGGTGTTGTGGATACGACATTGAATAAGACACAATCTGACTTCCAATAGGAAATTAAAATATTATCATGGCACTAAGTTGACTACAAAGAAAGAAATGATTTATTTAGCTTTCTAGAGGGAGAGGAGCCTTGAAATAAGCTAGAGAATTGTTCACACCTGCTCTTTCAAGAATAGTTAATAATAATGTCTTCCCTCAGTTACCACTCCACCTTGGTGTAGTATAAAAACCTTAAGGACAGCTTTTTGGTAAGATGACAGAAGCTGTGAGGTAGAGTATGAAGTCTTATTTCGTTTGCCCCACTTCGCTGAAGAACGGCTGTGGATAAAACCTCAAGTGCATGAAACGCATAAAACCTGGGGTAGGGGTGGGCGGACAATGATGGTGGGAGGTGGTGGGGGGATGGTTGGTTGTCATAAAGTTGTATACGCTGGGCATTTAGACTCCACAGTAAAGCATACTCCCAATCATGAGAATTGAAACTTGAGGTCAGTGCATGCTTTCGTTCATTCAATCTTGACTTACTGATGCCAGTTTTATTCTACTTCTGTAGTTTCCTCTGAGATTAGGGTTATCCGAATGCCTACCTATTAGGAAAATAAGTGTTCCAAGAGACTAAGTTTGAACGGGTAGGACAGCATGTTGTGGACTCAGTCTTAAGTAAAGATAGATGTGGGGGTGAGAATAGAATGCCTGGTAGATCAATCACTACATACTCAAGTCATGACACAGAAATGCTATCAACTCTGGGGCAAAGACGATTCTTTATTTAGGAAATTTAAAGGCCCTTATTAGCATAGGACCAATGTAGAGGGTGAGAAGAATGAGTAATTAGGGTGGAGATGGAGGTTTTGATCTGTAACTGGAATGGGGAGGAGGCCCAGTGGTTCCTTTGTTCATGTAGTCATTCATTTGCTTATCGAACCGTTACATGACACCTTCTAAATGCAGACACTATAGATAATAACTCACTTATCCTAATAAGAATCTGATGAGGTATGAATTATTATTAAACCAGATTTACAGGTAAGAAAACAGGACCACAAAGATACTGAGCAACGTGTCCAAAGTCATGTAGCTTCATTCCCTCACAAAGGCTTTTTATATTCTTTTATTCCTGACAACCAAATTTATACTAAAGTAGGAAGTGATCACCACCTTCTAATTTTATGCAGACAACTGATTTTTGAATCAGCATTCCCAGGAAAAGGTAGACTTTCTGTACCTACTCATCTGCTTTCCAACCCAAGGTTGGGATGACCCGGTTAGCGCCTTTTTTCCTTGATGGCATCAGCAAATACCAAGAGAAAACAAATCTTGTATTATCAGAGGTCCCAAAGCTGTAATAGAATATCACCTAACTCACACTGATAGAAGCTTCTGGTCTATCAGGTCACTAGATGCCTTTCACAGCTAAAGTCACACCATGTGCCCTGCACAGCCCTGAGCTCATACGACTACAGACCTTGCGATAACTCACATACTCTGTGCAAGCGTTATCTCATAACAAGGCTCCAGACACGGATATGGAAAATGTCCAATAAAGATATTAAGAGGGAATGGCTCAGAGAAAGCACAGCTAATCACTGCCCTGCTGGGTGAGAGTGGGAAGCCAGCAGGGGCCCAGGCCTTTTCTTCTATTTTTAAATTAGGAGTCTGAGCAGTAAACCCCATGTCTCATTCAATTCACTGCACTGGTCTACAGAGAAGCACGTGACATGGCCCACAGTGGCAGCTGAAAGAATTGTTCAGGCTGATTGTCCCTTCCTCTGTCTCTGCCATCCGGGTAGAGATGGTTTAAAAATGCGCTATCATTAAGGGCATTTCAGCTGCCGGCTGGAGTGGTTGGCATAATTGTGAGTTTCCTGAGTCTCTGGGGCTTCCTGAGTCTCTGGCTGCTGCTTTTCTGCTCGTCGACTCTCATGGCCCACAATAGTTTTGAATGAAATGTCATGTCTAAGTTGTTGATAACTGTTAGCCAGCTCCAGGAGGTAATTGAGATGATCCTATATTTGCATTGGAGATTTTGTATTTATGCAAAAGATTGCCGAATTGCATATCATTGAGGATATATATTTTGAGGAGAGCTTTTCCAGCTGGCTTTGTGGCTCTTGTGTTTTGTTTCCAGTAAAGGATGAACGAGCATTGGAATAAAATAGGTTTTAAAGCATTTTAGTTATATGGTGGCACTTTTTTTGCACTGGTCAGTTATAATTTTTCAACTTGATCTTCCTGTCAATTGGTATTTGGGTTTTTATATATAGCAAGGCCCTCTGTAGCTTTTTGAGGTTTTAGCAACCCCTAAGTCTAGAGACCAATAAATAGTTGAGAAAGTATCTGACACATCAGTTGTAACCAAAGAGTTATGCCATTTGTACCAAACCTAGTTGATTTTCCTCTCTATATCTGCTCAGTCCTACCTGTCTGTTGGATATTGTTATTAGATGGCTATCCCTGGCCAACACTGCTCTGGTTTCCTCATCTTCTAACACTGTTAGCTATCTTACTGGTGAAAACCATGCTTCAGCACAGTCTTTTCCACGGCAGGGATCACATCAGCGTTGGTGCCTTGGAGGAACTGACCAGACCCATAGAAGAGATGGTACCTTCTACCACTTTTGGTCTCAGACCAAAAACTGAGACCACTGAAACACCAAACCCTGGGGCATGAGAACTGGATTTCCCAAAGACTGTCTAGAGTAGCCAATTTATATAACCAGAAAATATGGGACAAACCTTGACCAGTGAGAGACGGGAGACAGAAACAAGCTGGTAGATAAATTCTATAACCCTCATCCCTCTTCAGGTTGTTCTCATGCATAGTGGTTCCATACAGCTTCTCTAGAGATAGCTTACATGGCTGAGAAGTGGACTGTGGTCCCCTTATGAAGGCCAGCTCAGCAGTGTGCCACCCTTGTAAACGATTTTCTACTTTTCTTCCTCACTTCCCTCTTCCCTCAGTCTTGCTGCTCTGGAATTGCTCCTTCTGATAAAGCACTAAATGTATCGTGACACTAGAGAACCTGACGAAGACGACATGGTTCGAGAGAGATTTGCATCTCAGATGATAAATTATAACGATGGTAAAATGAAAGATAAAGGAAAATAAAGAGAGCAGCTTAGGGTGGATAAGAAGTATGCAAAAAAGTGAGCAGGAGAAGGTGGTTCCTTCTGAGAAACACGAGATTGGGTAGATTCAGAGAACTAAGCTTTGTCTCAGTTTCTTAGAGCAAAAGAAGGGAATGATTTATTTTAGTTGGTGTAATTAATAATTCCTGGCACAACAAAAATAAATAAAATCAAATGAAGTCGAATAGCCAATTTTTATGTAAAAAATAATTCCTGATACAACAGACAAACCCAAAAATCTCTTTGACTTGACATAATGTAGATTTTTTTTTCTATTTAAAATCTTATATGGTTCTGGTGGTTCTTCTCCATTTTGTAGTAGGCAGTGTAAAATGCTTGGCCTCCAAGACTTCTGGAGCTGGAGAGGAGAGATGGATCTAGAGCTGGAGGTAAAACAAGAGTAGGAGAGAGGGAGAGAAAGGGAACCAGTCAGCATGAGAGAGGAAACATCATCTCTTAACTGCCTTAGCCCAGAAGTAACACACATCCTTTTCGTTGTAGGCTAGAACTAATTATATTGCCACAATCTAATGCTAGAAAGGCTGGGAAATGTAGGGGAATACACAGATTTTTGCTGTGCACACACCGTCCCATGACAAGGTTCATCAAGAGAAACTACACAGAGGGGACCAAATCAGACAAGGCAAGAGATTCATGCCAGAAGTATGCAAAGATCTTCAAGAAATGCAAAAGTAGGGAGGAAGAAGTAGAAGTACAAGACCTGAAACAAATGTATATTTAGGATTAGAGGACACAGAGCAGAAGGACTAATGAAGAGCTGGTAAATTTTTGGAGCAGAGCCGAGAGAAAATACAGGTAGTTGGGATAGGGCCTCTGATGGATATAAGGGTGAAACCATGGAGGAAGCAGTTCTGCCACTTCCCAGTGAAACAGGGCAAGAAACCCCAGAGAAGAAATCTGGTGAGCTGGCCACACAGTAAGGTGGGACAAGGAGTAATATAATATCCTTAAAATAAGGAATACCGAAATATTTAACTCACAGATCCACCCACTGGGATCAGCGTCAAATAGCGAACATATGATGATGTCCCGCTACTTAAGAAGAGCTAACCCACATTTCTGTGAGACATGTTAAATTTAGCCCTGGAAGTTCATGCGTGTGAAAATGCATTTGTAAGATTCAGGCGTACATGTCCGAGGTGGTGTGAGTCAAGTAAGGCTCACCCAGATGTGTTTCACATCACAAGAAAGAAGGAGCTGGGCTGCAAATGGAAAAGAGCATTCATGGACTATCTGATATGGCTGTTGTGAGGATTAAATCAAATGCCTAGTGTATCCTAAATGATCAATACATGTTACCTATTGTTTGGCCAACCTTTTGACATTTCTGGTTTAGAGATTAGGCGACTGAGGCAGAGAAAATTTAAGAGATTTGTTTGTGAAGTCATAGCTGGCCAAAGCATATAGTAGTAGATGCCATCGCCTAATCTAGGAGGTCAGGAAGGTGGGGGGTTGTCATTAAAGACCTCCATGATGAAGTTATATTTAAGCATAGACATGAAGGATGTGGAGTTAGCCAGGCAAGGAAGGTGAGGAGGATAACAGGAGACTTCATGTAGAGGGAACAGCATAGAAAAATGTTGAAGTCAGGAATGAACTTAGTGCAAGTTGGTAGAAAGAGGGTGTGGTCAGGGGTTTTATGAAGGAGGGAAAAAGTGGTCCAAGATGAAACTGGAGAGGAAGATAGGCTTAGGCAGTCTCAGGTCATGTAATAGACAATGAACCCCATCCTAAGAGCTAGTGGGCCACTAAAAGTGTTTTAAGTAGTTTTGTAGCATAACATATTTGTGCTTTATAAAGATCATGCCAACTGTTATATGGCGAATGGGTTGGGGAGGAGGGCAAGTGAGAATACAGACAACCAGAGGAAGACTACTACTCTAGTAGTTCTGGCAAGGAATGATAGAGAATTAATTTGGGATGATAGCAGTTGACATGGGGGGAAGTTGAGGATTTTCATGTTTACTTTGAAGATAGAATCAGCAGGAATCTAGGGATAAAGCAGTTGAAATTATCCTTGGGTCCAGGTTTCTGGCATGAGCAACTCTGAGTAAAGGTACCATTTATTTCGATGTGGGGTATATTCTACATTGTTGGTTGAAGGGTATTTTTTTAAAAACTCTTATGTAAAAAATTACATAAAACTCTTATATAAAAAAACTTCACCAGCTTGTACTAATGTTAACATCCTACATAACCATGGTACATTTTTCAAAACTAAGAAATTAGCATTAGAACAACACTATCAACTAAACCAAGGATTTTATTCCTATTTCACCACTTTTTTCTACTATATGTAGAGAAAGTGCTATATCTGATCCAGGATCCAACCCAGGACATATGGTCACTTTGTGCCTTTGGTTTTCTACAGTCTGTAACACTTCCTCGATCTTTCCTTGTTTCTCATGAGCTTGACACTATTGCATAATACTGATCGGGTGTTTTGTAGAACGACTATCCATATGGGTTTGTCTGATATTTTCTCATGACTCGGTTGGGTTACGGAATCTGGTAGGAATGCCGCAGAGATCATGTGCCCTTTTCAACTTATCGTATCAAAGGATACATGATAGAAGCATGGCTTATTATGCCACTTGGTTAACATGGTGTATGCCAGGTTTCTCTATCTTAAAGTTGTTATTTTTGCCTCTCCATACTCTGTTCATTAGGAGCAGTCACAAAGTTCACAATAAATTCACGTTCAAAGAAAAGGGAATTAAGCTTTGCCTTCTGGAGAAAATATCAAATAATTTGTGGACATATGTTAAAACCACCCATAATAAATAAGTATTTGGAGGGAGGTACTTTTAAGCCATGCAAATATCCTATTTATCTTTAAAGTTTCTTATCCATTAGTGGATTTTGCCTGCAGCGGTTATCACTGTGGTGTTCTAATGGTGATTGTCTGTTTCCCTAATTTTTTCTACATCTGTAATTTGGAATGATGGCATCTAAATGTCACAGATCCATATTTGTTCAGTCAACTAGTCTCATTTACTTAATTTATTTTATTGACAAGACTAAGAAGTTCTTTAATGAGGAGTAGTGTCTGCTAACTTAACACTATAATATATATATATATATATATATATATATATATACACACATGTATATATATATATATATACACACATGTATATGTATATATATATATATATATATATATACACACATGTATATATATATATATATATATATATATATACAACTTTTTCATTCATTGGGATTGGTGTTATTTATGTGGGAATGTAATTTTAAAACGTAGTTATTTATTTTACTTTATTTTGAGTCTATTTATTATTTAAAACTAGAAAGAATAAATAAATAATGTATCCATTTCTAGACAGTAGTTAATAAAACCCTGTTCTTAATTCTATATTTATTGTAGAATGAATACTAAACTGGGGATTTTAGATTGATTAAAAGAATACATGGGGCGCTTGGGTGGCTCAGTTCATTGAGCATTTGGCTCAGGTCCTGATTTCGTGACTCATGAGTTCGAGCCCTGCATCAGGCTTTGTGCTGATGGCTCAGAGCCTGAAGCCTGCTTCAGATTCTGTGAATTCGTCTCTCTCTGCCACTCCTCTCCTTGTGCTCAGTCTGTCTCTCTCTCAAAAAATGAATAAACAATAAAAAAAAGATAAAAGGAATATAAAATTCTTTTTATCCAGTACAAAGCATGAAGAAGATTTCTATAGACTACCCTTAATTTAAAAAATGTGTAGGTAATAGGTGGAAAACATTCAGAAAAATATAAATAAGAAAAATAATAAAAATTCATATTTCTACCACCTGAAGATAATTTTTTTAGTATTTTGGCAAATATTCATCCTTATTTTTAAATGTTTATACTCAAAGATATATGAATTTATATTTATATAAATAACTCAAATTTTAAAATTTATGTCTTTATTCTTTTCTTTAATATAATATTATGTATTTTCCATTTCAATAAGTACTCTCTTAAAAAGCTTTCAAATGGTTACATAGTAATTTATCAAATGGCTCATATTTAACTGAATTTGTATCCAGTCTTTTACAGGTGTAAATAATTCTGTGCTGAGCTTTTTTGGAGCATAAATTTATATACAATTTGATGATTTTCTTAGCAAGGAAACAGCAGTGTGGTAGTTAAAATCTTAGTCTTTGGAGCTAGATTACCTGGTTTTGTGCCCATCTATGTCACTTGATAATTGTATGATCTTTCGAAAATTGCTTAACTTGTCTGTCTACCTATAAATTGTGGATAATTACCTAACTATATGATTGTCATGTAGTAAATGAAGGCTATATGAAAAGTGCTGAGAAGAGTACCTAGAACTTGGCAAGGATTATATATTAAGTGAATACAAGAAAAAATCAGTGTTATATGCTCTATAAGTAGAATTTCCCTGTAAAACCATCTGAATATGCTGTTTAAAATTATTGATTTAATTTCTTTAATGGTCCTAGGGCTATTTGTGTTTTCTAGTGCTTCTTGTGTCAATTTTTGAAATTATATTTCAAGAACTTTTTATTTCATGGCATATTTTAAATATTTTAAATTTATTGGTATATAGCTTTGGATAATTTTCTTATTCCAGAATTATCTGCTCTATCTGGATTTGCATACGCTTTTGTATTTCTTCTATTTGTTCGTGTTTTATCATATTTTCTTTTGATAAATATTGATATTTATCCATTTTAATAGTCTCTTTTATGAAATTTATTTATCTGTTTATCAATCCATTTATTTAACAACTTTATTGATGTATATTTTATATACCAGAAATACTCAACATATATTCAATGTATACAATTTTGTGAGTTTGGATATGTGCACACACAGACAAAGCATCACCACAATTAAAGTAATAAACATATCCACCACCTCCAAAGTTTCCTTGAGCCCATAGCTGTGATTTAGTTTAGTTTTGTTTAGTTTTAGTTTTGTTTCACACTTAACATGTGATCTATCCTCTTAACAAATTTTTTAAGTGCATTGTGTTGTATAAAAAGCCTCTAGAATGTCTTCATCTTGTAATCTTGCATAACAGATTATACCTATTGAAACACAGGTCACCATTAACTCCTCCCCCAGTCTCTGGCAATCACCATTCTACTCTCTGCCTCTATGAGTTTGGTTATTTTAAATACTTCATACAAGTGGAATCACGCAGTATTTTTCCTTCTGTGACCGGTTTATCTCACTAAACATAAGATCCTCCAGATTAATCCATGTTGTCTCATATGGTAGGATTTCCTTCCTTTTCTTTTAAGACTGAATAATATTTCAATACATGTATAAACCATAGTTAATCCATTATTCATCCGTGGTCATTTAGGTTTTTTCCATATCTTTGCCATTGTGAATAATACCGCAACAAAACAAAACATGGTGTAGATATTTATTTCACATCCTATTCTGAATTCTTGTAGACATATACCTAGAATGAAATTGCTGGATTATATGGTAGTTCTATTTTTAATTTTTTGAAGAGCCTCTATACTGTTTGTCATAGGAGCTCACAATATTACATACCCTCTAGTATACACAAGGGTTCCAGTTTCTCCATATCCTCACCATCAGTTCTTATCTTTTATTTTATTTTTTATAATAGCCATCCTGATAGGTATGAAGTAATTATCTCATCGTGATTTTGATTTGCACTTCCTTTATGGTTGGTAATGTTTAGCATCTTCAAATACTTGTTGGCCATTCATTTTTCTTCTTTGAAGAAATGTCTGTTCAAGTCCTTTGCCTACATTTTAGTCAGGTAATTTTTTTTGGCTGTTCAGTTTTATGAGTTCCTTATATATTTTGGATATTAACTCCTTATGAGATATATGGTTTACAAAACATTTTCTATCATTTTTGTAGGTTGCCTTTCCATTCTTTTTAAAGATTTTTCAGCTTTATTGAGATTTAGTTGGCTTAACATTATGTATGTGCAGTGTGAATATTTGATAACATACATGTGTATTTTGTCATATTAACACATCCATTGACTCACATAGGTATCACTTTCTGGGGAGAGAGGGTAAGAAATTTTAGATCTACTCTCTTAGCAACTTTCAAGCGTACAGTACAGTGTTATGTTAACTATATATTATATTAACTGAAGTCACCACACTGCACATTATACTACATAACTTATTTATCCTATAGCTGGAAATTTGTGCTTTTTTGAGCATCTTCACCCATATCTCCTTTTTCCTCACATCTGACACAACCAATCTGTTTCTATGAGTTTGGTTATGTGTTTTTAAGATTATATATGTGAAATCATACAGTATTTGTCTTTTTCTGTCTGACTTATTTAACTCAGCAGAATGCCTTCAAGGTCCATTCATGTTGCAAATGGCGGAATTTCCTTGCTTTTTAATAGCTGAATAATATTCCATTGTGTGCAGATATAGATATATATCTATATATACCACATTTTTTAACTCATTCATCTATCAACAGACATTTAAGTTTTTTCCATGTCCTATCTATTGGAAATAATCCAACTGTGAACATGGGTATATAGGTGTCTCTTCAAGGATGTGATTTCATTTCCTACAGATATATACCTAAAAGTGGAATGGATAGATCATATGATAGTTCTATTTTTAATTTTTTGCATTACCTCCATACTTTTTTCTATAGTGGCTGTACCAGCTTGTATTCCTACCAACAGGGCACAACGGTTCCCCTTTCTCCATATCCTTACCCACACTTATTGTTTATTGTCTATTTGAAAATAGCCATTCTAACATGTGTGAGGTGTTATCTCATTGAGGTTTTGATTTGCGTTTCCATGATTCTCAGTGATGTATAGCACCTTTTATGTACTGATTGACCATTTGTGTGTCTTCTTGGAAGATGTCTTTTCAGGTTCTCTGCCTACTTTTTAGTGGAATAATATTATTAATAATAAATAATAAATTTAAATTGATTTAAATAGTAAATAATATTTAATTAAATTTTTATTATAGTGATTTGTATAAGTTCTTTATATATCTTAGATATTAAACTGTTATCAGATAGATGGTTTGCAAATGTGTTTTCCCATTCCACAGGTTGTCTTTTTATTTTCTTGATGGTTTCCTTTGCTGTGCAAAAGTTAGTTTCATGCAGTCCACTTGTTTAGTTTTGCTTTTGTTGCTTGTGCTTTTGGTGTGACACCCATAAGATCATTGCTGAGGTCTTTGCCAATGCACAAGACCAATGTCAAAGAGCTTTTCTTCTGTTTTCTTCTCAGATATTTATGGTTTCAAGTCTTATATGTATTTTTTAACTTACTTTGAGTTAATTTTAGTGAGTGATATAGTATAGGGGTCCAGTTTTATTCTTTTGCATGTAAATATCTAGTTTTCCTAGCACCATTTATTGATGAGACTGTTTCTTCCTCCTTGAGTATCCCTTGTTAAATATTAGTTGACCATATATATATATGAGTTTATTTCTGGGTTCTCTATTCTGTTTCATTGATGTATGACTTGTTTTTATGCCAGTACCATACCATTTTGATTACTGTAGCTTTGTAATATAGTTTTAAATCAGGGGAGTGATGCCTCCAGATTTGTACTTTTTTCTCAAGATTGGTTCAGATATTCAGAGTTTTTGTGGTTCCATATGAATTTTAGGATTTTTCTTTTATTTATGTAAAAAATACCATTGGAATCTTGATAGGGATTACATTGACTCTGTAGATGCTTTGGGTAGTATGGACGTTTTAATGATATCAATTCTTCCAGTCTGTGAATACCTGATATCTTCCTGTTTTTTTGTGTCTTTCTAAATTTCTTTCATCAATATCTATTGTTGTCAATGTGTAAGTCTTTTACCTCTTTTGTTAAATTCATTCCTAAGTATATTGTTGTTTTTGATACTATCGTAAAGAGGATTCTTTTTTTATCTCGTTTTCAGTTTGTTCATTGCTAGTGTATAGAAACATACCTGACTTTTGTGTGTTGGTTTTGTATCCAGCAACTTTATTGAATTTATTAGTTCTTTTTTGTTATTTATTTTGAGGGGGGTGCAGAGAGAGAGAGGGAGAGAGAATCCCAAGCAGACTCATGCTGTCAGCACAGACCCTGATACTTGGCTTGATCTCAGGAACTATGAGATCATCAGCTGAGCTGAAACCAAGAGTAGGACACTTAATTGACTGAGCCACCCAGGTGCCCCTGAATTTATTAGTTCTAACAGTTTCTTGGTGGAGTCTTTAGGATTTTCTAGATATACGATCATGTTCTCTCTATATAAAAGACAATTTCACTTCTTCCTTTCTGATTTGGATAGCTTTGATTTCTTTTTCTTGCCTGACTGCTTTGGTTAGGACTTCCAGTACTATGTTGAATGGGACTGGTGAGGATGGACATCCTTATCCTATTCTTGATGTTAGAGGAAAAGCTTTCGACCTTTTACTGTTGTGAATGATATTTTCTCTTGGCTCATCATATATGACTTTTATTATATTGAGTTAACTCAATTTGTTGGTAGGTTTTATCTTGAAAGTATGTAGAGTTTTGTCAAATGCTTTTCCTGCATCTAATGAGATCAGCATATGATTTTTATCTTTCATTCTATTAATGTGGTATGTCGCATTTGTTGATTTAGTCATGTTGATCTATCCTTGTATCCCAGGGATGGGCTAATCATGGTGTACAGTTCTTTTAATGTGCTGTTGCATTTATCTTGGTAGTTATTTTGTTGAGAATGTTTACTTTTATATCTACCTATATATAGGTACAACACAACAAGACACCATAATAAATGGAAACCTATGAAAATAATCTATTATCTTTATTTCTAAATCTTCATTTTAGTTCCTGTTTTTATAATATGTGCTCACATTATAAATTTATGATTTGTCCTGGTAAAATTGTTCCTAGTTGTGTGATAGAATTAAATCTACTTATTAGTGTTCTGAGTTTTTCCAACCCTTTGTTTACAGATGGAAAACATAGAAACAATAATCTAAAATTCACTGACTCAGGCCCGCATGTCTCAGACCAACTGCCCACATGGCATCTCCTGTTCAAGTCATGGTTTACATTGTACTCACATCAATCTGCCAACTGATGTATCCAGACTGGATGCCGCAGCCAGGTTGCATGGGATACTTACTTTTCTTCTCTTGCTCTGGTGCTCATATTAGATGCATTCTCTGGGAAGTCACTTGAGCATGCATAATGATATATTTGCTATATATCTGCCATTGCTAATGCTATATTTGTGAAAGTACCAGCATCTCTAGAAAGGATTCTATGTTCTAGTGCTCCATATGCCACCAAATGTCACTGTTTTCTGCCCCTAAGAGAGGAATATCTCCTTTTCTATCTCTCCATCTGCCTTCAAACACAACAACTTGTCCCCAAAGTGATACTGAATCCTCCAGGAAAAGATTCCTTCAGCTTTTTTACAGGCTAATAAATGAGTCCACAGACTTGGGGGTGGTGAGAAAAATGCTTTCTTCTGCTTTCCTCTCCATCATCTCTCCAGCATCTCTTTCACACAGGTCTTTCCTCTCCAGCATCTCTTTCACACAGATCTTTCTCCCTTAAAATTCCCTTCTCCTGGGTGAGACAGGTATTATTACTAGTGGGTAAGGATGTGGGTGGTGGGCTGGACTTCCTTGGTTCAAGTTTCTGCTCTATTACTTACTAGCTTTGTGACTGACTTTGGCAACTTCCTTCGTGTGTCTGTGCCTCAGTTTTCTCTCTACCATAGGGCTTAGGTTTTCTAGGTTTGTCGAGAGGAATAAATGAATTAGTACATGTAAAATACTTTGAATTATATGTGGCATTATAAAATCTGTGATAAACATTAGTTGTTCTTATAAGCCTAGACCTATATGATGTTTCTAATGGCTATGACCAGGTTGCATCTATGAATTTATGGATTACCCACAGCCTTTATATGCATATAAAATAAATATTCTCTCTAGTTTAAAACTTTTATGGAGCAGAGAGAAATAGTTTTAGTACGCTAGAAAAAGTTGGCAGAGAACCAAAATGTAGGTGTCACACATTTCACCAGGATGTATTTTGATACTGATAACACATGACTTTTATCTGTACAATTTCCGGGCCATAGACTAGGATTTCAGAATTTGTCTCAAACTACTCAGAGAAGAGGCTATTTCTCATTGCCAGGCTCACCAGTAGCAGGAAAAGATACCAAAAAGGAAAAGGGATTTAAAACTTAAAGGACAAGACATAAAACACACATCTAACCGATAAGAACAGAAACAAAAGGGTGCTTAAAGTACAGATAAAATGAAATGTTAAGAGTTTTGGGTTTCAGCCACATGAAGTCACGGGGCTTTAATTCTTGATGGGTAGCCTGACAAGAGAGTAAATGAAGCCCCAGAAATCTGGGCTTTCTGCCAAAAAGGCTGTAGAACTGGAGGGTTCTGATTCACAGGACTGTATTCTTGGGGAGGAGGAACCCTGAAGTCTGTATGTTTACTTCAAGGGGCCCACTGGGAGCTGACAAAGATGGCCACGTGGAGGAGTGTCTTTGGTCTTGGCCAGCTCTGGGTTTAATGCTTTTCCAAGGTGACATTGGTGAAGATTCCTAAGCTCTCATCAACAGGATAGAGATTTTTATTTTGGTGATAAAGACGGGATGTGTAAAAGGGGGCCAAATCACCCATTAGGTACTATAGGTAGAGTCCCTACAAGCTACAAGTGTCTTTTAAGATGTTTGAGATATAAAATATTTTTTCTTCAAGTTATAAATTTAAAAACTGGAAAACTAAAATTGAAAGGGGTTTGAAGAACACAATTCTAAAAGGCCTTTCAATTCTTTAAATGCCAAAAATGAGATAATGTGGAATGTGAGTACATTTTAATAATTAGGATATGATAATATGATACCATGTGGAACATTCTAAATTAATAAGGCTTAGGAAGAGCACTCCGTAATATCAGGGTGCTTGCAACATGTTAGGAACTGAATTCGTATTAATTCTTCCTCACATTTCTTTACCCAGAAGTCTTTTGAAATATGGGAAGAAATTCAAGGTCATCTCATTTAACTCAGTTGTTATTCAGGTAGTCAGTATGGTTATTAAGCATGAAGTGATTAAAAAATAGTTCGTTTTTATTTTTACTGTTGTTTTATTTTACTGTATGTACACTGTGTACCAGGTACCCTTCTAGATCACACATATTAACACGTTCAATTCTCATGAGAATCCGATGAAATAGATATTGACATTATTCCACTTTTAGTGAAGAGAAGATGGAAAACTAGTAGCGCTAGGCAGTTTGTCAGAGTCACGTAGTGGTGGAGCCAGGATTCAAACTCAAGCATTTTTGACTCTGGAACCCAGCTCATGGCCACTAAGTGGTACTTGAGGTACAGAAGATAAATTTGGACTAGTACAGTGCTTTGAGGCATGTCGTTTTCAGGTTTGAATTCAAAGAGAAAGCCAATATTCTGATCAAAAAGGTTTCAAAAATTTCTCCTCCACTGCCATAATATGCAGGATGCTGGTCGCAGGTAGAATTTGAAATCTTGCAAACACATAACAAAGGGCTGGAGTTAGAACAGTGGCTTCTCATTTTCAAATATAACAGCACTCGCCTAAACCTCCCAAAGTTCATATACTCTCCCAGCATAGTGTTACTTTTAGTAATTACTATCTGAGGAAATACAGAACAGAATGGCACCAAATAGCCCATATATATTATTTACTTAATCGTGGACCATGCTGGGAGCACAGGTAATTGCTTGGACCCTTGTAATCACTCTGTTCCCTCTTAGAATGAAATTATAGAGAAATAATGAACTACAATATCATATAGATACTCCCATTAATTAGGTAGGGTAGCATCTAAGATTTTTCTGAGGATACTGGGAAGAAGCAAATCCTATATGCTGTTGTTGTTTTCTGGAAATATTCCAAAAGGATTCAAAGGTACAAATGAAACAAATAAGTAAGCAAAAACTACATGCTTAAAAAAACAGGATTCTTGAAGTTTGAAGAAGAAAGTATTCCTGTGCACATAGGATATGAGCTGTCTGGAAAATGAAGAAACCCCGCTGAACATATTGGAGACTCTTACAGATATTACAACTCATTACCTGTTTCTTAATGAGGCAAGAGCTAAAAAAAATCATTCTCAGAGCTGACTCTTTATCCTATAGAGTTTCTAAGTTTAACATATTGAACTGAAACAGATTCCCATTTCAAATTGTATATGCAGCAATTCCCAGTTAATTTCTTTGCTGACTCATACAGTCTGGAGGTGAAGGACTTCAGTGTGAAGGTTCTTTACCCTTAAAAATATTCATGCCACTTTCTAGAATTTCTACATATATGACTTTATCCTAAGAAAATAATCAGAGATACATGCAAATATATTTATGTAAAGATAGTTATACCAGCCCTGATTTGTAATAAAGAATACTTGAAAACATCTAAATGTTTATCAATGGGAAGATAATCACTAAGTTAGAATACCATTATGATACAGTACTCTGCAGGTACTTAGCCTGGGGTCCATAAAAAAGAGATCTTGAGAACAGGTTGACATGCTAATCCTTGCTGGAAGGTGTACTTCCAGGACAGCAGGCTGAAGCAAAAAGGAGTGAAGCAAAGCAGAATGAGAAGCACATGTATAGTGGTGTTAAAACATTGGCAATGACCTGCCTTCGGACTTGGGGGAGAATTTATCCCATGACCCTAATCAGTCTCTTGTTTACTCCTGGCCAAAGTTTATCCCTCAGGGGGTTAACTCCTCCAAACCGCTGGGTTATATCCCTGGCTCTTTCTTCACTCAGTAGGGAAGCCACAATCTGCATAGTGGGTGTGCTTCATCAGGTTTGGAAATGGGGAGAGGAACCAGAGACTCCAAGCATGTGGCCAGTTGGTCTCCATAGACCTGCTTACCAATGCAGTGACTGAGACTGAGCAGGGCCATAAATGTGAGGGGTCCGTCGGGGCTGAAAGAATTTGGGGAGACACATAAGATCTGAACATTAAAACAGACATAAAAATACTCTAAAAAAATGTGGAGGGGGGCACTTGGGTAGCTCAGTCAGTTGAGCATCTTTCTCTTGATTTCGGCTCAGGTCATGATCCCAAGTTCGTGGGATTGAGCCCCATGTCAGACTCTCTGCTGAGCATGAAGCCTGCTTTATATTTTTTCTCTGTTTCCCTTCCCTCTCCCCTGCCCATGTAGGCACGTGTGCACACGTGCTCTCTCTGTCTCTTAAAAATAAAAGACATAAAAATTAAATGAAAAGCAGATTGATACATTCACAATATAATGGTAAGAAAAAAAAGAAGGCGGGGTGTGTATTTAATTTGATACTGTTTTTATAACTCTATACACATATATGAGAAAAAAAAGAGAGGGTAAGAAGAGAATACTAAATAGCATACAACAAATCCTCATTATGCAATTACCTATAGAAGGTGGATTCACAAACTTTAGAGATTTTTTTTCCATTGGGGTTTTTTGTGCTTTTCATGACTTCGTGTAGAACATGAATTGCTTGGCATTATGAAAATAAATCATAGATGAGAGTAGAGATTTATCTGTAGAGTAGTTCAATATACAGTTGTTATAATAATAATAAAACATAATTCTAGTTATAATAACAAAATGAAAACTCAGAGAGTCAACAGTCTTTTATATCATATCATTGAGAACATATCCTGATACTTTAATACCCTGAAGTATGCATAATTGTTTAAAAGTATTCACTGACATGAAAAGTATTAATGATATATTGTTATGAAAAAAAAAGCAAGTTACAAAAGCAATATGTTTGACATAATCATGTATTTTAAAAATATTTTGATTATATAAGAAAAAGAAACCTTGGGGAGACTCCCAGATAGGAAAAGTGAATATGGTAAAATTGTAAATTATTCTCAAATTACACATGGTTAATGCAGTTTCCTTCAGAATCTCATTTTTTTATTAGAAAAAAATTTTAAAGTTCATATGAACAAATGCATTTGCAAAATAAAACATGTTAATTCTTTGCATAATTTCCTAAAATCAAAATGGTATGAGAGAGTGGAATAAGAACAGAAGAATAGATTATTGGAACAGAAGAGTCTGGAAATAGATCTAAGCATTTTGAATGCTCTTGAATTGAATTCAGTGGTGAAATGATGGTTGATATAATAAATGGTGATACATATTTAGATACCTATCTGGAACAACGATGTTGGATTTCTACCTCATAGCTTATTTAAAATACATTCCAGGGGTACCTGGGTGGCTCAGTTGGTTAAGTGGCCGACCTCAGCTCAGGTCATGATCTCACAGTCTGTGAGTTCGAGCCCCACATCGGGCTCTGTGCTGACGGCTCATCAGTGCCTGGAGCCTGCTTCAGATTCTATATCTCCCTCTCTCTCTGCCCTTTCCCTGCTCACGCTCTGTCTCTATGTCTCTCAAAAATAAATAAACGTTAAAAAAATTAAAAAAAAAATAAAATACATTCCAGATCAATTAAACAATCAAGTACAAAAAAGTAAAACAATAAAATTGTAAAATCTTTAGGGAAATATTTATGTAACCTTAGGGTTGGAGAGAGATTCTGAATGAGATGGGAAACCCAGAACTAGACAGAAAAGGATTGGCAGATTTGACTGCATATTAATATAGTTTTTCTTAATGGGAAATAACACAATTAACAAAGAATGGAGACAATTTGTAGGCCGGAGAAAGTATTTGCAATATTTATAACAGACAAGAAGCTAGTAATTTCTAATGTCCAAGTAAGACTACAAATAACTAAGAAAAAAAATAAAGAAAATAACATGAACACATATTCATAAAAAAGAAAACGAAAAATGCTGAGGAAGCACATGAAAAGATGATTCAGCCTGTTGCAAACCAGAATCAAACAATGAGAAGTCGCTTTTAAACTATCAAAATAGCCAAATGAAAAGTTTAGAGTACTGGCAGTGATGTGGGGCAACGGATGGTATTATACGTTGCTAATAGTATTTCCTCACTTTTGGGAATTGAAGCATCATTTGAAAGGGGGACAAAAGACAAACTAAAGCAAGCAAGCAAACAAACCCTACAAATAAGCTGAAATGCATTAGTAAGAGAATTTAAAAGATTAAAATATGGCACATCCATACTGTAGAATATTATGGGGTTATCACAAAGAACGAGTTAGATTTTGATGCATTAGCCCTTGAGCCCATAGGAGAAGTATATGTTTCAGAAGACTCCGGGTAAAATTATACGTCTGTACATTATCTAAGATCCAGAAAAATAGTTATTAATCGGTTGACAATCTAAAAAGGAACAAGATGGCATGTCATCTAGAAAAAAGGATGGTTAGGTGAGCTGATAATAGAAAATGTATTAAATAAGCAAGGATTGTAAAAGAAGTAATAACAATGGCAGAGTTAGAATCTGTCTTGAAATAGCAAAAAGCAAAGTGATGCATAGAAAACTTAATTACTGACTCAGATGGGAATATCGAGAACCACTCCCACGGTGTGGAAATCATTGGAAGAGAACATGATAACAGTGGGAGATAGAGTCTAGAAATACCGTATAGCAAATTGGTCTTCCATTTAGAGAAGAAAGAACAAATGAATAGAAAAATATTTGAAGCTAAAAGAAATTTGTTGTAATTTGAAGAAAAAAATAACTGCGTATGCATATATAAAATGCCTCATGATCTTCCAGTCAAAATTGTGAAAAGTAATTGACCATTAAATACATATTGCTAAAAATTTAAATCTGTAATGATAAAAGGTATTGCTACTGGCAGTCATCCAGAAAAAAAAATCACCTAGGAAAGGAACAAAAATGGGTTTGGGCATTGCTAGATAGAGTTTAGAAACTACATACACTATTGTCTCTACTAAGCTCTGTAGGGAAGACATAATTGATCAGATAATCACAGTTAAAAGTAATGTTTTAACTCATCTGTGATATTATAATGCAAAATAGTGGGAATTGAACCAATTCAAGAGTTCATGAAAACATGTGAAGAAAAGGTTGAAAACATGTGAGGAAGAAGTTATTGAAGGAAGTAAAAGAACTCATGAGGTAAAGGGGAAGGTAGAATAGCAAATGCAAAGACCCGGGACTAAAAGATTATCATTGTGGCGAGAATGGAAAGGAGATAAAATGAATGAGAAAACAAAAATATCCATCACGAAGCATCATCACGGGCTGTCACTGTAAACAGTCAGGAAATTAAAAATCGTTAAGACTAATTTTATGTATGTATATATACATACTCACTATTAATAGATTTGAATGTCTCTATACATTTGATGAATTTCTAGGATAAAAAAATATCTCTAGCTTGATTCATGGAAGGGTCAAAAACCCTAAAATAAACTCCCAGAAGGTGACAATCCCAAACAATGTCATAGACAAATTCATTGTCATTATAGGACAATATTTAAAGCATCCCAGAAAATAGACAAAGGAGGAAGACTTCAACAATGTATTTCCTGAAGGAAGTCTAACACTTAAGTTAAAACTTAACACTGACAAAAATAACAAAACAAAGAATAGTCTTTCTTCGGATGCTGCAGCAGAAGTTCTAAAGAAAGGAATCGGCACAAATCACATCAAGTTACATCTTAAAGAAAACACACTAAAAGAAGAATACTACTACCATGAAGTAAGTCACATCTGGGAATAAAAGGAAGGTCAATTATGAAGTTTATTAATGTAATTAATTTTATTGCAAGTGTAGAAAGTAATATTTCCTTAATATTTGTCATTCACTCCCCCTTCATTCCGCTCACTTCATTAATTCATTCTTCATATCATTCAGTCTTCATTTATTCACTTCATGACATAACACTTTTTTTTTCTCTTCTTCGGAGTTCCACACGTTATATTTGTGCAGGAAACAAAAGGGGGACATGCATGCCGGGAGACAGCGGTTTCTGCCATGGTGCTGGTGACATGCGGTGTGACAAAGATACCACCACTGGCACCGCGGTGGCACAAAAGGGGGTGGGCCTGAGTCTACTGAGCTGGAGGGGAAGTGTGTGGTAGGAAAATGAAGTCTTCACATGGGAGGGGACGCCTCAGGTGCAGCTTTAAAAATGTGTGCACCTTGGGGCACCTGGCTGGAAGACCATGTGACTCTTGATCTCGGGGTCATGAGTCTGAGCCCACATTGGATGTGGAGATAACTTAAATAAATTAAAATTAAAAAAAAAAACTTCCTAAAAACATGTGGAGCTTACTGGAAAAGGCATTAGGGGAGCAGGAAACACATGCATGGGCACCGAGGCAAAAATGGCAGGACTATTTGGATTTCGCATCGCTGAGGTGAGGCGGTGAAGGAGAGCGAGGAGGAGAGGGGTAAAGGGTTTCAGTTAAGGGGCCTGGGAAACCTGAATCCTTATGGAGGTTACGATGTAGGAAGAAGCTGTTGACTGACAGTGCCAACAGTGGGGAGCCAGGTAACATGGCGGGGCGCGGGAGGCATTTGCAGTGTGGGAATTAAGGGTGGCTCTTCTGCTGCAGGAAACTTGCTCTAGATCGAGGGCCTTATGGCGAGGTTGAAGAAATGCCCATCAGAGGTGCTTTATTTTCTTTTCAAACCTTATAAAGCACCGGCTACCTTTAACTTAAAGTAGTAGAATCGCAGTGACTCAGGGTTGTGAGCTGTGAACATCGCTTATCACGTCTGGTTAAGAGATTGCCAGAGAACGGAGCATTTGTGTTTGTTCCAATAGATCTGCTTCCTTTCCTGGCGATGGTACTTTAATGAGAAAATTAGTGCGCATGTATATGATCTGTCTGATGGATCATTATGCGAATGCGCCTGTTATTTAAAATACCCAATATATCAGATTCATAAAAAAGTGATAAGCAGCAGATAATTCATTTTGAAGGCCATTAAGCAGTGCAGTCCAGTCTCTCTTTTGAAGGTAGAAAACACTTTGAATAATGCCAATGCTGGGTTTTCCTCTTCCCAGTACTTTTTGTATTTTTCTACCCTGAGGAGGAGCATAAGGCTCATATATATTTCTTTTTTCTTTTTTCTTTTTCTTTTCTTTTTTTTTTTTTTTTGGTGAGGGTAGTGGTATTAGTGCGATACTAGTGCACGTAACCCAGGCATTTGAAGCTGGCAGTTGAATTTTTCCCAAAAAAATCTCGTAACACCAGTCAACCCTGGGTAGACAGGAAATCAAACGGTTTAGTGCTCGAGGGGTAAACATGAGGATTTGTATCCAAATACAGCACTTTTGTTCCGTTCCTGCTTTATCCATAATGAGTTCTTAGCAGCCCCCATCTCTTCCCTCTGCCCCTTATCCCCTGGCTCTAGTTATATTCAAAAAGCATCAGCAAGAGGGAAGTTATCAATGAAGGCCTAAAACCATATGTTACAAGGTTGTACCAACTTGTGCCCCATGAATTGAGACGGATTAATGTCAGTGAGAACACACAGCATACATAATAAGAATTTTTTGTCAAAAGGAGCTGATAATCTGCTACTCACTCATTTTTAAGAACTGTTGCATAATTCATGTGGCTTTTGCATATTGTTCAATGAGTTACTGAATAAAGAATACCTGTGCATCAGATAAGATACACACCGAAACCAAAGAGAGAGTAAGAAATGCATTTTTCAGTTTTGTCCCAATACTGGTAGTCAGTCGTATTTGAATGATAAAAGGCAGATAACATTAATTTGCAAAAAAAAAAAAAAAAAAGATTAAAACCAGTATGGTTGGTATTGTAAAACTAGCAGAGATCTCCATTTGTGGACAAACTGAGCAGAGATGTCAAGCATGTGGAGGACAAATCATTTGCTATTTCTCTGAGATGGTAATATTTTCCAATGAGCAAATAGCTACAGTATTCAGTGTCAGCGGAGGGAATTGCTGTTTTACTGCGGTAATGAATCATTTAGGCTGAGGAGGATTCAGGTACGTGAGTCATATTTGCTGTTGCACGGACTTCATCTGACTGGCTCAGATGCCTCCTGTTTTCCTGGGGGGGTTCAGGAAAAGCCTTTTGGCCAGGGTTACTCTGCATCTTTTCACCTGTCACTGGTGACACAGTGACACTTGTAGGGAGAAGGTATCCGCCTACAAGTGTGATTTCTGGAAGGGAAGCTGAGGTATTCCTCTCATCCTTTGCAAAATAGGAAAATGAATTTCTCTCCCAAGGGACTTCTGGAGCTGAAGTCCTGTCACTGGGCTTCCTACTGTGGCTTGGGGCTTTGCTAGCGAGGTACAAGGGAATCTTCAAAAGAGTTTCTGTCTTTCAAACAGTGTTGTGCAAATGTTCATTGAATTATATCACTGAATTAGATGTTCATAGGAGGAAAGAATAGAAGGAATATGGAGAAACTGAATTGGCTGGGGCAAAAGAGACTTTATCAATAAGGAAGATAGGTTAAACCAACCACAGTAATAACTTCCATTGATTATTTATCAGGCATTGTTCTTGTTGCCATATACATATTATCTCATCGAATCCTCACCAGATCCTGACTATGAACAATTCTTATGTCCATATTATAGGGGAGGCATATATTATATATATGTATTATATATATATATCTGTATTATAGGCGAAGGGCTCAAAAGTTAAGTGACACACCCAAGTTCAATCAACAAATGAATGGTGGAATTGAAATCTGTATCAGGGTTGACCTTTCCTGGACATGGACAAGGAGCCACTATGCTGTCCAGCAACTTTGACAAGGTCTGTCTCAGTTGGGATCTGCCATGCTTTCCTTGACCATTCTCTGCCTGGTGTCACCACGGTCTCTACTGAGGTCATCAAGGACCAGGGACACAGTTCTATCACTAGCTTAATGTGTGATCTTGAGCAAGTCATTCAGTTCTTTTGTCCTATTCCTTTAATCATAAAATCGCAGTGGGGCAAGATCAGGGGTTCTTAACGCCTTTGAGAGCATAGACCCATCGGAATGAACTTTCACACAAAGTTTCGTTCATGGTTTTACATTCTTATAAACTTCCTGAAATTCGGGTCAGGCTAAGCATGTTTGGATTAAACAGCCTATTATTCTTTGATGAGGGTTGCTGGTTTAGACTTTTCACCGTAGAGTTTTGGAGAGAGAAGGGGTAGTGGTGGTCATGGATTAGGTAAAATGTCAAAGAATAAGGAAAATGTGAACCTAATACAATTAAGTGGAAGCTAACTGTCTCTATTTCTGTAAGATAATGTTTATAATACACTTTTTTATCAATAATAGTATTAATTCTTTACCATTGAGGAATTACTTACAAATGAGTAAATTTCTTTATCATTTAATACAGAGTTTGCTCCGAAACCTCCATTCTTTTATAATAGTGACTAGCAACAACAGCAACAATAATAGCTATCATAGATTGAACACTTACATCTAAGCATTGTGGTAAATGTTTTACATGCATTATCTTATCTGATTTTTGCCAAAATCCTCTAAGATAGACATATTTAAAAAATATATATAGCTTCAGTTTCCATTGTACTTTGGCTTCTCTAAATAATTATGTTTCTCAATAAGCACATCCTCAAACTAAAATTCCTTCTTGTCAAGTGAAAAAGGTATTATATATCACTTAGGATTATATTCAGCTTTAGCTAGAGATAAATTCATTTTCGAGTGGCTTAACCAAATACATATTTTATAAGCCTAGTGTCCCTGAATATGCCCCAGAAACTTCATGAGAATGTCTCCCACTCCTAAAATTAATGTATTTGCTATGTTTAAGGGGAAGATGGGTATGAAGACTCAAATTAAGGGGCACCTGGGTGGCTCAGTCAGTTGGGTGTCTGATTTCGGCTCTAGTGATGATCTCATGGCTTGTGAGTTTGAGCCCCGTGTCAAACTCTGTGCCGACAGCTCAGAGCCTGGAGTCTGCTTCATATTCTGTATCGTCTCTCTCTCTCTCTCATCCCTGCTCATGCACTGCCTCTCTCTCTCTCTCTCAAATATAAATAAACATTTAAAAAAATTAAATAAAAAAGAAAACTCAATTAAGTGTTTATACTCAAGGTTTTACATTTAGAAAATTATCACTTCTGGCTAAATTCTTTCAAATATGCTTTCATGAGATAGCAATTGTTCATTTTGAGATTGGCTTTACTACTTTGTTGGTATTAAAATGGCCTTTCTTTTACAAGTTGATGATCATGAAGAGGAAGTATGGTAGTAAGTTTATTGTTTTATGTATGTATGTCCTTAGAAAAATGGCTTGGTGAAGGGCACCTGGGTGGCTCAATTGGTTGAGTGTCTGAGTCTTGATTGTGGCTTAGGTTGTGATCTCACGGTTTGTGGGTTTGAGCCCTGTGTTGGGTTCTGTGCTGATGGTGTGGAGCCTGCTTGGGATTCTGTCTCCCTCTGTCTCTGCCCCTCCTCCACTCATACCCTCTATGTCATCCTGTCAAAATAAATAAGCTTTACTTAAAAAAAAAAAAGAAAAAAAAAGAAAAAATGGCTTGTTGAGACTCTTTTTGTCCCTTCTCTGCTTGTCACATTCAAAATTTCGAGGACTCCAATTTTAGAAAATATGAAATATACCAATAAATTGAATTCAAATGGTAGTATCCATGCTAAGAGGTTATATGGTTTTCCTCCAATTCTAATGAGGTGGTTCTACTGAATAGTGCATTCTGTAATAATATTAGCTGATTAATCCTCCCAATAAGAAAAGGTAACTGAATATTTGTCTCATTATGAGAGTAAACCTGAAAAAAAGTTTAAATGCCCGTGTATTTTGGCAAGTTATATCCTTAGGATCACATTTAACCTAATGGCCCAGTTAGCTGGAAAGCAGCCAGGTTATGCCAGTGCACTGAGATGCCGTAAATGTTTCAACTGATGATGAGATTGACCACTTCATCTCTACCCGTGTGATCATCACCAAGGAGTATGTTATGTCTGTGATGTTGAGAGCTGAAAAGAAAAATGCAATTATCTGGGTAATTTAATATCATCCTCCTTCTATCATATTCTTGAATTCATCTGAAAAACACACTGCATTTCAGTGTAGGTATAAATAATCCATGCTAATTACTACAAAAATCAAACAAATATAGATAAATAGAGGATGATCAACAACCCCTAGATATTTATCAGTCTTTTAAAACTGAACATTGAACTGAATGACATAATACCAAGTGTCCAAATTATAACATGAGATAACTTACTCAACCAGGCATGTGTCCCTACATATCCATGTATTACTAATGGATGGATACTCATAAATTCTAAGTGGTTGTGTCCATCAGTGAATTAAAATATTTAAGTTTTCTGGAAATATATTGGAATTCTAAGTCATGGAAGAGATGATCACTAAATATATCCCTTTTTCTTTTCATTTCTTTCTTTCCCTCATTTTTTAGTTTTTAACCAGAGACCACACAAAAAGCTTGGAATCTTTGAATCTCTAAGATTTTTCCTTGAGGAATATGGATCTTTGAGTTTTGAGCATGTGTTCTAGATAACATTTATTTTTTAAAGTTTATTTATTTCGAGAGAGAGAGCATGAACAGGGGAGGAGTAGAGAGAGGGAGAAAGAGAATCCCAAGCAGGCTCTGCACTGTCAGCACAGAGCCCAACATGGGGATTGAAGTCATGAACTGTGAGATCATGACCTGAGCCAAAATCAAGAGTCAGACAGTTTACCAATGGAGCCACCCAGATGTTCTGATAATGACTATATTTTAAATGAGCATATGTGTAAGGATGCTCATTGGGATGTGGCAAAGGGAAAAGAAAGAAGAAAGATAAAATCATGGCCTGGGAATATTGCAAGTCAAATTCTGGAGGAAATTAATGTCCTTGAGAGCATCCCTCAAGCATTGATCAAAGAAATTCAGTGAATAACTACCCCAGCTTTTTTCACCCTTGTGAGGTCAATCACTCGAGATGTGCCCTACATCCTCTCTTCTGGGTCTCCAGGAAGATTGAATCCCAGTTGCACAAAGTGTCAGCCTGTTTATTTTCGTGTATGCCTTGGTCTTCTTTTCTTCACCCTCTTTGCCACTGCATGGCTTGTGCTTTTTAAGGAATCATTTCCAGGTCAACTTGTGAGTTAACTCACCTTAGTGACCTAAGTCACTTTATTTAGGCTCTAAATTATTATTATTTTTAAATGCAACCTTACGATCATCTCAGTAGAGAAAAACAGGTAAAAGCAGAGCTGCCATGGTTGAAAGGGGTGATGGAACGATGTAGGGCTGGTCAGGGAGTAGAACCCGCCCACCTAGCCTCCTTTCCCTCTGCCTCCATCCCTAACTATCTCAGCAGGACACAGGGTCTCCTGGGAAAAGTTTGAAAACCTTTACAATAAATGTTTACTTTCACTTAAAAAGTCATTCTCTCCCTGATTTCTTCTATCAAATATTGTGTGCTAATTTGTCAGGTATTTAGTGCATATAATAGCAGTACATTTATTTACTCTTTCTGTGAATATGATGTTTTTAAGAATCCTTCTCTGAGGTGACTGACGCAGTTTTCCAAATGCAGTTAAAGCTTGTTCCTATTCCGTACACTCTCCATTTTATAACTAGTTCAACTGCACATTAATGAGAATCAAGTCAGTTAACCTCGATTCCTTGAATTAAGAGATTGTATAAATCCTAGCTGAAGTCAATGCTGACTGAACTTTTTTTTTCCTAGAGTGTGACTTTTCATATAATAAACTTATTTAATGGACACACATAACAGTAACTTATCTTGGAGTGTGACAGGCAAATTTTCTGGGAAAAAAAATCAATTTCCTTCTTTCAATATTTCTTTTAACAAGGTTGAAAATCATATATCTTAACAGAGAATGTTCCCGAGCTCTGTGATTAACATGCAAAGCTGTTTCTTTACAGCTCTCTCTCACTTTTAAAATGACATTGAGAGCTCAGAGGCGCTTGTTCTTAATTTTTAAACCTACTGATTTCATTGTGCCTGACACAAAGAAGAACATCTTTGCCATAATTATTGTATAACAGTTATTTTTCACAAAGTTGTAATTTTCCTAAAATTAGCTGGACTGCCTCAATTATGTAAATTGAACCCTGAGACTTTAATGAGAGCATTTGTAGGAGCACACTAGACTTTTATAGGGAAATATCAGGGGGAAAAAGTCCCCAACGCATTTTTCCCTCAGTAAATGAGAATGGGACGAGGAAAAAGTAATTCACAGCTGGTGGTCATAGTTTCTCGCGGACAGTTGTTTGGTTGGATCCTGTCTCTGTGCAATAAAGAAAATTTACTCCCGAGAATCCCAAACCGAAATCGCGCAGTTAAGAAGGAAGCTCCCAGAGTTAAGGGTTCCAGATGACCTTCATGCTCTTTTCCGGCAAGGCTAATCTGCAGCTTCACTTCTTGTTTCCTTTCCACACAGTGTCATCTCTCTCTCCTCCATATGCCTTGTTCTGCTTATCTGTTGTTGTGTGACAAACTACCCTAAAATTTAGTGGCCTTAACAATAATTTTTTATTATCTCTCTCAGTTCAGTGGGTCTAGTAGACTGAGCTGAACAATTCTTGCTTATCACCTCCCATGGGATTACAGTGAGAGAACAGCTGGCTTTGGAATCATCTGCGGGTCTGACATGGCTGGGTATTCCAAGATGGCCTCTTCGAAGACACACACATTTCAGGTGCTTAGCGCTCCTTTATGTGGCCTCTGTCTCCGCCAGAGTAGTTTGGACTTCTCTCTGGCACTTCAGGGTTCCAAGGGGAAGAAAGGGGAAGCAACCAGTTCTTTCAAAGAATAGGCCCACAACTGCTGGAGAAACACTTCCACCATACTGGAGTATTCAGAGTACTGACAGGCTAGTCCAGATTCAAAGGAAGGGGCATGGATCCTATCTCTTAGTGGAGGAGGAGGTCAAAGACTTTGAGGCATCTTTAACCTGCCACACCTCTCACTGAGTTGTTGGGTCTCTGACAAAATGTTCTTCTTTCCTTACTCTCTTCCTTTTTCCTTTCCTCCCTCCCTTCCTTTCCTCCTCTCCCTTGCTTATTTTCTTCTCTTCTTTGCGAGAAGATAAACTCTAAGTTGGCTTACTTTGCTGCTTATCAGTTTATGTAATCCTAACTCTCAGAGGAGGTTTTTAATCGAACCCCTCCTGTCTAATTACCTGTATATCTTCTCTCATTGTACCTACTTTTCATTAATCATGATCTTCTTCATTCTGTAGGCTTCTCCCCATCTTCCTGACTCTCTCTCTTTCTGTGGCCTACTTCCAACTCCGGTACGGTGTCTTTTCTCCTTCTGGGTATTATGATATGCTTGAAAATGGCGTGTGGAGTTTAAAGAATTCTGGCTCTGGGGCAACATGGCGGAGGAGTAGGGGGCTCCAGTATTTCGCTTGCCCTTTAAAGGGGGACGACTGAAACCACTGTCTCTCTCTCAACTCCAAAAATCGGGGGGAAAAGGTGCTAGAGCTGACAAGAAACTAAGGCGGAAACAGACACGGCCCAACTAAACCCCCTTTTTCTGGAATAACCAGGCCGTATAAGTTCATCTAGACGACATCGATCTTTATTCCTTTTCCCTCGCACCTGTCCTTATTCTGATTTCTATCAGTCTGGATTAAACCCTTTAGTCGCTCTACCTGGGCAAAGTCCATTTCCTTCTTCTCCCTGCACCAGTCATTATTCTGTCTATATATGCTCTGCCACCAACACACTACATACCCTGTCCTTAACGTGTAGCGGTTACTTCAGGACATTGCCCTCAGAGAGTCACTTGTTATTTTTTTCTGTTGTGAACTGCTTGTCTGGACCATTTGTCGGTACGTTTGAGTATTTCTGTGTTCTGTGTGTCTGTCAGTTTTCCTTTCCAGGGCAACTTCAAGAAACAACCCATAACACATCCAGCCAAAATGACGAGACGGAAGAATTCTCCTCAAAAGAGTCTACAAGAAGTAGTGACAGCTCAAGAATTAATGAAAACAGATATAAGCAACATAACAGAACTTGAATATAGAATGTTAATCATAAAACTAATTGCTGGCCTTGAAAAAAGCTTAGATGAATGCAAGGAGTCCCACGAGGCAAAGTTCAAAGACCTTAAAAACGGTCAAGAAGAATTAAAGAAGACATTGGAAGAAATACAGGGGAAACTGGAAGCAGCCACAGCACGGATTGAAGAGGTAGAGGAAAGAGTTAGTGCCTTAGAAGACAAAATCATTGAAAAAGAGGAAGCAGATAAAAAGAGAGAGAAGCTGATCCAGGAACAGGAAAGGAGAATTCGAGAGCTGAGCGATGCACTCAAAAGAAACAATATCCGTATCATAGGAGTTCCAGAGGAAGAAGAGAGAGAGAAAGGAGTCGAAGGGGTTCTGGAACAAATCATTGCTGAGAACTTCCTCAACATGAGAAAGGAAACGGGCATGGAAATCCAAGAGGCACAGAGAACTCCCCTCAGACGTAACTTGAATAGACCTTCTGCACGGCACATCATAGTGAAGCTGGCAAAATACAAAGATAGGGAGAGAATCCTGAAAGCAGCTAGGGACAAAAGAACCCTAACATACAAAGGGAGACCTATAAGGGTAGTAGCAGACTTATCTACGGAAACTTGGCAAGCCAGAAAGGAATGGCAGGATATCTTCAATGTGATGAGCAAGAAGGACATGCAACCAAGAATTCTGTATCCGGCTAGCCTGTCATTCAGAATAGAAGGAGAGATCAAGGTTTTTCCCAACAAACAAAAACTGAAAGAATTTATCACAAATAAGCCAGCACTGCAAGAGATCCTGAGGGGCATTCTATGAAAATAAGGAGGCAAAGAACACAAACTACCAGAGACAGCCTTACAAACATGAAACTTACAGATAATACAGTGACTGTAAGCCCATATTTTTCAATATTAACACTGAATGTAAATGGACTAAATGCGCCAATCAAAAGACACAGGATAACAGAATGGATTAAAAAACAAGACCCATCTATTTGCTGTCTTCAAGAAACTCATCTTAAACCTGAAGACACCTTCAGATTGAAAGTGAGGGGATGGAGAACTATCTACCATGCTACTGGAAGGCAGAAGAAAGCCGGAGTAGCCACACTTATATCAGACAAATTAGACTTTAAAATGAACGATGTAATAAGAGATGAGGAAGGACATTATATAATAGTCTCAGGAACCATCCAGCAGGAAGAGCTAACAATTGTAAATATCTACGCACCGAATTCAGGGGCACCCAAATTTGTAAAACAACTAATTACAAACATTAGCAACCTCATCGATAAAAATGTCCTAATAGTAGGGGATCTCAACACTCCACTCTCAGCATTGGATAGATCAACAAAACAGAAAATCTCCGCAGAAACAATAGCCCTGAATGACACATTAGGACAGATGGGCCTCACAGACATCTTTAGGGTCCTTCATCCAGAAGCAAAGGAATTTACGTTCTTCTCATCTGCACACGGCACATTTTCCAAGATAGACCACATTCTGGGGCACAGGGAAGCTCTGAATAAATATAAAAGAATTGAGATCATACCGTGTACAGTGTCAGACCACAATGCTTTGAAACTTGAAATCAACCACAGGAGAAAGCCTGGAAAATATTCAAGAACATGGCGGCTAAGAAATAACCTACTAAAAGATGACTGGGTCAACCAAGCCATCAGAGAAGAAATTAAAAAATATATGGAAACAAATGAAAATGAAAATACAACAATCCAAACGCTCTGGGATGCAGCAAAGGCAGTCCTGAGAGGGAAATATATTGCAATCCAGGCCCATCTCAAGAAACAAGAAAAATCAATAACACAAATTCTAACAGCACGCCTAAAGGAACTAGAAGCAGATCAACTAAAACAACCCAAGCCCAGCAGAAAGAGAGAAATAACAAAGATCAGAGCTCAAATTAACCATATGGAGACAGAAAAGGTAGTGGAACAGATCAATGAAACCAAAAGCTGGTTCTTTGAAAAAATAAACAAAATAGACAAACCTCTAGCCAGGCTTCTCAAAAAGAAAAGAGAGAGAACTCAAATAAATAAAATCGTGAATGAAAAGGGAGAAATTACAACCAATCCCTCAGAGATACAAGCAATCATCAGAGAATACTATGAAAAATTATATGCCACCAAACTTGGCAATCTGGAAGAAATGGACAGCTTCCTAAATAGTCACACGCTACCAAAACTCAAACGGGAAGAAATAGAAAATTTGAACAGACCCATAACTAGTGAAGAAATAGAATCCGTTATTAAAAACCTCCCAGCAAATAAAAGCCCTGGACCAGATGGCTTTCCTGCGGAATTTTACCAGACATTTAAAACAGAGTTAATTCCTATCCTCCTCAAGCTGTTCCAAAAAATTGAAACGGAAGGAAAACTCCCGGACTCATTCTATGAAGCCAGCATCACTTTGATTCCCAAACCAGATAGAGACCCAGCAAAGAAAGAAAATTACAGGCCAATATCCCTGATGAATATGGATGCAAAAATTCTCAACAAGATACTAGCAAATCGAATCCAACAGCATATAAAGAGAATTATCCACCATGATCAAGTAGGATTCATCCCTGGGTTGCAGGGCTGGTTCAATATTCGCAAATCAATCAACGTGATACATCACATCAACAAAAGAAAAGATAAGAACCATATGATCCTGTCAATAGATGCAGAAAAAGCATTTGACAAAATACAGCATCCTTTCTTAATAAAAACTCTCGAGAAAGTCGGGATAGAAGGAACATACTTAAACATCATAAAAGCCATATATGAAAAGCCCACAGCTCGTATCATCCTCAATGGGGAAAAACTGAAAGACTTCCCCCTGAGATCAGGAACACGACAGGGGTGTCCACTCTCGCCACTGCTATTTAACATAGTGCTGGAAGTCTTAGCATCAGCAATCAGACAACAAAACAAAATAAAAGGCATCAAGATTGGCAAGGAGGAAGTCAAACTTTCACTTTTTGCAGATGACATGATACTTTACATGGAAAACCCGACAGAATCCACCAAAAGCCTACTAGAACTGATTCATGATTTCAGCAAAGTTGCAGGATACAAAATCAATGTACAGAAATCGGTGGCATTTCTATACACCAACAATGAAGCAGCAGAAAGAGAAATAAAGAAGCTAATCCCTTTCACAATTGCACCAAAAACCATAAAATACTTAGGAATAAACCTAACCAAAGATGTGAAAGACCTCTACACTGAAAACTATAAAAAACTTATGAAGGAAATTGAGGAAGACACAAGGAAATGGAAAAACATCCCATGCTCATGGATTGGAAGAATAAATATTGTCAAAATGGCAATACTACCCAAAGCAATCTACACATTCAATGCAATCCCAATCAAAATTGCACCAGCATTCTTCTCAAAGCTAGAGCAAACAATCCTAAAATTTGTATGGAACCACAAAAGACCTCGAATAGCCAAAGTAATACTGAAGAATAAAACCAAGGTGGGAGGCATCACAATCCCAGACTTTAACCTCTACTACAAAGCGGTGGTCATCAAGACTGTATGGTATTGGCACAAAAACAGACACATAGACCAATGGAATAGAATAGAAAACTCAGAAATGGACCCGCAAGTATATGGCCAACTAATCTTTGACAAAGCGGGAAAATGTATCCAATGGAAAAAAGACAGCCTTTTTAACAAATGGTGCTGGGAGAATTGGACAGCAACATGCAAAAGAATGAAACTAGACCACTTTCTTACACCACTCACAAAAATAAATTCTAAATGGATAAAAGATCTGAATGTGAGACAGGAAACCGTCAAAATCCTAGAGGAGAAAACAGGAAAAAGCCTCTTTGACCTAAGATGCACAAATTTCTTACTCGACACGTCTCCAAAGGCAAGAGAATTAAAAGCAAAGATGAACTATTGGGACCTCATCAAGATAAAAAGCTTCTGCACGGCAAAAGAAACAACCAACAAAACGAATAGGCAACCAACGGAATGGGAAAAGATCATCGCAAATGACATATCGGATAAAGGACTAATATCTAAAATTTATAAAGAACTTACCAAACTCCAAACCCGAAAAACAAACAACCCAGTGAAGAAATGGGCGGAAGATATGAATAGACACTTCTCCAAAGGGGACATTCAGATGGCCAACAGACACATGAAACGATGCTCAATGTCACTCATCATCAGGGAAATACAAATCAAAACTACACTGAGATACCACCTCACACCAGTCAGAGTGGCTAAAATGAACAAATCAGGAAACTATAGATGCTGGCGAGGATGTGGAGAAGTAGGCACCCTCCTACACTGTTGGTGGGAATGCAAACTGGTGCAGCCACTCTGGAAAACGGTGTGGAGGTTCCTCAAAAAAATGAAAATAGAGCTACCCTATGACCCAGCAATAGCCCTGCTAGGAATCTACCCAAGAGACACAGGAATGCTGATGCATAGGAGCACGTGTACCCCAATGTTCATAGCAGCACTTTCGACAATAGCCAAATCATGGAAAGAGACCAAGTGCCCATCAACTGACGAATGGATAAAGAAGTTATGGTACTTATATACAATGGACTACTACGTGGCAATGAGAAAAAATGAAATCTGGCCATGTGTAGCAACATGGATGGAACTGGAGGGTATTATGTTAAGTGAAATAAGTCAGTCAGAAAAAGACAGATACCATATGTTTCCACGAATAGGTGGACTTTGTGAAACTAAGCAAAAACCAGGGGGAGGGGAAGAGGGGAAAGAAAAAAAAGACACAGAGAGGGAGGGAGATAAAACATAAGAGACTCTCAAAGACTAAGAAAAAACTGAGGGTGAGGGGGATGAGGGAGGGGGGAGAGGGGGTGATGGGCATTAAAAAGGGCACATGTTGGGATGAACACTGGGTGTTATATGTAAACCAATTTGAAAATAAACTATTATAATTAAAAAAAAAAAAAAAAAAAAAAAAAAAAAAAAAAAAAAAAAAAAAAAAAGAAAATGGCGTGTGTTTGGCATCCATGGTATCTGAATTATACATATCACCTAAAGACATGCACGTCTACTCAATGATATTAATAACAGTATCACCAACTAATACCTATTGAGTGCTCATATGTGTTAGACAGAGTGGTAGGAATTTACATGTATTATCTCGTTTAAATCTTTAAAATCACCTTGTGAGGTAGATTTTATTATCCCCAACTTACAGATTAGAAAAACGGGGCATGGAGAAGTCCAGAGTTAGCATCTTTAAATGTATTAGATAATGAAAGGTAGCTTTCATGGTGGTTATACCAGTTTGCAGGTGAGAAAGCTCTCTGCTCCACGTTCTTCACGGCATTGCTGTTGTTGGACTATTCAATTCTTACCAATATAGAGAGTATGAAATTGCATTTTATTGTGATTTTAATTTGTACTTTGCCAACTAATAAACTGACACATATTTTCAAACAATTTATTTGCTATGCTTGTTTTCTCATCTAGAAATGCTTGTTTATGCCTTTTGCCTGTTTTCCCATTAAATTCTCTTTCCTATTGATTTATTGGAGTTCTGTATATATTTTTGGAACTAATTTTTTTAATATGGTTATATATGTTGCAGATATTTTTCCTTCAGAGTGTGGTTTGTCTTTTCACTGTGTTCTTGGTGTGTTTTGATGAATGGAAGTTTACTCATACATATGTGTTTTGCCTGGAAACAATTTGCTTCTTTCTTCTTGATCCTTACATTTTTTATTTCTCCATTTTTCCTGGTTGCATTAGCTAGTAACACCCTTACAAGGGTAACTAGAAGATGTCATAGTGGACATTCCTGTCTTTTTACAATAGTGAAGAATGCCTTATTAATACTTTACCATTAAATACGTTTGCTTTTTGCGGAATAAATTCATAGCCCCTTAATAATTTTTTTCCTTTTCATGAGTGGATGATTTTTAATTTTTATCGAGTGATTTTTCTATACATATATTTAGAGGATTACATGAGTTTTCCCCCGTTGTTTATTGTGCTAAAGCATATGAAAATATTTCCAGTGTTACATCAACCTTTCACTTCCAGGATAAAATCAAGTTGGTCATAATGTTTTATCTTTTTCTTACATTGTTCTACTTAGCTTGCTAATGTTTTCAGATTTTTGCATCCGCAGTTATGAGTGAGATTGACGTAAAATTTTCATTTCTCTGGAGGTGTTGTTGGTTTAGGGTTACAGATACTTCTCTTTTAGAAGCGTTTGTGTAAAATTAGAATTATCTTTCAATGTTTTGTAGAACTGCCTTATAAAATCTCTAGCCTTGGTGTTTGCTTTTGTAGAGAGATATTTTCTTTCTTATAACTAACTACATTTCCTTCATGTTTATAGGACTATTCAAATACTTTATTTCTTCTTGCCTCAATTTTAGCACATTATATTTTTCCAGGAATTTGCTGTTTTTATACACTTTCAAAGTTTTTGCATCAAGTTGTTTAAATAATATTGTTTTATTATCTCTGGATGTCTGCTACATGTATAACTAGTCCTTCTGTTAATTTTCACTATTGCTTAGTTTTCTCTTTTATTCTGGATTACCTTTATCAGTTTGCTTTTCTTTTATACCGTATGACATTTTTCTATTGTCTCATTTTATTACTCATTTTCTCTATTTCTCATGTTTTCCTTTTCTTTTAACTTTTGCTATGGAGATTTAACTCATGAATTAATTTAGCTTTCTTTTCTAATATAATTATGGCCCTACATTTCCCTTTAGGCTTGTCATATTATTTGCTTATTAGAATTTATGATACAAAGCATTTTTGTTATCATTCAGTTCTATATATTGTTTTCCTTACTGATTGTGTTAAATCTATGAGTACAAGGAAGTGTATTTTTTTAATGTAAATACATCATTCTTCAATTATTCTTTTTTAGCCTTTTTTTTTGGTAAAATAAGACAAAGATTCAAAAAACCACACAAACAAATATGTAGCTTAATAAAATATTGTAAGGCAAACACACCTGAAATCACCATCTGTTAAAGATAATTTGTCACCCCAGAAGTTCTTCCATAAATCCCTCTCTCCTTCCAAAATAAGCATTATCATAAATTTTAAAGTAGTTATGTCTTTGGATTTCTTTATAGTTTAACCAACCCAGTTTGCATTTCTAGACCTAATCTTATCTATTTCATTATTTTATTTGATATGTCTTTTAAGTCTCCTTTTCTATACTTTCTTCTTCCTTTTCTCTTTCTTATATTTTATCAGTTTCAGAGAATGATTCATTTATCAAAATCAAGATTTTGCCAATATATACTCCTGGTCCAGTGTGCTAATTGAACATTTGTGTTTGTTCATTTTCTGTATTTCCTGCAGTTAAGTACTTGGATAAGCCAAATCCAAGTAAATATCTTTCTTTCTGTATTTATAGCTAAATTCCATTGTATCACATTTCTTGCAGTGACGAATAATCAGTTTAGCTATTTATTAAATCTCTTCATTCTACGTATTGCTAATTTTTTAACATGAAATAAGCAATAAAATGTTACAATGTTATTTTTTCTCTTGATCGTTATGGGTATAATTGGCAGTTGATGAGCGTTAAAGTTCTTTTATAAAAAAAATTTGCATCCATAATAAATGTAGGAAAAGGACTGCAAACTTTGAGTCATAATATTTTTAGGGAGTAAAGAACATGCGAGATGTCTCCCACATGGCTTTCGATTTCCCAGACAGATCTTGTGACTTCCCCTTGGAAAAATACTTGCTGACATTCAACAGAATCTTCCTCCAGCATCTACATAAACTCCTCATGGCAAAGCTTTGTGTTCCTGGACTTTATCAAGTTAAAGAATAAGCACCCATAGTTTTTCTTTCCCATATCAGAAGGTACCTTTGAGATAACGGTCTCACCCTGAACCTCTCACTAATCTATTTTAAAAAGACCCACTAGGTCTTCAACTAATAACCTTAATAAGCCACACTTACGTACTTCTAATTTTTATGGCCAGTGGTAGCAAATGTCTTCAGTAACGAAGCAGACAGATGGTAGTAGTAACCCAGAGCGTCATCTGCCCCATATTGGGAGGGCATGACATATTCTTTCTAATTTTGTTATGTCTGGTGAAAATTTTGTATAGTCATGCTTGAGCTAATTGAAATTTTAAGAAAACAGGAGTTCAGAGAATCTTTTGATTACTTGGTTCAGCCTCTTTGATTTAGGCAATTGAAATGGCATCTTAAAGTTTAGAGTGCCATTTTTTTCCTTCTCTCTAATGGCTTTTGAAAAGAACAGTAAATGAATGGAAAAATACTAAGTGGATGAGAAGCAATTTAAAAAAAATAACCATTCTGGTTATGGTTCTGCTTAGGAACAATTTAGAAATTAGAAATCAGGCAATAAATACTTCAGTTTAATGATAGAAAATCAGCTTTATATTGATGTCTGATGGGACCCTGGAACATTTAATTCTTAGTTGCCAGCTTCTTCCAAGAATTAGTCATAACCCATAAAGCTGAAAACTATTGGGATTTAGGAATAGAATTTTTATGCTTTTGGTACTGTTCTTAAAATTTCCAGAGAAACTAGCAAGCTGAAATATGATTTCTATTTTTCTATATGTTTCGTATTTTACTCTTTATATGGTGTTATCTTTTAGGAGATTGGGCTTCTAGAGGAAACTGAATCAATAACATCTATGATAGATTAACAATGGGTGCGATTTTTTTTCTTCTCTGTCTATTGAAATATGGCAGTTCTCTTGCATCTTACTTTGCCGTAGAGGTATGCTTGATCATAGAATGCTGCAGAGGAATATTCTGGGACTTCTAAGGCTGGTTCATAAGAACTCTTGCAGCTTCCATCTGGGTTTCTTGGAACACTTGCCCTTGAAACTCAGCCATCATGCTGTGAGGAAGCCCAATCAGCCTCAGGGAGTGGCCCCTGGCCAGCAGCCCCAGATGAACTCCCAGGTGACACCCCCCACCAACAAGGGGGCCATGTGAGTGAGCCAGCCATCTTGGAAATGTATCCTCCAGACCAGTTGGGTTGTTCATGCTTTATGGGATCATAAGTCCACGTTGCCAAACTCTCCCCAAGTTGTAAATTTGTGAGCCAGAAATATGATTGTTTTTATTTTAAGCCACCAAATTTTGGAGCGATTTGTTATACAGCAGTAGATTACAAAATAGCAGACATCTCTTGGACTGATTTCTGAATCAATAGAAAAATAAGACTAAAGAGTCAGGAGAATGGAAAGCCAAAATATTATCTGATTTTCAATAGTGGTTAGGTTAGAGAATTTGTCTTAGTTTGAGTGCTAAAGTTAGTTTGCTGAGAACTCCCCCGCATTTTTGAACTTGCCTACCTGAAACAAAGTTGGCTTCTGTGGATGCAGCTCACTGCCTTCCATTGATCCAACTGAAGAAAGAGGGAGAAAGAGAGTAACTCCTTCATGCTCAAGCCATTTGATGGGTCATATTCACTCATTTAAGAAACATAGATCATTGACTGTCACCACCCATCAGGCAATTCACTCCACATTTTAAAGGGAAATAAGAGTGTTCTGTTTAGTAGTATTTAAGATAATTCCTCCTCATGAAAACTAGAGAACTGCGTTAAAGACATTCCTCTCTCCCACTAAGTAAGAATTAAGAGGAGCTGTTCAGACAGAATTTGTTCCAAATCCTGACTTGGCCACTTAATGTGCCCTTGGACAAGTCACTTAACCTCTCTGAGCCTCAGTTTCCTCATGTGTAAAATGGGGATAATACTAGCGCTTAACTAACTGGGTCTGATACATAGTGAGGACTCAGAGGAATACGTCTATTGCTTGTAATTGTAAGAAGACAGTAAGGATATTTGCTAAAATTTTAGGCATGTGAAATCCTGAAAGGAAAATAAGAAAAAAATACCATGGTCTAAGTCAAGTGCCTATTACTTATTTGCATTCTTGACAGTGTGTTTTTCAATGTGAAATAATGCAATCACAATGTAGTCAAGGTTGTATTCCAGGAGTGATGAATGTGATGGAGAGATGGGAGATTTGTATAACCGCATATCTCCATACAGAAAAATAGCCGAGTTAATCTATGCTCATTTTAATATTCTTAGATCTATCAGAAACATTAGGGCAGATTAACAGATTAGTAAAGAACAGAAATGCAATTAAGGAAACTAGTTGTATAAGGTTTATTGAGATACTGCTCTGTGTGTGTGTGTGTGTGTGTGTGTGTGTGTGTGTATTGTGACCGAGAATTCTTGATTTCTCCACATTTTCTGCTGATTCACTTAATGGTCCAATCCAAGTTCATTTCCGTGGTGCTCATTGATCTACACTGCAACCAACTGAAATACATTTTTCTGCTTTGTGCCAGTACCAACAAACTTACCCTTAATTAAGAACATTTAGGGCCACCTGGGTGGCTCAGTCATTTAAGCGTCCAACTTCAGCTCAGGTCGTGCTCTCCCAGTCTGTGGGTTCGAGCTTTGTGTCAGGCTATTTCAGATTCTGTGTCTCCCTCTCTCTCTGCCCCTCCCCCACTCATGCTCTGTCTCTGTCTCTCTCTCCCTCAAAAATGAATAATGTTAAAATAAAAAGAACATCTAAGTGCTTCATTTGCGTTAGTTCTATCCCACACAGTGAGGGCCTCAAAGATCTCAGATACATCTATTATAGCCTCTGTCACATCCAGTACAAAACTGGTTTTCAATAAAAATTTTCTTGAATTAATTAGAATATTTCATACTATTCCAGTTGTAGCCAAATATGTTATCAAAATTCACACTTCTATTTTTCTGGCTGCTTTAGCTAAAAAGATGGTGGTTCCCTACTGGGACTGAGGATATCAAACATGATTTTACAAATTCTGTTATTTATCAGGGACTGGAGTTTTTGTGTCAGAGCTGAAAAGACTGTATAGCAGAACCCAAAGAGAAAATGGGAAAGTAAAGTGTTCTGACTCTGAGTCTGCAAATGATTGGATGCCTGGGTGCATTAGACCGTATATGGGAACCCTCAGGCTATCAGGTGCTGGAGCCAATGGGCAAGAGAGAGGATATCTTGGGGAGACATAGAGCCACAGAGCATTCTAGAGGGTCATCCCAGACTGAACATACAGGCGATAACTCTCTCAGGGATGCTACAGCTTTGCCTGAACCACACACATGTTTTAGAAATAAAGACCACTAATGTTGCAGTCAGTCAGACATCCCAGCAGCTGAAGAGATTCAGCATCCCATTTACAATCCTGGACATTCATAAACACTCGGGTCTCCCTGGATATCTAAATGACAGATGAATAACAGTTGCTCTAGGCTTGCTACTGTCATTCTCATATGGATAAAGAATCGAAGTTACCATAGGAATTGGGGGAAAAAAGAGTATGAGCACATGTCTCTGTTGCATGCAATAAGTAGGCTATTGTTTCTAGAAAAACTGACCCATAAAATACTGTGACCAGAGTTATGCCACAGCACCAGGTTAGAAGAATAAAAATATTAATAGAAATATAATAACCTGGCCCAGATCACTATGCCCTAGGTTAACACCTGTAGGAGGGAAGGATTAGGAAATTAACAAATAACACATTTATTTATACTTCAGTCAGATGCATATATTTCAACATGTTGTTAGGATGTATCTTATACCAACTCATCAGAAGCATTCAGAATGAAATGTAATATAGATTTCACAGGTATTGTGAGTTCTATAAGACTTACCTTTCACAGCAGAGAGTCCTCTCATTAACTTGTTCTTCCTTTATCCAATGTTATTTACATTCTTGCAGTTGCAATTATCTGCATTCTTGCAATGGACCAGACATCGTAGTAGGTACTTTCTTGCAGGCACAAGAGCCTGAGATATAGGACTTAGGATACTAAAATTTAGTCTTTAAAATCAAAGATAATTTAGGAATTTGCTAAATATTCTCCTTGTACTTATAATTGCCATTATTCTTGATCTTAAAGAATTATAAATATAGCAGAGTCATTCTGAAAGATTGACTGCTGTCTCATGCTTCACTTTTCTAATAATACTCTCAAATTTGATATCTTAAGGCCTCATCAAGTTGGCTAATAAAAAGTCAAGAAATTTCCAGGAAATACATTCCCCCCAAATCCTCCAGAATTCCAAGTGTCTTACATATGTAACCTGAGTGTACTCCTAATGCCAATGCCAGTTTGTGCATTCAAAAAGAGCTAGTACCACAATGGGCTGGAGGACACAGTTGTCCTGTATGTATACTCAGAGTCACTGCTCCACTAATATGTAACATTTACTGTTGAGTGCTTCCCATGTGCCTGGCCCTATCATATACACTTTCTCAAATTTATTCATTTTGTTCTCACAAAACTCTGTGAAGTAGGTATAGCTATTACTCATATTTTACTGACAGTGGAAAAGAGGCATAGGAAAGCAAAGTAGGTTGCCTAGATCACATATCTTGGAAGAGGCCGAATTGGTTCAAACCTAGACAGTCTGGGATATCTGTATCTGAGTTCTTAACAGTGCACTCTGCAATATGTGACATGGTGCCTGCTGTGATATTTGATGCTGTTGCTTTCTTTCTGCTGAGTTGTTAATTGATGTTCTGCTAATTACGGTTCACAGTCCACACTGTTCCCTTTCTTGTCTGGCTTGCCCATCCTGGAGTTGCTCAAGCCTTTAGCTCACACTGCTGCTGATATCTTCTTTGCCACAAGGAAAGATCTTTTTGAATCCAGTTATTTCACAGTGATGTCCCACAGTGTAGCTACTTGGTCCCTAGGGATTCAGTAATTTCACTGATACCTTGCATCCTAGAGTAGGCAAAGAGGGGAGTAGTGGGAAGGGACTGCACAGGAGGAGTAGATAAGCCTAGTCCTAATTTAAACCTGGAAGCCCAGCCCTCTGCCCTAAAATTCACTGCTTGTTGCTGAACTGGGTTAATTCAAGCAGACTTCTTAATTACTCATACTTATTCATCCCAAGAGATCACACATTGGTCAATTCCCCCATCATGGATGAGAAAGGTAAACCTTTTTAAAGGTGTTTACTCCTGCCATGGACTGCAGGAGCACTTTAAATCTGGAGTGTAGCTAGACCGAGAAGTGTTCTTAGGCATCTTGTGATATGGAAGACTTTGGGGGAAGCGTTGTACAATCTCACATGATTGCCTGCTCAAGGCTTGCCATAAAATAAATTATGTATGGTTACTAAGGAAACCAATGACCAAATACTAAAAAGCGCATTTATGAAATGGCAATGTATGTGCCTTTTTGCAGAGACATTAAATATTAATATCCAGGAACAAGTCTGATAAGTATCATAATTTCAAAATCATTATAAACATAAATGATGTTTCAAAGTGTACAAAAACTGTAGGATATAAAAGCATCTGATTTCTATGGTAACAAAATCATAGAAACTACTAATACTACTGTGATTTGTTGCCTACATCTGTATGTAATTGGAGAAAATGCTGGGTCTCATTTACAGGTTACTGAAGAAAAAACTTTTCCTTTGAAGTTCAACATGCTCAAAATTCTATCCTCGACCTCCTTAGGTGACACCCATGTAGCGTATCTTCACATACCATCTTTTTGCTAAAGAGTGGATGTGGCCCTTATCTGGTAGCTTGACAGAAGAGAAGTTCATGGGCAGATAGGTGCTAGGCTTTGGAAAAAGATTCTTTGAGTTCTGCAAAATTGATTAGGAGAGCCAGTGAAGAGGGAGGTCTAAGTTTTGGTTCTCACTTCAGTTCCGCCACTAACCATCAAAGTGACTTGGACAATGCAATTTGCTTCTCTACGTCTCAGATCTCATCAGGAAAAGAAGGAAGTTGGACTAGCTGACCTCTGAGGAACTATTCTGATTTCACATTCTATTATTCTGAGAATCTTTTCTTCTACTTGGTTCCATGTCGCCTATATTTATTCCTTTATGATATTAAATGAGAACAGGAAAATGTCATATCATTTGCCAAACTATTTCCCCAGGACATCCTTCACTTTAGAATTTACTTTTCCTTTTCCTTCAGGAATAAGAATATTACCTGAAACAAATGTTCTTTTCCTTGAATGAAGGTATTTGCCAGCTAAAGAAGACTTTGCACAAACTTGAGAGAAAAACAAACTTGAATGTAAAATAAGCTATTGCCTTGGCCAGCTGATTTCTGCATTTCCTTCATGGTTACTTTTTTATTATTTGAATTTTAAGAAATCGTTTTCTAATAACCTGACTTCTCTTTTGAAGAGTTCTGCAATGAAACCATAACTAATAACAATAAGAGAATAAAATGGAAATGAACCAAACAAAATTAACTTACTGCTTTAATTCTTATTTCCGTGAGAAAGGTGAAGAAATAGTAATATGCAAGCAACAGATAGTCCAAGTTTAGGCATTCAAAACCAAAGAGAGATTGGAGGATTTAACCATATTGAAACCTAAAATATCACTCAAGCATTTGGGTTCTTGGGCTGTCTCTTATCTAAGTGTGGCTTTTTATGAATATGAAATGTAAGTTAAAATGATGAGTACATATGTGAAATGCCAAGCTCAATGCTTGATATACACAGAGGCTGAGAGACGGCACGAAACTGGAAACCCTATGAGATTTTTGCTTTGTTTTGCCCTCAAGGAATTTCAGCTTTCTTTCGTTCCTACTGAATGTGCTATTTTAGGTACTACTATGACCTGAAATAAGTCCCCATTAGTAAAATTTGCCTTTACTCTCATTACTCACTCTGTCTTTAAAGCCTGGTGATTTCTCCAAAAAGCATGCAAAATCCATAGGAAAACACTTTCAGATCATTCCTACACAATTGAAATCTTTCTTCTTTGAAGCTACCTAATACCCTTCATATCCCCTTGTTTTTGGCTCCTCTACGAAGTCCACCGAAAGATAAATCCAGCTCACTAGGTACTTGCAGATAATAGGAACTTGATAAACTTCAATGAAAAGATAATGTCTGGTTTCTGGTCCAGCATATAAAGAACTTGGAAGTTGTTACTCTGTCTTAACAACAAGTAAAAAACTGAACAAACTGAAAAAGCAAATTAACAACAACTCTTCTTAGCCCTTCTAAAGGAATAAAGTCACAGGACAAGTTACTACCTTCCCCCCACCCCTCCAAATTAGAGAGACAGGTGATGCAGAGAAGTGTAACTTACCAGAGAAGAAACTTGTGGGCAGAAAACTTTTTGGGAACCAGTACAGGCTGGGGAGACCTAAACCATGACTGACAAATTGCTGGAGGGTCAATGTGGACAGGTCTGAGACTTAAGAACTCCATGGAGGTCAAGGGCAAGGAGAATCCCCACACTTTTGTGAATTTTACTTCTCAGACCTCTACCAGGATTTCATAATAAATGTCGAAGGAAAATTCTCTCATGTTTCTGGTAGGGGGAGAGGAAAAGGAACTATTTGAAATATGCTGCAACACTTTGTTCTTCTTAACAAAGCCTGCCCTCTGCCCTCAAGAGAAACTGTTTTACCAGAAATCTAATCTACTGGAGTTTTATGAGAGCCTAACTGACCTGGGGAAAGAGACTTCCCAGCCTCCTTTGGCCATCTTGTCTCACCTAAGAGGGTGGTGGAGTTGATAAGCACTTGTAAATTTCACAGTCCAAGGACACATGCTTAGGAGAAGCCAGAGACCTAATTACAGGACTATAGAATGCTTTTCCTGTCCCCTACAATTTGACACCACATCACTAAAGCCCCATTTACTGGAGTTCTTTTTCCTATTCTGTCATATTGCGCTTTCAACAAAACAATTACAAGGCATACTAAAAGGCAAAAACCGCAGTTCAAAGAGAAAGAGCAAGCATCAGAACAAGACTCAGATATGGCAGCAACTAGTATTATTAGACTGAGAATTTAAAGCAACTATGACTAATAGGCTAAGGGCTCTAATAGAAAAAGTAGACAACATGCAAGAACAGATGGGTAATGTAAGCAGAAAGATGGAAATTCTATGAAAGAACCAAAAAGAAATGTTAGAGATCAAAAATGTTGTAACAGAAATGAAAACGCCTTTGTTGAGCTCATTAGCAGACTGGACATGGCCGAGGAAAGAATCTCTGAGATTGAAGAAATGTTAATAGAAACTTTCAAAACTGAAAATCAAGGAGAAAGATGACTTAGAAAAATGGAACAGGATATCCAAAAACTATGGAAAAACTATAAAAGGTATGATGTTTGTAATGTGAGAATATCAAAAGGAGAAGAAAAAGAGAAAGGAAGAGAAGAAATATGAGAAGCAATAGTGACTGAGAATCTCCCTAAGTCAATGTCAGATATGCTACTGCAGATACAGGAAGCTCAGAGAACGTGAAGCAGGATAAATGCAAAACAAACGAAAACAAAACCAAGGTATATGTAGGTATATCATAGTCAAGTGGCAGAAAGTCAAAGGTAAAGAAAACTGCAAGAAGTTGGAGGGGAAGACACTTTACCTCTTGCTTGCATGGAGAATGGAGTAAAATATTTAAAATGTTACATATTTTAATTAATTTTTAATTTAGATATAATTGACATATAGCACTGTATAGGCTTAAGGTATATAAGATGTTGATTTGATACATTTATGTATTACATTATGATTACTACCATAGCTTTAGCTAACACTTCTATCATATCATGTAATTGTCAGTTTTTTGTGATGAGAACATTTAAGATCTAATTGTTTAGCAATTTTGAAGTATATAACAGGTTTTGTTGACGATAATCACCATACTGTGCATTAGATCTCAAGAGCTAATTCATCTTCTAGTTGTAAGTTTGTACCCTTTTACCAACATCTCCGCCACCCCCCAGTCCCTGGTGACCACCATTTTACTCTCCGTTTCTGTAAGTTCAGTTTTTTTAGATTCCATACACGAGTGATATACAATATTTGTCTTTCTCTCTCTGGCTTATCTCACTTAGAATCATACCCTCAAAATCTATCCATCTGTTGCAAATGGCAGAATCTCCTTCTTTCTCAGGGCCAAATAATAATTCATTGTCTATATACACCACAACATCTTTTCATATAAATGCAGTTTCTGAATGTTTTATTTTGAGGTATGCAAAAAATTCAATTTTGTATTGGAGGTAGTTTTTCATACCATAAGAACTATGGAATTCATCGGAACTGGGTTTGTATTTTGCTTTTGCAGTAGATAATTACAAATGAGCACAATAATTCTTCCTTCATAGATCTTTGCCCTTTGCAGTATGATTTTGTACCCCTCCCCATTTATTTCCCAACCCTTATATGGAGCTGGCATAGTGTCTTGCTTTGACTACCAGAATGTGAAAGAAAGCACAATATACCAGTTCCAAGCATAGCCTTCAGTAGGTCTTGCACGTATCTGTATCTGTGTGTTTGTTCTCTGGAGACCTGCCTCTCTCATGTAAACAGAGCTGAGTCAGCTCACTTTTTCCAGCTGAGTCCCAGAGATGAGAGAGCCCAATCAAGATCAGCAAAGCTGCCTACTTGACCTACAACTGACCTCCAATGGGAGGAATCCCAGGAAGAACAAAGAAATTGCCCAGCCAAATCAAGCCAGAGGGTCAATCTGAAGAATTGGGGTTAAATAAACGGTGATTGCTTTTGAGCTAGCAAATTTTGGTGTGGTCTATTGGGCAGCATTACTGTGGTAGTGGATATCTGATACAGTCTTCACCTTTGACCAAGTGTGTCCTTGCTATTTATTTGTTTGTTTATTTATTGAGAGAGAGAGAGAGAGCAAGCAGGGGAGGAGCAGAGAGAGAGGAGAAAGAGAGAATCCCAAGCAGGCTGTGCACTGTCAGCACAGAGCCTGACACGGGGCTTGATTCCACAAACCGTGAGACCATGACCTGAGCCGAAATCAAGAGTCAGATGCTTAACTGAGCCACCTAGGCATACCATACTTCTTCCTCTTTTATTTGGAGTTAATGTTAAGAGCTGTCTCACAGGATTCATGTCAGGTGCTACAGGATACATGTACGTGGCACAAAGGAGGAGCTCAGTATCAGCTTGTTGTTACTATTGTTTTCTTTTCTTCTATGAATCCACCATTATCTGTTGGCTTCTCCAAGAGGCGTTTTGCTTCTCCTGATTAATGCTTTGGGTTTTAGCTCCCTTTTGTGGATTAGGCGGCAGCAAATAAAACCCAAACATTTGCCTAACCAGAACATGGTGCAGGTAGGAGTCAGGAATTCTGAAATCAGATCATCAGGGTTCAGATCCTTGCTGTGCTGTTTTTCAGCTTTGTGGACTTGGGTAACTTATTCTCTGGGCCTCAGTTTTTTTCACTTGTAAAATGGGGCTAAGATAATACCTGCCTTCTTCAATTGTTATGAAGATTAAGTGATGTGTAACTAAAGTACTTGGAGCAGTGCTTGGCATACAGTAAGCACTCAGAAGTACTTGGCAAATGTTATAGTATGGTCATTATCATTAACATCATCATTATTATTGAGATTTAGCATCTTCTAGAGATCATTCGAATCCCAGATTTGCACCATGTGAAATTCTGGAAGAGCTTCCGCATTAAGCAGAGACGTATTTGGCCACTGCTCAGTAGTTCGCAGGTCAGTAGCCATTCGCTAGAATTCAGCTGTCTGCTAGGGAGCTGGCAGATGCTCTGAGTCTTTACACACGGTCATAGTGAACAACTGGTCCAGAAATAACACACTATAAAGATTCTGAAGGGAGCCAGGAAATGGGAAAAGGGAACAACCCATTGCACTGAGCAAATGGCACTAGCTAACTTAGATGTGGATTTGGGGTTAGCCTCTGAGTAAAGAACTGACAGCTAATAAAATATGGTTGTTATAGGACTAGGCTCATTTGGAAGGAGGTAGATCAAGAGTCCAGCTAAGACAATGGGTTTGAACCTTTAATATGGATAGTAATCTTGTCTGGAAAATCTGCTAATATAACTTTTAAAGGGGACACTTTACTTAGTGTAAAAAAATGTAAGGAAGAGATTTTGTATGGTGTTTAGAATAACGGGGTTTTGAATTAAACAGAACTGGGTTTGATTTTTTTTTTCTTTCTCATTTAATAGCTGTCTGACTTTGGACAAATTTCTTCATCTCTCTGAGTTTCAGTTTCCTGATTTGTAAAATCAGATAATAATTCCTCTTTTATAGAGCTAATGAAGGGATTAAATCATATTACTATGTAAAAAGCTTAATAGTGTCTGGCACCTAATAGTCACTTAAGAAATTGTATGTGTTACCGTTATTATTGTTATTAAGTAAACACCATCTGCCAAAATTTTTAGATTGCCAGAATCTTCTTCTGTGTTACCATTTTCAGTTGCCTCATATTCCCTGGCTTATTCTTTTAATTTTACTGTGCACTCCACCGAGCTTTTGATATCTGCCCTTCTGATGCCCAGCTAATTAACTTTGACATCACACAACTGATTGACTACCTTCTGGGCTGGCTTTGATATTGGGCATCTGCGTCAGTTTTGCTTGCTAGTTCAAGGTTTTAATTTCATGATGTCCTATCCCTGCGAGTGAAGAAGAGAGCAGAGAAATCAAATGATCCCTAAGGAATTACCTAAGTTTGGGAGACATTTTCAGGAAGGCAAGGAACAGAGTCTACCAGGTCTACCAGGTCTACCAGGCCAGGAGGCAGAAAGTGAGGTGTAAAGTGAGGTGATACATGAGCACTTATCAAAAAGGAGTAAGAAGGGGCGCCTGGGTGGCTTAGTTGGTTAAGCACCGACTTCGGCTCGGTCATGATCATGTGGTTTGTGAGTTCGAGCCCTGTGTCGGGCTCTGTGCTGACAGCTCAGAGCCTGGAGCCTGCTTCAGATTCTGTGTCTTCCTCTTTCTCTGCCCCTCCCCTGCTCACACTCTGTCTCTCTGTCAAAAGTAAATAAACATAAAAAAAAAAAAACTAAAAAAAAAAAAAAGGAGTAAGAAATACTTGCTCCGAGTGTTTTATACCATCAACTAGGTTAAGCTAGACATGGGGTCTTCAATTAGGGGCAGAATTTGGAAGTGACTTCATGTTCAGGGATTTCTCAGATCATTTTCTCTGCTACTTTTTAAAAAGTTGATTATGAAAAAAAAAATAAAAAAAAATAAAAGTTGATTATGAAAATTAAAAAAAAAACAAGGAAGGATAAGGGATTTCCCAGGGAATGATAGCACACAGAAATACTATTTTTCCTACAACTAATTTGGTTTCTCTCTCTCCTCTTCTACTGTGCCACATTTATCTCTTTTATCTCACCAAAGTTTGGGTGAGTAGAGCCCCCCCCTCCTTTTTTTGAGGTTCAATCCCATCAGCTCCAATTTTTGTCTCTTAGTTCAGGTGCCAGGTAGTCTTCTGCAGAATTATTACTAGACCAAGAAAGAGCCCTTTCACAATCAGTGTACCATTGAGATTCATTGTGGGCCAACAGAGTCATTCTATGAAGTGATAGGATTCCTGCAGCCAGGTCCACACATCACCATTCTCAGAACAACAAACTTTGCTCGGTATTGGAAATGATCACTTGAAGGTTTAGAATGCACAAACTCAGAAATAAATGATGATGGTCAGACTTGTAGAACTAGGTGGACAAAGCATGAAGTCTAGTTTTCTTTCCTTATGAAGTACAATGCCCTTTCCCCAGTCGTCTAATAGTAGTCCCTCTGTGGCATGGTCTGGGGATTTGTACATTCTTAACCTGTCTTTCTCTCTGGTGGTGTATTTCTCTTGCAGGCTTTGTGGGAATTTTGGAAATGATGAAATTTGGTTTCTTACGGTGTTCATAGACCAGTACAGTGAGAACTAACGATGTGCCAATGCTTTATATTAAACCGCATCATTTCTTGGCTTGCAACTGAGGGTTGTTTCTTGTAGGATATGCAAATTCCAAGATAGGTCATCATAAAATAATGATATCAAATGTCATAGCTGAGAGGGGTCCTAGAAAATAAACGAAGGTGGTAACTAGCCCACTCTCATACAGGCTTGTTCTCTAAGTCTTTCTTCTCAGCTCCAGTGATGGTGGATAACTTGGGCTGGACACATCCACCTGCCTGTTGGATAAGTGACAAAGCCTCTTTGGGGTTCAGTGTCTTTATCTATATCCATAGTGTTCTTGCACAGGTTAGTTTTGAAGAGGATAGGAGATAATTCATGCCTAGTAATGCAGTACAGGAAATATACACCTAACAAATGATAGCTATTATTAACTATTAATTCACTCTGGGGTTGATTGATATAGAATTACAAGGTGATTTGCTCTGAAGAGAAGCAATGTATAGCCCTAGAGCAGATTGGAATTACATAATTTAGCTGGAGATTGAGTTGTTACATACCAGTGGGACTAGAAAGGGAAACTAGAATCAAAAATAAAGTTATTGGGGTGCCTGGGTGGCTCAGTTGGTTAAGCGTCCAACTTAGCTCAGGTCATGATTTCACAGTTTGTGAGTGCCAGCCCTGCATCGGGCTCTGTGCTGACAGCTCAGAGCCTGGAGCCTGCTCTGGATTCTGTGTCTCCCTCTCTGTCTCTGCCCCTCCCTCACTTGTGCTCTGTCTCTCTCTCTCAAAAATAAACATTAAAAAATTTTTAAAAATAAAATTATTTTTAGAAGGAAATGCTAGGTTGTTCAGGTATTTCTGGATAATTCATATGGACTGTTCATTGTAAACATGTTGTAAAACTGTAAAAATTGCAACATTTATCTTCTTGCACTATTTTAATTTTCAGAGCTTCATAATGATAATAACCAAATGGTAATATTTTCACACTAATATAATCTGGAGAGTGCTTTTTGGCTTGATTAGATATTTGGGTTGGAAAGGAAAGTAGGACACAAACTATTCAACTCACAACATTGCTGTGTGCTTTCTCATAATATCTACTCATGTAATAATAATCACATTATTGCAACTATTTTATCCTAGGAAGCAGGCTAGGTCTAACTCACATAAATCCTGTCTCTGCCCTCAAGGAATTTATGGTCTTGTGGATGGACAGAGGTACAAATAAAGATTGCCATGTAACAGGAGATATACTATCAAGTTTTGTACAAATATAAGTAGAAAGAAGGAAAAAAAGCCTTTGAGTTAGATATAACTGAGTATTATGCTAGAGAAGCATAAAATGATTTATTTTGACCCAGAAAGGATTTTGGAAGGTATCAAATCTAATTAGAGCAGGCATCATTTAAAGCTATGGCTAGGGGCGCCTGGGTGGCTCAGTCAGTTAAGCATCTGACTCTTGATTTTGGCTCAGGTCATGATCTCACAGTTTTGTGGGTTCAAGCCCTATGTCAGGCTCTGTGCACTGAGCCATGTGGAGCCTGCTAGGGATTCTTCCGTTCTCTGTTTTTGCCTCTCCCCGGTTTGCATTCTCTTTGTCTCAAAATAAATAAATAAGCTTAAAAAAACAAAACTATGGCTAAAAATTTCCTGCTTAAAAAACCTAGCAGGAAAATTCAATGAGAGTTAGAGACATCTTTATTGTGCCTCTTTGCTCTTCCTAATTTCGGCGTAATAAAGGGCTTCTGCTTTCAAGAGGAGAAAGACTATCCTGCTGCCACTGGGGGCTCTGGGGAAGCTTTCAAGAGTGAGCGTGGTCAGAATTCATTGGTAACATCTTAGGAAAGAGATGGAATGTCAGTGGCTCCGGGAGGCAACTGGACTCCGTTAAAACAAGCCACCCCGGGAATGAACTGCCTTTCCTTTTTCTTCCTGCGAATTGTTGTTGGTTTATTACTTTTTTACTCATTGATTTATAGTCTTCGGTTCACATTTCTGGTTCATCTCCTAGCCTTCAGATTTATGTCTCCTTTCTATAGTAGCTCTTGATTGTTCCTTGTGGAATCATCATCATTGCAATGAATGATTGAGGGCCCACCGTGTCCATCTCTAATCCTCATACACTCCATCTGGGGTAGATTTTATCGCCAGTTTATGAAAGAAAAAAAAATTAAGTGACTTGCTCAAAGTCTTACAGTAAGTAAGTGGCAGAGCAGATATGTGAACCTAGGTACATTTGACTCTAAAATTTATAGGTTTTTCCTACCCCCTCTCAGTTCTATGTCTACATAAATGACTCTGGGTACCACCTCTGCCTGCCCCAGGCTGCTCTGTCTGACACCTAATTAATGGCACACTCTCATTGATGACTCGGCATTTCCCGGACTCTGTTTGCACCAGGAATTCAGGCAGGAATGCACCATATGTGCCGATAAGAACCACAAAGCGAGCCAAGCATACGAGGCCTTGCACAAATATGAAGGCTACTTGGACAGGTATCAGAATTCTTCTCTTACTTTTGGCCTAATTTGTGATATTGTGATTGTGTCAACCTATCATCTGGAAGTAAAACAACCTACTCTGCACCCGTCCGTTGGGCAGAGGCTCGCCTTCTCCTGAGAGTCTCCTAGTCAGGTGCTGGGCAAGGCCATGTCTGTGTTATTTGCCAAATGAGTAAGGCAGCCTCGGGAGGGGTGTTTTCTGCAGCAGCCCCTGCTTACGCAGCCCAGTGTGTGTTGTCATCATAGATCACCGCATATGCATAAAAAACAGGTCATATGATTAGCACAGCACGCCAGCAGTGGCAATACAAGATTGTGGGGCTCGAGTCCGCTTAGTTTATGTCTCGTCTAAACATGTAAATGTCTCTCGCTGTCAGATATGGTGATTTCATTACACGCGTAGCACTGAATGGTGCGTGCTACGCATCAAGCTAATGAATAAATAAATCCAAACAGTAATTGAATTTCTGCATTAGTGATAAGCATTCCTTGTAAAGAAAAAGAAAGAACATTCAGCAGGGGCAAACAAAGTAGTCCGGGGTAAGGTAGCGTTCTAGCATGATTTGTATTACCAGAGGGCAACTTGGTGGCAATGTAGACGAAACAGCCAGAACAAGGAAAATGCCCCCAGCACATCTATTCCATGGAGAAGCAAAGACTGAGGAGAGCAGATGTTTTCTGAGTCAGATTCCTGTCCCACCTTTTCCATGTAATCCTTCACTTGCCTAGATTCCTCTGTGCCTGGGAGACAATATAGTGTAGTGATTAGGAAGACGGGTTCTGGAGACAGAGACCTGGGTTTTCTCCACTTGTCATTTTCTAGCTGTATAGCCTTGGGCAGCTTAGTTCCTCATCATTAAAACTGGGGTAATAATCTCATTCTGTCTGTCATAAGGATTAAATGTGTTTGTTATTGTTTACCCCTGGTCAGCACCCTCTAGTTCGAGTCGTGGATGAAGTTGCATTTAGGGGATGTCGAGCTGATTTAACCCCCACGACTCTGAGGCTCCAGTCCCTTCAGTCTCCCTACACTTCTTCCTGCATTATGTACAGAGAGTTTAATAAAAGGGCTTTCCAATTTGGTCTTTTCCCCAGATGTATAGAAGGGTAGATACTCTTGCGTGCCTCAACTCTAGATGAAATCCTTCCGTGGGGACAGAGCGACTCCTCGCTAGACCCTTCATCTTCCTCACCCCTCTGTACCAAACTGCATCCCTCCTCATCCTCAAAACACTGTTTAAAAGTTATCTTTAAATTCCTCTAGGGTAAAGCTCACGTCACTGTCTTCTATTGTGTCCGTGGCATCGAGTGCAGGGCCTGCCGCGTAGCAGATGATAATAAACGTTTATAGATTGCCTGTAATTATCTTCCCTCAGTCTAGAACTTCTGGATCAGTGGCTCCATGTCTTCTCTCTGCTTCTCAATTTCATAAACTCCGTGCAAAGAAGAGTCTGCTTTACTCTTCCTTGTGCTCTGGTGGATAAACATGTAACCTTTTTATTTTTAAAAAATTTTTTAATGTTTATTTTTGAGAGGGATAGAGAGAGAGACAGAGCATGAGTGGGGGCAGGGTAGAGAGAGAGAGGGAGACACAGAATCTGAAGCAGGCTCCAGGCTCTGAGCTGTCAGCACAGAGCCCGACATGGGGCTCCAATTAACGAACCGTGAGATCATGACCTGAGCCAAAGTCCGACACTTAATCAACTGAACCACCCAAGGGCCCTGAGCATGTAACTTTTTAATCTCAGAGACATTTTAGGAGGATGAAGTGAAATAATGGATATAGAAAGCTTAGCGTGGCCCATAGTGCATAGTGGGGATAAATAACTAATGACTAATATTAACAGTAGTGTTCCACAGTTCATGTCTCAACGAAGGTTCTTGTTGGTAAGCCTATTGTGTTTGGTGGGAGTACTGCCCCTGTCTTAGCTCTGCTCTTTTGTTGTGGAGAGAATTTTCCACGCCATGTACAGCAGCGAGTGGGCAGGTAATGGCTCCTGGCCCAGGCAGCGGAATGCACAGGAATGCACGCTGAAATGAAGCGTATCATTGTCAGACGATGGGACCCTCAGGCTGTCTGCTGTCTGGCACGAGCATTGGGGAGGAGACAACAGCTGCTTCTGATGCATCCGGTAATTATGATGGAGGATGATTCAGTTCCATGTAGGATCCAGGACCCGAAGGGAACAATCTGGGCTAAGTCAGCGTGTGCCTAATGAAATCGTTTAACTTGGGCTGCGCCTTACCTACCACAAGCTGTGATCTACCGCGTTCTAACAAAGCAATCCTAGGAGAGAATGCTGCTTAGGAAGGGGAAACAATCAGGAAAATTCACTGCTTGCATCCGGCCTTCCAAATTTGTACTATGACCCAACTGACTTGCAGGTTAGATGGGAAAATAATGTGCTCGGTATGGACAGAGGAGTCTCTGTCTTTGAATGGAGGGGCATCACTTCTCTGAGGAGCTTTCCCCCAAATCAGCGGGCACTTTTTCCAAGGCTGCTGAGGCTACCTCTTTAATGTTTCCCATCGTACTAGATTGCTTCTGGCAGCCACCCACAGAAATGAATCAGATTTATTCTCACATGGGTTTCAGTTAGATGCTCAATTTATTAATATGCCACTGTGCGGTTGTCAGTGATGGGACTCTCACACACTATCCAAGCAACTGGATCCTGGGTTTCAAGGTCTGTTTATATATCTCCTTCTACGTGACATCCTGTCCCTTCCCTCCAAGCAGGAAGTGGTTTGAGCAGGTGATCCCTGGACATCAGATGATGGCGCAAATGGTTATAAGATCACCTTTATTTAACCTCTTCCTGTGTTTCACCAGTAAAGAATGTTGGGAGCTCATAGGAATGTGATATGGAGACATTTTGGATTTTGTGAACTTACAGATGTTAGAATGAGAGGTGACTGTAGTCACTAAGACTTGGTAAATCTAGCCTGGCTACCTCCATCAAAATTCCATAGAGCACACCTTCATTCTAGTACCTTTTGTGTATCTGTTGGCTTTGGCTTTCTGACCCATGCTATGTAGCATTCTCAAGCAGACATCTCTCATCAATATGGAATGTCAGCTTAGATGCTTGATGCAGGTAAGTACTGGAACTAACACTGACTGACTAATAGCTTGACTTTGTACCTGGATTTTTTTTTAATTGCTACATGAATTATATTGGCTTCAGTGGAAAGAATCAGAGTGAGGACAGCAGATTTCCCTGTTGACTTAATAGAATTGACAGTTGAAAAAAAACAATAAAAGAAAACAAGCAACCAAACAAAAATGTGCTAATTTTTTTTCAAAGATAAAAATGGTCTGCTTGTTGGACTGAGTTTGATGAAATCATCTGGCAGTTCTGGCGTCCTGTCGGCAAGCACCCCAGAATCTTCCATGTCAAGCTAATGAACATTGAAATAAATCAATGAAGCAGCTGTTTCCAATGAAGTCAACACTAACGTGTCATGTAAATGGCAATTCCTACACAACATGAGGTGATGTTTTTTTTTTTTTCCTTGTCCTCAGCAGGGACTGAGGAGTGAGATATGGGAAGCCATCTTTACCTGAGATTTAACGAGACTTGCAGGCAAGTTTCCTCAGCGGAGAGTAAGTTTGTTAACCACTATTAATTGAATACTACCACAAGCTCATAACAGCAGACTTGCCTCTGTTGGAGGGGAAAAGATAAGAAATGAGCTTATTCAGGTCTGCCCTTTGTACTTCTAGACTCAGGTCAAGGGTGCGAACAGAAACCTAGAGAACATAGGTTGTTCAAAGTTATGAATCAAACTCACAAAAGGTTACATAAAATATGTTCCATCCTCTTCTCTCGAAGGATATAACCTCAGATTTTCCTAAAAGGTCAGGTTCAAATGTTAAAATTCTTGAATTTACTATAATTCTCTGGTGAAACTGATGGTTTAGGGGCCCCTAGCCCCTAGTCCATAGCTTGCCATATTTCTGTTCGTATCTCCAGATTCTTTCCACACAAAGGCAGACACCCCAGCTTGCATATCTAAGCTCCATTTACACCCCTAAATCACTGCCCATGGTCAAACCCTGGGTGTACATATTGTTCATGTGGCTGGTCCTGGGAAGGTCGTGTCCTGGGCTGAAGATCATTTGGGTAGGGAATGCTGGAGTTGTAGATAACCAAAACATGGTCTAGAGAGAGGGCAGAGGCTTTCGACAGTCAGGCTCTCCCTGGTGTGTGGAGTGAGGCATGGCTAGAGAGGGCTCTACTTGTGTTTAGGAGCAGTACTGAATTTTTCTGAAGTATAAAGTTGCTGAAGTTCTATCTCAGCTTCTTTCCCTTGGTATTATTTTATGCCGAGTCTATCCATATTCTGCTGGTCAATTAGCTGTTAGCCACCTGAGACTGTATCCACCAACCCTCGATTTTCTTACAACCAGAGTACACAGCATTCTTCAGGTCCTCATAAAAGAGGGCAGACAGTGTTTTAAAAGGCAGAGGCTTAGGGCACCCGGGTGGCTCAGTTGGCTGAGCATCCAACTCTTGGTTTTGGCTTAGGTCATGATCTCACAGTTTGGTGAGTTTGAGCCCTGCATTGGGCTCAGTGTTGACAGTGCTTGCTTGAGATTCTCTCTCCCTCTCTCTCTGCCCTCCTCTACTCATACTGTCTCTCTCTCTCTCTCTCTCTCAAATAAATAAACTTAAAATAAATAAATAAAAGGCAGAGGCTGAGACTCATGCTGTCTCATTTGCAACCGTGTGACATCAGACCGTTTAGCTAACCTCTCAGAATCTGTGTAATGGGAATACTAACCCTTAGTTTCTAAGAAAAAAGTGAAGATTGAGTGAGAAAAGATATAATACAGTGCATGCCATGTAATAGATGCACACTAAGGATTAGTAGTAGTATTAATTGTTATTGTTGTTTTGTTATTATTGTCATTGACCGAGAATGAGGAACTATGAGTAAGAATGCTTGAATTTGAATCCTTCTTTTTGTGACATTTATCGTGTGACCAAAGACACACTATTGAACTATTGAACCACCATGTATCTGTATTTCTTGATCTACAAATTGGAGTTAACAATTGATTTTACTTTATACAGTTGTTGTGTTAGAGATTACAGAGAAATAGAGCCAATAGGATATGTAGATAGATATAAGAGGATTTTATTGTTATTTTTTCAAAGTCTATTTATTTATTTTAAGAGAAAGAGCATGAGGGGAGGGTCAGAGAGAGAGAGAGAGAGAGAGAGACCCCAACCAGGCTCCACTCTGTCAGCACAGAGTGTTGTGTTTAGGAGCAGTACTGAATTTTTCTGAAGTATAAAGTTGCTGAAGTTCTATCTCAGCTTCTTTCCCTTGGTATTATTTTATGCCGAGTCTATCCATATTCTGCTGGTCAATTAGCTGTTAGCCACCTGAGACTGTATCACAAACTGTGAGATCATGGCCTGAGCCAAAATCAAGAGTTGGACGTTTAACAGACTGAGCCCCCCTCCCCCCATGGTGCCTCTAAGACGAAGTTTATTATCGGAATTCCTCATGTGGTTATGGAGGTCAACAAATCCCACAATCTGTGGTCTGCCCTCTGAAAGCTGGAAAACCAAGAAACCCCATGGTGCGATTCAGCCTGAGTCTGAAGGTCTGAGAATTGAGGGGCTGATGGTGTAAGTCCCGGTCTGAGTCCAAAAGCCCAAGAACCTGGAGTGCCAGAGTCCAAGGACAGAAGACGATGTCTCGGCACAAGCAAAGGGGAATTTGTACCTTCTCCCTCTGTCTCTTCTGTCTAGATTGGATGATGCCCAAAGTGGTGAAGACACTGTTCTTTACTCAATCTGCTGATTCAAAAGCTAACCTCCTCAGGGTGCCGTTGGTTAAGCATCCAGCTCCTGAGTTCGGCTCAGCTCATGATCTCACGGCTCGTGGCATCAAGCCCTGAAGCAGGCTTCATGCTGAGTGTGGGGCCCTCTCTCTCTGCTACCACCCCACTCTCAAAATAAATAAACTTTAAGAAAAAAGCTAATCTCGTCTCGGGACATGCTCATAGGCACATCCAGAAATGGTGTTGTACCAGTTATCAGGGCATCCCTTAGACCAGTTGGTACATGTGATTAACCATCACAGTTGTCGTTAAGACTAAACGAGGTAATACACAAAAAGTGCTTAGACATATGTGTGCAATTAGTGTGGCATGGCCTCTCAAGCCTTGAAGTGGACCTTAAGCTTTAGGTTTGCTGGGAGGAGTGTGGCCATGGAATGAGTGGTTCTCTTACAAGGTGAGTCAGAGTGCTACAAGCATCTTTCAAGCCTGTTTTAAAAATCAAATTTGCGAATTCAGAAGTTTTTCCCCCATGCCTATGAAGTATAGCTGAGTTTAGGGAAAAGACACAAACCTAGTGAGTTTCTGCGGAGCTAGAACAGTTCTATAGCCCCTACATTAATTTTGATGAACTTGCTGTCACTTCATTTTATTCAAACTTGTATCTGCTTTTATGAGACAATGAGTTTATTTTTACCTGAAGCATTCAGCAACATATTTATAAGGATACAAAAGCAGGTTTGGAGAAGTGTTTGTGTGTGTCCATGTGTGTGTGAAT